>WOVY01014306.1:0-334044 GCA_013436015.1 Rhipicephalus annulatus
GGGTCGGGGAGAAAGTATTGTTGACGCGACTACCATTGCCAACAAATTTAATGCCTTTTCCAGTCCGTTTTACACGGACAGACACGCATGCTCAGTTGCGGTCATATGACTCTGATAGCCTTATGCCAGAAGTGGAAATCACTGAGGATGGAGTCCTTTGCCTTTTACACAAACTAGATGTAAAGAAATCACCTGGTCCGGACAAACTATCCAATACTTTTTTGAGTAGATATGCTGTTTGGTGGCAAAATATTTACATCGCATTTACACTGCATCGTTAGACGCTGCAGTTATTCCTGATGACTGGCGCTCGGCAAAAATATTTCGGTACATAAATCGGGCTCCACTTTGGAAGTTAACAATTACAGGCCTGTTTCCTTAACTAGTACTTGCATTAAATTATTTGAGCACAATATATTTAAGGCCATGATCACTTACTTAGAAAATAACAAACTACTGTATGCCCAGCAGCATGGATTTAGGTCTGGTTTGTCGACCGTCACCCAACTGACTGAAATAACTGATGATTTAATTAGAACGCCTAATTTGAAAGGTCAAACCGATGCCATCTTTTTGAATTTTTCCAAGGCCTTTGACGTCGTACCCCATCAGAATTTAATAAGAAAATTATTAGCTATAGGCATTGAGCAGAAGGTTGTAGCATGAATCGTGAGCTACTTGAGTAACAGGAGACAGTGTGTTACCATAAATGGCTATCTCTCGAAAGAGTTGGCAGTGCATTCGGGAGTTTTGCAGGGCTCAGTCCTCGGACCTCTTCTTTTTTTGGTTTATATTAATGATATTTATTTCTGTGTCGAGCCACCGATCCAGATTAAACTATTTGCGGACGACTGCGTAGTGTACGCATGCGTAAATAACCAAGAAGACCAAATTATACTTAATGATGCCTTGCGCTCAATTAACGAATGGTTGTATAAGGTGGGGACTAAAAATAAATCGTTCAAAAGCAAATTCCGTTACGTTTACCGACAAAACATTACCCCTTCATTTCATATATTTCATAGGAAATGCTGCAATCACGAGAGCTGATCGGATTAAATATCTGGGAGTTACACTTACCAGTAACCTCCGTTGGGAAACGCACGTTGAAAATGTTTGTTCGGGTGCACTGAAGAAATTATCCTTTTTGAAAAGAAAACTGCGTAACACTCCTCCCACGTTAAAACTAAAAGCGTAATAAAGCCCTCGTGCGACCAAAATTGGAGTATGCCGACATTATTTGGAGCCCTTGGCAACAATATTTGATTAAGAAAATAGAAAGGGTCCAAAATTTAGCTCTGCGCTTTATATATTCCGCTTACTCCCGACAACATAGTGTAACTAATCTACGTAATAGGGCAAGCCAACAAATACTAGAACAGCGCAGGATAATATCCAGATTAAAATTCGTCTACCAACTTGATCACGGGGACTTTAAATTATCACGGGAACGATACCTTCAGCAGCCTTCTAAACTTTCAGCTAGGACAAATCACAACAAAAAGTTTAGGCAGCCACCTAGCCACATTAATGCCTACAAGTTCGCTCTCTTTCCTCACGCAATTTTTCATTGGAACGCATTACCTGTGTTGTGTTCATATCGCGATAGGCTACACCTGTCGTAGTTGTCAAGTTGCGGTGATAAGTGAATGATCGCCACTGCGCATGTGTAACCTGGAGCCACTTGTATATAGGGGCGTGGGCCCTACGTTACGTGTTGGTTGTGCTGTTTGGAGGCTGCCGTTGGCATGCCTGATAAAGGATTCGAAAAGCATGCCCTGGTTCTGAAGTTACAACATGTTTGGCGACGAGAATGGGATCCAGACAGCAGGAAAAACAGCAGCTGTTCGGGGTGCCATGCTCGGAAAGCCTTCCAGAGTTCGATCCGGACGGTTGACAACTGCGATGTTTTCTCGAGCGATTTGAGTGTTTTGCAGCTGCTAACGACATCGCAGAGGATAAGAAGTTGCAAGTGCTATTGACGTCCATCGGGGAGAAGGCATACGTCACGCTGAGGAGCCTTCTTCTGCCGAAAACGCCTACCCAGGAGACGTATGACGTGGTCATCGCAACGCTGAAAAAGCACTACACCCCGAAGTGCTCCGTGGTTACGGAAAGATACCGTTTTAACCAACGCAATCAAGAACCGCACGAAAGCATCAGCGACTTCATAGTAGGACTCAAGAAACTGGCTGCAACATGTGAGTTCGGCACCTTTCTTGAGCAAGCCCTGCGAGATCGTCTCATCGCGGGATTGGTGTTCCGACAGCATACGGTGCAGGCTTCTGGCGACACCTGATGCAGAATTACCTGGGAGCGCACCTGCAGCATTGTAGCAGCCATGGAATCTGCTACTAGAGGCACTCGGGAAATGGTGGCGACCCTCGCAACAGGGACCCCCGTCGACAGCGACGTTCACTGGAACAAGGAAACGGCAGCTGGACAACGGCAAGCACCCGCTGGGGACTACGCACGGAGTTTCATGCCGAAAACCACTTCAGCTGCAGGTACACAAGAGACTAAGGGGTGTCATCGTTGCGGTGGGCGGCACTCTCCTGTAAGTTGTCCGTTCATGAACAGCCGTTGTTTTAAATGTAACAAGAAAGGCCATGTAGCCAAAATGTGTAAAACTAGGGCGCCTATTCATTGCCTGGCGAATGATGCAACGCGTGATGAGTTGTTGACACTGTGTCACACAGACCGTAGGTCGGGCACGCCTGCCATTGTGGTGCCGTTGCTGATAAACGGAAAAAAGATTTCGATGGAGCTAGATACAGGCGCAGCCGTATCGGTAATGTGTGAAACAGAATGTTTAAAGCATTTTCCCGATGCAAGTTTCAGGGAAACAGATGTTAGGCTAGTCACCTACAATGGCACGCCTGTCACGGTCAAAGGTATTATGGATGTTGATGTAAAGTACCAGAGCCAACACGTTCGCTTGCCACTAGTGATTGCTAAGGATAGCACCGGGGCTAGAATGCCAACATTATTGGGGCGGGAGTGGCTAACGAAAATAAAACTCGACTGGCTGAATGTGGTACGGGTGCAGAACGTACGTGAAGAAGCACAGATAACTGATAAGTACCGCGAGGTATTTCAACCAGGATACGGGGCCATTAAAGGGTTTTCACGCTAGGTATTGTGCTTAAGAAAGGCGCTACTCCTGTTTTTTGTAAAGCGAGACCAGTGCCATACGCGTTACGCGAGCAGGTAGAACAAGAGCTGCTTAATATGGAGAAGGCAGGCATTGTGTACCGCGTGAGGCACAGTGCTTGGGCCACCCCACTGGTGGTTGTACCGAAAAAGAATAATGGCATTCGACTGTGCGGGGATTACCGGGTCACCGTCAATCCTTTCGTGGTAGTTGACCATTACCCTCTACCGCTGCCTGAAGATATATTCACCACGTTGCAAGGTGGAGCTGTGTTTTCAGTTCTTGACCTGAGTAAGGCGTATCTGCAACTGGAATTAGATGAGCACGCTCAGGAACTGCTCACCATTAACACGCATATGGGCCTTTTCCGGTACAGGCGCCTACCCTATGGTGTAGCCTGTGCACCAGCCGCCTTTCAGGCGGTAATGGACCAAGTCCTGAGGGGCTTGCAAGGCACGGCTTGCTATCTTGACGATGTCATCATAGCGGGAGTTAGCTACGAGCAGTGTCGTGAAAGAGTCGAACAAGTGCTCATGCGCCTAAGCGAATACGGTATCAAGGTCAACGCGGAAAAGTGCAGCTTGTTTAAAAAAAGAGTAACCTACTTGGGGCACGAAGTTGATGGCAATGGGTTGCACCCTACCAGTGACAAAGTAAGGGGCGATAAAGAATGCACCCAAGCCAGACAATGTCACGCAACTAAAGGCATTTTTGGGACTGGTCAATTTTTACGCAAAATTTTACCAAATGTAGCTACAGTACTGGAGCCTCTTCATGGCTTGCTGCGCAAGGAAACCAAGTGGCACTGGTCCCGACTATGTGACGACGCGTTCAACAAGTGTAAAACGTTGTTTGACGGATGAAAGTGTGTTGGAAATATATGATGTGGCAAAAGAAATTCAGCTCACGTGTGACGCTTCGGAGTATGGCCTAGGAGCCGTACTATCGCATGTCGTGAACGGCCAAGAGAAGCCTATCGCTTTCGCCTCAAGATCGCTGTCAGTGTCCGAGCGGAACTACGGACAAATAGAGAAAGAGGCACTGAGCATAGTATTTGGAGTAAGAAAATTCCACAAGTATCTATATGGCAGGGCATTCAACGTTTAACGGATCACCAACCACTGACGGCTCTTTTCGACCCACACCGACATTGCGGTGCCGTGGCAATTGCCAGGGTACACAGATGGCTGACATTTCTAGCAGACTATCGGTACAAAATTACGCATAAGCCGGGCTCCGCCATATCGCATGCTGATGCTTTGTCACGGCTACCGTTGTCGGAGGGGGGGCATGACGAGGACACAATTTGCTACTTTTCCACGTTGTCAGATTTGCCGCTGACCGCGAAAGACATTGAGCGTGCAACAGGGTGTGTGACAGTTTGCTGCGAGTTGTGCGAAATAGGGTATGGCAAGGTTGGCCAAACACTGTCAGTGCGGAACTGCAACCGGTTTTGGTTCGCCGATTTGAGCTCACGGTGGACGAGGGCTGTATTGTTTGGAATAACAGGGTTGTTGTTCCTGAAAGCTTGAAGACTGTAGTACTAGCACTCTTGCACGAACAGCATCTCGGGATCTCAAAAAATGAAGGCTGTTGCACGGTCAATGGTCTGGTGGCCGGGTATCGACGATGCCCTTGAACAGGCGGTGCGCAAATGTAGTATCTGTCAGGCAGTACTTCCTGCAGCGCAGCCAGTTCCTTTGTTTCCATGGAAAGTTTGTGAACACCCGTGGCAACGAGTCCACTTGGATTTTGCGGAAAAAGAATCGCAAATCTTTCTTATTGCAGTAGATGCTTTTCCAAATGGATAGAGGTTAAGTGTATGCAGTCGACAACGGCTGCGAAAACAGTCGAGGCTGTGCGTTCCTGGTTTGCGTCGCACGGGTTGCCTGTGGAAGTGGTTACTGATAACGGGCCTCAGTTCCGCGCAGCGGAATTTCTAACTTTCCTGAAAGCGAATGGCGTGAAACATACGCTCACCCCACCGTATCATCCGCAATCTAATGGAGCGGCCGAGCGAGCGGTGCAAACAACTAAGAAGGCTCTCCTGAAGCAGTTAATGGATGACGAAAGGAAAGGTACAAACAGGTCACTACAACATCGCCTAGATAATTTCTTGTTCGCGTACCGCACAACCCCGCACACGTTCACTGGGAAATCACCAGCAGAATTGTTCCTGCGACGGAAACTGAGGACCCGCTTATCGTTGCTACGACCAGATGTGAACGGTGTGTTGACTGACCAAGCAGAGGAAGTGAAAACATCCGCTGACAAGCGGCGCGCAGTGTTTCGTTCTTTTGCGATGAATGAGTGCGTACTGGTACGATCAGTGCGTGGAGAGACTGTGAAGTGGTTACCGGGTAGAGTGTTGCAGGTAAAATCAATATGCACATACTTAGTGTTGGTGAGAAATCGTGTGCGATATGTGCATGCCGATCATTTGCGCCACTCCTGTCTGGAACGGGAGAAAGAGCCAGCTGTGGACGACGAGTTCGAGCTGCCGCATGTGCCCGAAGAACGGGACCCTACTACTTCGACGACGACGCTGCCACCGATTACACAACACCAGTCGAGCACGGAGCGTATGCCGCAGCCGGACATGACTACGCTCCGAAGAAGCACCCGACAACGCCGGGCGCCTGATCGCTGGGGCTATAGTAGCCGTACTTAAAGTTTGTCAGAAAGGGAGTGTTGTGTTCATATCGCGATAGGCTACACCTGTCGTAGTTGTCAAGTTGCGGTGATAAGTGAATGATCGCCACTGCGCATGTGTAACCTGGAGCCACTTGTATATAGGGGCGTGGGCCCTACGTTACGTGTTGGTTGTGCTGTTTGGAGGCTGCCCGTTGGCATGCCTGAATAAAGGATTCGAAAAGCATGCCCTGGTTCTGAAGTTACAACAACCTGCGGAAGTAGTGAATGCTGCCTCGACGGCTTCATTCACTCAACAGATAGAAAAGATTAATTTCACCATATAAGTTATGTATGCTGAAAATAGTGTCATTTGAGTGCAAATCATCCGGCTACAAATGTTGAAAATATTCTTAGTTGAGCGCAGTTCTGTTGAACAGCAAGAAAATATATTTGACTTTTCTGTACTTGATAGTTATGTATTCTTTCATTTATGCCCTGTACTCTAGTGTATTACTAGTTATTGCTTGAATGTATTGTTTGTATCCCACTCCTGCATGGGCCCGGGTAAGGCCTGCAGTATCTGTAAATAAATAAATAAATAA
Source organism: Rhipicephalus annulatus (assembly GCA_013436015.1). Lineage (NCBI taxonomy): Eukaryota > Metazoa > Arthropoda > Arachnida > Ixodida > Ixodidae > Rhipicephalus > Rhipicephalus annulatus. The sequence goes on from WOVY01014306.1 coordinate 6,391, forward strand.
AAAATAAATACCTATCGTCATGTCATACCAACTAGCCCAAACCGCAACACTTCAACTTGAAACTGAGGTTCCAGACATTGATACCAAATTGCTGGAATATTTCACTGATGCCTACGCATTTTAAATGCGAAGCATTTTTAGCGAACTTCGGCGCCTCTGAGCGTATCTATCTATCTATCTATCTATCTATCTATCTATCTATCTATCTATCTATCTATCTATCTATCTATCTATCTATCTATCTGTCCGTCTATCTATCTATCTATCTATCTATCTATCTATCTATCTGTCCGTCTATCTATCTGTCCGTCTATCTATCTGTCTGTCTATCCGTCTGTCTGTCGGTCTGTCTGTCTATCGATCTATCTATCTATCTATCTATCTATCTATCTATCTATCTATCTATCTATCTATCTATCTATCTATCTATCTATCTATCTATCTATCTATCTATCTGTCTGTCTGTCTGTCTGTCTGTCTGTCTGTCTGTCTGTCTGTCTGTCTGTCTACCGCCAACTTTGTGTGTTAGTGAATGTCTCGTTATGGTTGCATATACAGAATCGGGCCTAGGAGGAGATGAAAGTATGACTACCACGATGAGCAGGTTTTGTAGTGGCTTACTTTATCTGCCGCTGCAATGAAAATAAAAAAAAACAGTCATGTCGCTAACCACAATCACACTCAATAATTGCAACTTATGACGTCGTTCCAGAGAAATATAGGACGAAAAAAACTCTGGCAAACCAGTCCTTCACCAATACCCGAGTCCTTCGATGCTTTACTGGTCACGAAACTTCGGCGCTAGTTTCATATAGGGTCCGCGGGCACCACTACTGGCGCCACCGTCGCACTGAGGGGATCCAGCCGCCGCGTGCGCGGCATATTTGCCGCTTTTGGCATGAAAACGCTCGCTGCTTCTGGTCTCTGCGCGCTGGGTTTCTTTTTTTTTCGTAGTTGTTAGCGATGAATCGCCCAATTATTGTGTATACCACCTGCCTCCAATAGGGTTTTATTTTTTCGAATAAATCGCCGCAGACCTCGGCCACGAACGGCAACTGCTTTCGCGTCTTTGGGCGCAAGCGCTGCGCCGTGTTTACCGATTTTAAAATATCTTTTGTTTGTTTCCTTCAAGAAAACTTTGTAACCACAATGCATACGGTAGCTCCGTAGCTGCGGACTGCTGCGGGCCTATCATTAATGCAACGAAAAAAAACTGAAAAGAAGCAGGCACGCGTCCTTCAGAGTAGGCTTTTAATGAATCTGTTGAGTGCTCTGGAATGCGCTGAGCACCCAGATACCCCAGTAAAATTCTGTTTTCGATGAGGTGGTACAGTAACATTTAAAAGCGCTGCATAAAGGGAAAGGATCAAAACACGAAATGATGTATGTTGCACTGTGTGTCTTTCCGCGAACCCGCTTTTCAATCCTTGCAAAAAAGGAAGCGCAAACTTATATCACATGCTACAAAAATAAATTTCAATAATATGAAAGGAGACAAAAGAGCGCGGTGCAGCGTACAAAAATTTATTGTTTGCGCTTTGATGTGTAGCACACGGACGAAAACAGAATATTGCCACGCAACAAAGACAAACGTAAAGTTCTACTGAATGAAGTTTATTAAAGCGAACTCATGCTCTGCAAAAGACTAGAAGGAAACGCAAACGTCAAAGAAGCAGTCCGCAGCGTGGCCTGCACAGAAGACATCGCATCGATAAAGTGAGTCACGCGGCATTTGCTATTCATGAATTGCTCTCGCGACGTCATTAATTTTTGATCCATGAAAATAGGGTCGAGAATATTTTCGAGCAAACAAGAAATCAAGTTAGTGACAAGGTGACAACCTTTCCATATCAACAATATTGCCCGACGCGACGTACAAAAAAAAGAGCAAACGGGCGCTTCAGTTGAAACACCAGATAAAAAAACGGAATCGGCCACGCATGGTTACAAAACAAAAAAAAAACGAATCCTGAGCGATAGTTCGTAGAAATATTAAAAGTGAAAACACAAAGACACCAGAAAGGTTTTTTTGCATGCGAGCATGACCACAAGGTTATAAAGTTTGCAAACAAGTAAGGAAACACAGCTACTACTTTACTGATCAAACAAAAATCCGCCTATAAGTGAGCTATACAATTATAGGTCCAGGAGGCTCGCAAAGGGCTGCTTTTCACCCGTTTCTTGCCTTGGAATTAAGCGCTTCCATTTCTCGCGCAGCACGCCGTCGCTGGGTAAACAGAACAAGGAAACTTTTAGATGCGGAGCATCTAATACTCGAGGCTTGTAGTGCGGCGCCGTCCGCAAGCTTCCTCCTCCTTCTTCCACCATCTGTGCATCCCTTCCTCCTCTACACACCGCGCGCGCTTCACTCCTCCACCATCTGTGCACCCTTCCTCCTCTACACACCGCGTGCGCTTCTCGTCTTCACGAACATTCTCTAGCTGTATAATGTAGCGCGCATGCGCCGTCACGCTTCGAGAACATCGGCAGCTGACGCGCGCGCATGCGCCGTCGCGCTTCGAGAACATCGGCAGCTGACGCGCGCGCATGCGCCGTTGCGCTTCTCCCCCTTCTCGAACATTCGACAGCTGACAGTGCATGCGCCGTCGCGCTGTATATATACTCAAGGTCGGCGCTCGCTCACTCAGTTGCCGCTCGTCGGTTGGTTTGTACGGCGCGTCGACGTCCAAGGTCGCGGTGAAATGAATTCCAACGAATCCACAAACACAATGATCGACGTCCCTTCGACCAGCGCCGCCCTTTCACATACGTGTGTACGTGTTCACTCATTTAACACCCCCTCCTACAACCACGTTAACTAATTTAGCCATCGACCCAAGTAAGTCGCAATTTAACACCCCATTTCACAACCACGTTAACCAATTTAGCCATCGACCCAAGTAAGTCGCACTTTAACACCCCGTTAACCAATTATATGCTCCGCATCCTCCTCAGTGTTCCCCCAGGGAAGCTGCGGGCAATTTTTTTCTGTTCTGCCCTTGTACCCGGAACGACATCCCGGGACACAACACGTGTTCGCCATCGTCGCTGCACTAACGCCGCATCACAACAGCACGATATGCACGTTTCCCACACAATGCAAACAAATCGCAGCGTCGTTCGAGCCAGCGCAACGCCGCCCGACCAGCCCGACGAATCCCCTCAGTGAGATGGTGGCGCCACCGCACGACCACCCAACGCATCATATGAAGCCGTGTCTTTCGTGTCCTTCTTGTCTCTGTGTCGTCGTTTTGTTCTCGCGCTATAACTATCGTCTCCCATTGAGTTACGGAGCAGTTTCGTGACCAGTAAAATTGAAGGACCCTCCAATAGGTTGGCTGTAAGGCCAATTCCGGTCCCTCTCCTTACCTTAATAAAAAAAGCTAACTTCTCTCAATTTCAAGTAGTATGGAGGGCATAAACATGCTTGCTCAGAAGAATTTTTCTCTGTTCATTTTTTTGGCTTTCTGTCGTTTTTTTTCTGTAAAAACAAGAAGTAAACAAGTTTAGTAGTTTAGTTATCAGTTTTTAAATGTTAGAAAAGTGTGAAACAAAGAAATATACAACTACGACGCCACAGTAAAGAAGATAGGTCACAAGAAGTAGAATGTAGGTGGCTACAAACTAGGATATTTCCAAACGTAGTGCACCTCAACCGCAACTAGCCCAGATAACTAACGAACGCTGCCTGCATCCTATGTAAACACGACTACGCAAATGTATAAAAATTGCTGCGGAAGTTGCACACGCTGCAAGACCTTTCGATCACAAAAACCCGGACCTTCCTGAGACGCACTGGTGCGTTGGTCAGCCTAGCTCAAATTTTAAAGACAAAGTTCGCGCCAATAAATACGCACGAAAAGTGGCAAAAAAGCAAAATCGTACCATGACTACCCGAGTTAGGTAGACCAAGCCGCACAATTCGAGGTTTTAAACAAAATTTTGGCAATTGTGCTCTGTGTGGGATGAAACTAATTAATAAAAAACAGAGAGCAGAGGGCAAAAGAAATGAATAGATGAAAAAGAATAAGAAAAAAAAGCCACCCTACTACGCAGTTTTTTCAGTTTTGCCTACATTGTCGTGAAAATGGGTCAATTTGTTGGGTCTTCTCTTTTATTGTTGTATCTGCTTCTTGTTGCATTTTTATTAGTTCCGGAAATGTACAAGTTCCGGAAATTGTACATTTCCAGTTCCGGAAATGTACAATTTTTCTGTCAGTCCGTCCAAATATTTCGCGATTACTTGACCAGCGCAGAGAAGCAATGCTTATGGTGTTCGGCTGCTGATACGAAGGTCGCGTGCTTGATCCCGGCCCCGGTAGTGGCATTTCAATGAAGGCTTAATGCCAGAAGCTCTTGTACTATACGATGTCGGTGCAAGGAAAAGAACATTATATGGCCGAAATTTTCGGAGCCCTCTACTACTGCAACTCTTGCAATAATATCGTGGTTTTTAGACGTAATACCTCAGGTAATATTGTTTCTTCTTTACTTTCGTCGTTCAGGAAGCGGGTTTGAATGTCTACGACAGTGGCCTTATTTCGATGGGAACAAAACACCCACGTTATTCAGACACACACTAGCAGCAGGTGACTCCTCATTAACCATGTTCATCACAATGATGAGATTTAAAAAAAAGTCTAAATCTTCTGTAACCAATTCATTGAAGTGTTGTGTGTATGATTGTATGTGTTTTCTACACCCACGTATATTTCATTTGTCTTTTCATACTGTTTTGACCTTGTGTTAATATTAATAACAACAATTTGTATGATCAAAGCATCGTCCCGTATCTTGACTACGTTTTGCACTTGTTTTAATAAAAAATAGGTGTGCGCACATTATAGTTTAAAGATGGAACTCCAGCAAGCGTCAAGCTATTATCGTTTTTTGAAACCAGCACGTATTTCACAGAACAAAAGCGTTAAGGACCTATTTTTGCTTCAAATAACTTAACAAACATTCTCTTTGCACAGGCACGAGCGGAGACGGGTCGACTTTCTAGTATTTCCGTAAAGCGTAGTGCAAAATCGTCACCATTTGAGAGCTCTGCAGTGAACTTCGTGCGTGCTTTAGTACTTCATTTCGAAACACCCCATAATGACACTGTTATATATTCTTATCCTTAGAGAACAAATCGTCTTCACTGCAGGTTAGGTCATCAAGGTCTCCCGGTGCGGAGTTCATTAAGCACGTAGATTGCGTGACAGCGACTGTGCGTAACAGCGGCACACTGGCAATGCGCCATGAAAAGTACTGCAGAGCTCGCTTTGTCGAGAGTTACACACATTATCATTAGCGATGCGCTATCAGCTGCATTAGCGCAAACATAATTACATAACGGTTGCAGCAAAGGCTCATAGTGTCGTATTAAACGTTAAGATCGTCGACCTTTCCTTTCGTATCTCTCGCTTTTTCTTCGATTTTTGTTTCTTCATCTGTTGTCCCGATCACGTGCGATTGTAAATGAGAAACTAAGCACTCAACGAATTACCCAGGGTATTTATAGAGTTGGAGTGTCCAGATGTCGGCTTTTTTCTTGGAAACAAAAGAGCTACTCACAGCAGAAAACTAGTGGAGAAATCATGTCGCCATACAGGGGAGCTATTAAGCTGCACGCTTGGCTGACGAGGTGTGACCAGCCACGGTTTCCTCGCGTTAAGCTAAGGAGCATAAACAGCCATCTGCTGGCAGAGCAACAGAATGAAGGGGTCATCGCATGGCCTTGTTTGCCGGAGCAACACGTTCATATACACTTGGGGATAATTTGCGAGCGTTACTCTCCTACCTTGTGCAAACCAATAGTGCTTCTGCGTTTTGTTTATTCTTAGTTATTGTTGTTGCTATTGTATTCGTCGAAGCGTAAAGCGAATTGTAAGCACACGAGGGTTATTTGGTGATGTACCTGGTACTGGAACATAAGGGCAGAACAGTGGAAACTGCTGTACGCACGTAGGCTGCGTCACAATGAAACACGCAGGACATAGTGCTAGGTCATTTCTGGTTTCCTGTCCCGCAGCTTGCTCAGTTGTTCCGCAATGCAGTGCGTGCAAATACCATACTAGAGACAGGGTTACACGACTCCACTCTCCCCTTTTACAGATGGCTTTGTCCGGCTAGAAGGATCTCAAGATCATTCCCAAGCAGCCGGAATGCTTGTTTGTCGGTACACTTATTATGCGGCATTGTGGTTTCGTCAAGGATAAGCACCTCTATATTGAAGGGCAACTCTTGATTAGCGACGGCTACATGCCACTTAGATTTGAATTAAATTCGTTCGAGTGCAGCACCCCTGAGTTTTGGAGAGATTATGTCAAGCGCTATATTTCCGCCGAAAATCATATTGGAAAAAATAGAACAAAAGTGCTTCGAATGTATTTTGTACTTTATTGTCCCAGCGAAGTTCTTCGTCGACTGAATCTCCTCCATGAAGCTGAGAAGAAATCGTGGTGGCCCTTTTTTTAGTTACTCAATTTTATTTAGGTCTTGCAATCTGTCATTATAACGCAATAGCACGGTTTTCTTCAGTGCTCGGGGGTATTTTTTTGTGGAAGCCTTTTGCGAAATGATGCGCGCCGCTTTTAACAGCAAAGCTGTTTAAGCTTGATAAAACATCATTGTTGCTCTATATTAACTGCTTCAGCGAGGAGAAGCCAAATCATGGGAGAGGAAGCCCAGAATAGCTATTCCAAGGAGCCCAGCCCAATATTGCAATGGTGTGCAAAAAGGAACTTATAGTCAGAAGCAAAAAAAACAACAACTGCAGGTCGTTGGATCGAATCCCGGCTGCAGCGGCTGCATTTCCGATGGAGGCGGAAATGTTGTAGGCCCGTGTGCTCAGATTTGGGTGCACGTTAAAGAACCCCAGGTGGTCAAAATTTCCGGAGCCTTCCACTTCGGCGTCTCTCATAATCAAATTGTGGTTTTGGAACGTTAAACCCCACAAATCAATCAATCAAAAAAAAGGCTGATGCCTCTGTCATAGAAGTCAGTACAACACGAAAGTGAGACGTGCCCTCATAAAATTAGTGCTCATTGTGTAGTGATATATGAAAACTTGTACAATTTAGCTTAGCGTTTCGCAACTACAGCGCCGTTTGACGCCTGTACAGTCACGTTGACGACTACTGGCACGTCTCCATCGCGAAAAATGCCACCCGTTAGCACGATTTATTGCCTGTTGTAAATAAAGTATTTATTATATACCTTAAGAAATCGTGTGGCTCATGGTGCACAAAAGCGTCATCAACAGGCACACATTAAACAGTAGTACTCTATTTGCGTGCCATGAAAGATCGTGAGTTATGCAGAGAAATACCACGGTGTGCGCTACTGAAACTTACGCCATCGCTGACGGATACTGCGCCACAGAAACGCCGGATGCAGTGCTTCGTAGCTTACAGAGATGATAAACACAAGTTTTGCCGAAAACGTTTTCAACCTAGTTGAACGATTGGGCCCTAAAATTGAAAGAGACAACATTAATTCCAGACAGAAACAATGGGAAAATAACGAAAAAAATATGTTTTTGACAAATTGCGGTGTCTAGAGGCCGCGCTGTTAACTAGAGAAGGTGAAGTTTGGTGACGTCATCCAGAACTGAAACGGGAAAGTTAACAATGCCAGCCGTCGCCCGCGTCTCTCGACTAGCTAAACTGCCACTTTTGTTCCCAAGAACTTTATGAATAGTGACAGCAGCAAACAATTCTTCAGGCTGGGTCAAATCACCCGCGTTTTTGTGGATGAGAATGGGATGGACGAAAAGAGAGGTGAGCGGAACAAGAACACGTGCATCCTGCATGCTCCTAGTTAGTGTGACAATCCATCAAAAGTACAAGCAACTGTTCAGGAATACGGAAATCAAAAAGAACACTAAAGTCAAACAGCAAGTTATGTCAAAGTGAATATTCAATGTATGACAACGTCTGAAACGATGATACTATCAACAGCAGTGCCCTACTTACCGAAAAGGTAACCTAAATGCACGAGAACACATGCGCTACGACACAACATTCGCAGAATGAACCCGATTACGGAAGAGGTACTGCTTATAAGTATTACCTTATATTCGAAGCAGCTTCACTAAATAAAGGGCCTTGCGCGCATCATGAGACGTAATGAAATGCTGCATGTTTCTTTGAGCTTAATTCATGGAAAAAGATCCAGCGGACGTTACTATGGGGTCTTTCCACGCCAAACTTCCCAGCCATATTGGCGTCCATACCAAATATATTAGAAAAATATCGTGCTCTGTTACTGTACTGAAAACCCAAAACTGCTAGATATTTCGGAGAGAAAAAAAGTTGTCACGTTGCTGCCTTCTGAACGTCCAGAAATGTCGCTTGGGTGTTGTTTGTGGAGAGAGAAAAAGAACGTTTATTTAGAAAACAGTGTTCCAAGTGAGGCCCGGTGTCACCCAAATGTGGAAGGGTTCCCTAGCCCAGGAACCCTATGGCTTCGACTGCCCTTTTTGCCATGGTGACGAGTTGTCGCTGGTCTTCCACGTCGTGGAGGACGAGCTTGGCCTGCCACGTTTACATTAGGTGGTTGTCGTTTTTCTTGGGGCTTGGTGCCGCTCCAGTGCAAAAAAAAAATTATTTTACAAGTACCGCCCCTACTTTCTAAGCAACACCCTATCCACACGTTACGTAAAGATGCATGTGTGAATCGTTTGAAGCTCAGTATTATTAGTTCAATTTTACTGGTACATAGGCCTCCAAGATTATAGCCCAATTATGTTATGTTTGTATTGTTTAAACGACAATACTGGGCAGTGTATGAATATCTGAGTGGTGAAAACTTATTTCACATAAAGTATATTTTGAGGAAAAATTATTTTCACACATTTCAAGTTGATGAGAAAAAAAATGAGAAAAAATTTGCCAGATCCCACGTTCCTGAGAAAAGGAGGAGGATTGAAGGAGGAAAGACAGGGAGACAACGTTATGCAAAGAATGCCGAAAGCAGGTGAGCGTGTTGCATTTTTTATTGAGTTACACGTGATGAAATGTCGCTAAATATATGTGCAAATGTTGCACGTACTGACATATGTTAAAGAGGTGCAGATGTTTATATAACCAGTTGTTTGCACTGGCACAACAATGCTAACGGGAACATGCGTCTTAGCAACACCAGAAGCTAATATAAAGCGCTGTTGCTGGCGAGGATGCTTGCCAGCAACACCATCCTTGCCAGCAAGCAAGCATCCTTGCCAGGGGCAAGGATGCTTGCCCTGAACACTGCGACATAAATCAACTTCATTGCATGGCAAATAACCACAATCGACATCAACCCGACGTGACGGCTGTATCAAAACAGTACATATATAATGTACTCCTGTAATGTGAAATTGAGTAGGCAGCACTGCAACCACTACCAACGTTTCAGGAATATTAGCGTCTCTGTGAAAAGTAGTTCTGAAACCTGTCGTATCTTTGTGGTAATATACCTAATTGCCATTCAGAATTCTTGACTTCGATTACAGCAGAAACTCTGACAATAATTATTTGAATTCGTCGGGTCGATGCTACCGATGTCGGGTATTTCTTAACGCTCGCACGTGAGAATTGCCCAAGTGAGTTCTGGTCGTTCCTTGGTAGATACTCAGCGCCAATCACTTGTGGCACAAACACGCCTGTGGGCATTTTCCACTGTATCGCGGGATGCATTTGACGATGTACACGGCATGGTTGTGACACTATTGATGTTTTCACCAGTGAGTCATATTCGTCAAAGAATCTTAACCTGCCATGCTAATTTTCGTTCACGCGAAGTTAATGGAGTGACAACGATAGCACTCAAACCCAAGGGGCTTTATAGATAGATATTCTCAAAGTCAATAGAATTCGCTAAGAAATGCTTTGCATTTTTTTTATCAGGAGAAACATGCCATCTTTATTTTTAACGCGCACAATTCCTGTCCCACAGCTTACTATCAGGAGAAGCAAGCCGTTATTATTCCTAACACGCAGAATGTCATTGAAAGACACCAAATAACATTGTCCTTAGGTGTCCGCTTGTAAAATAGCTATAGATAGAGCTACTGAAACCGTCAGGGGTACCGTTTATTCCTTATTTTACGGATACACATACGGAAGGCCGTCATGGCTTACGGAAGGATAGAGGTTGTGGTCACATACACGCCGAATATTCCTTAACTTCTCGACACATTTTCACGAGAAGTTTTGACACATACCTGGAGATATATCTTGAGCATTTCGAGAAAAATCAAGAGTCAAGAAAGTTTATTTCCAACAGTTGTTGGGGGTCACACCAGGATAAAAACGGCAAAAAATTTTGATTGAAAGTGCCTGGGCGCGCAGACAAGCAAGTGTTGACACACGTTTTTGTCTACGTAACGAAGAAATGAAACACGCAGAAATACCAGAAAGCAATATTCATGTAAATGTAATTCAGAAAATGAAAGATAACGATTTTGCATAGTACTTTCAAAAATGCTTGCTTTTAACATTTTGACATACAAATATTTAAGCACGAATAAGGAACGTTAATATGTCACTTTAAAATGAGCCCAACGTTACGAGGCGGATATAAATTACACCGTACATGACTTCCATGCCCTGATTATTATGTTTGAATGCGTCATTCACCTTCGTTGTGCATTAGTGTCACGTGATAACAAATTTTGTAACAAGTGACTTGATATGTGGAGCTAATAAAACGGCCATGGGCACGCTATCAGTGTAGCATGTGGTCATTTTTACATCACATGCATGTCATGAATATCATGTTTGGACGTGTAAAACACATTTGTAGTCTGTTCGTATCAGCTAATACCGCATTTTGTATATGTGAAGCTATCGAAATGGCTGGGCGCTCTCTGTATGCGTAGCATGTAGTCATGTTTCGCATGTGACGCATGTTATGAATTTTTTTTTTCAGCAGTCACATACCTTCGTCATCTATTAACTTTTCCTAATATCAAATCCGGTATATGCGCAACTAGCGAAACGACCGCAAACACGCCATGAGCATAGCATGTATTCATGCTTCACATGACACGCATAACATGATCATCTTGTTCAGACGTGTCATCTACTTTCGTCGTCTATTCACGTCACGTAATACCAAATTTGGTATATGTGAAGCTAACAAAACGACCGTGAGCGCACCGCGAACGTGGCATGAAGTCATAACTAGTCATAATATAAAAATTATGACATGCATGTCATAATTTTCATGTTAGGGTCTGTCACTTATGTTAGCCATGCAGTCATATCATACTATACAAGTTATCATTTGAAGGATTCATTTGAAAGAAACCACAGCAAGAGCAGCAAGACCATTAAATGTAAGTCGTAGCATTGATAACATATATATCATGATTTTCACCTTATGACTATTTCAGGTATGCTTGTCTTACAGTTATGATATGCTATACGAATTTTGGTAGTGATATCATTATCAAAATAGCAAGGAGAGCTAAAAGCCGTAGGTGGCTAAATTGATAGATAAATAGATAGATAGATAGATAGATAGATAGATAAATAGTTAGATAGATAGATAGATAGATAGATAGATAAATAGATAGATAGATGGATAGATGGATGGATGGATGGTTAGATGGATAGATAGATAGATAGATAGATACATAAATAGATAGATAGATAGATAGATAGATAGATAGATAGATAGATAGATAGATAGATAGATAGATAGATAGATAGACACGCTTGAAGTCACCGAAGTTCGCTATGAAATGGTTCGCATTTAGAAGTTTTTATACCACGCAGCGTATGCGATGTGTAATGGTAGGATTGAAAGAGGAATGAACCATTTTACCAGTGTTGCTGAAATCAATACGCTAATTTTGATATTTGTTCAAGAGATTCGGTGCATTAAAAGCCAGTGATTCTTTGAAAGCCAGTGATTTGAAATCATTAGACGTGTCACCCGGTTTTCGCATTTTCACCACACGTGCAAGCACGTAGCGCTGGGTTTGAGCGTAATTCCATATTCTTAACTGGACGTTCACATTATTTGAGGCATTTGCCCTGAAAAGAAAAAAAAAACAAAAGAAGTAGATATGAATGGCATAAGTACGGGTTATTCAAGTGCACTAGGTGCACCGGATTTCCACAACAGAGCTCGGCAACATCACTGTTTTGTACGAGTTTGATAGTGTCTGGTAACAACCAAAGCACTTTCATGGTGCGACTGAGTGCTTGAAGCAACGAAGTGGTTGGCGTGTGTTGAATATCTCTGTCGCCAATTCAGTACTCACACGTGGTGAGAATTCTTCGCTGTGAAGGCATAAGAAAATCTTGAACGTATTTTCAATTGCAGATGCCGGAATTCTGTCGCCTTTATTGCATTCTGTGAACTGGCTCTAGCTTTATTTATTGCATTCTGTGAACTGGCTCTAGCTAAAATTTTAAAGTCTGCATTTGACAGGTACATTGTGATTTCAAAAAGTTGTATGCAGCCACATTTCATATCCGGCTTTCGAGCTTAATATCGTAGGTTAGAAATATGACTCGCATTTCTGTAACGAAGAGATATTAGAACCAAACAGCTGCTGACCGTCTTGCATGTAATAGGCCCTTAGAAGTGCTGACACACGTCTCTGGACAGACCTTCAGACATCGTTTTTTAAATAAATTCACATAGCGACAGGTTGGTGCTAATGCATTGTGCCAGCTACTCTACTGTTCTTGCAAAACAGTCGTCGTCGCATATTAGATAACAAACAAAGTAAAAGGAAATAAAACGCTTGCACACTGAGTCTAAGTTTTTGAATACAAAACAGTTTTCATGTGATGTAGAATTGGGAAAAAAACAGAAGTAATCACGCAATCGAAATCTCTACACAAAACAATACAGTACACTATATTGTAGTTTAGGAGCAGTCTCTAAAATACTGAACTGGACCCACAAAGGTTTTCACAAAGGCTTATCTGTGAAATGTAAAGACGAGAATATTGTAGTTCAGTATTTGTGATACCAAAACGCGAATACACTTTCCTTTCTGAATTAGCACTTTTCTGATTTTTTAATTTCAACAGAAGGGGAACACAGAAGGTGCACAACAGTAGCTTGTAGGTTTCCTTTTGGCCTTGGGCCCAAATTTTTTACTATTGATGAAGGTCACTCATTCAAATAATTGTTTGTTTGGAAAACGTATTTCTAAACACACAAGAGAGTTTCTGGGAGCTTGACGGGAGTGCCGATACGCTCTCAACAAGCTCCCAGAAGCTCCCGTCAAGCTTCCATCGAGAGCTCCCACGATTTTACCACCATCACGTAACAAGTTACCTGTAAGTAATGTAAATAAACGCTCCTGCTAACCGTACCGGCTCCTCTCTCGACATCTCCCCGGGAATTTGATTGGTTCCGCTCTTATGCGCAGACCCCCGACTACATCAGGACCTGTAAAACGATCCTACTCCTCTTTTTCGTAAATAAATGCTTTTCACCCCCAGAATCTCCGGCATTGCTTTTACTGTGGCAGAATGCATCTTTAGAAACGTACAAAGAATAATTATGGTTGTAAATATAGAAATAAAAAAATCCCTTTTTAATCCGTGGAAAAAAGCAGTCAAGTCAAATAGGCGAATTTAAGTTATTCCTGCGAATATTCTATGGGCACTTTGAAGTTTTTGAAAGACGGCCACGTGTAAATACGGCAGGATGTTGAAATCTGGCTAATTAAGCATACAAATCACCAAACAGTGCATCTGACATTCCCTTTAAAACACCTGCATTGGCGGCACTGTTTTTTTTTTTGCATCGGAGGAGGAGGGCAAGCAAGCGTCGATAAGCGGCCATGCGACGGGGAAATGCTGCCACGTAACACAGTATGTAGATTGACAGTTGATAACGGCGACGAAAACTGTCTACCTTGAGGATGTTTTTGCACTGACTGGTAGATATGCTGTTTATGCTTCGATTTCGGTTTCGCCTGTTGAATTATTCCGCTTTCATCACATTTCGGTGAGTTATCACCATTGTGTACGAGGCGTGATATCGACTGATTGAAGCTATTGCACTCTTTCGTTGATTCGTCTTGCCGGTTATCTAATGACAATTACGTCGTGTACGCTAGTGCTCTACCAACAAGAACAGGTCACATCCTTATTATTAGGTCATTCTTTGTACGTACTAACATGTTCATGTATAGTTTTTTTTGAAGCACAATTGTTCACTGGATCGACTTACCTAGTTGTATTCATGAAATGAACATATCAGAATTTTTAGAGTCATTCAACGACGTTAATATTTTTTCTTAATTTATACATGGTTATGGTTATGACGTGACGATATTTGTTTCTAAAGAAAGTGTTGTGATATTGCTGTATTCCTTGCTGTAGTATTTATCTACCCCACTCCTGTAATTGGCTGCAGTATTTGAAAGTCAGAAATAAATGAATTAACAGTCATTGCCGCAAATAAATTTGAAGTTGCCTACAGACGAATTGCAGGAAGGGCTTGAATTCAACAATTTGAGTGGACTACTTATATTCACTTGTTGCAAATTAATTTGTGTTTATTTTTATAAGTGTATCCATCTGAAGATGACCTCTGTCACATTAATGGGAAGGAAATATGTAACACGCAGATATCTTTTTCCTAATGTTTTATAAGAATGTGCAAATGTTGTCAGAAAAGCGTGTATATGCATGTAACACGGCAAAAAGAGACCATTTCTCAGGCACTCCTTGCTAATACCTACATATTTTCATTATTTACACACTCAGATAAATTTTTGACGCACTCACAAAAAGCCTTAAAAGCCTTGAAGGCAAACTTGTGCAAAGGCGAGAATTGGACGAGAACCGGCGCTTTCAGCTTGGTATGGTCGATGGCGCAAGAATAAGATGTATGCATTAAAGGGGCAAGGAAGTCATTGTCATAACCAATATGGCTTAGATAGCGGAGGTGGTGGAGAAGTTGAACAGAGAACTGTAATGAAGCCCGGAACAAACAGGAATAAATTGTAAGAAGAAATAATAGCTTAGAGGAATTAAACATCCTATCAGCAACAACAGAGGAAGTGAGAACAGCTCTAGAAGAAATGCTAAGAGGCAAAGCCGCTGGTGAGGATAAGGTAACAACGAATCTGCTGAGAGATGGCTGAGAATTGGTTTCAAAAAAAACTGTCCACCTTATATAAGAGATGTTTCTTGACGGCAAGGCAACCAGAAATTAGGAAGAACGCCAACATCATTTTATTTCGTAAGAAAGAAGACATGAAAGACTTGAAAATTTACAGGCCAATCAACTTACTGTTCATTCTCTACAAACGTTTTACAAAAATATTGTCATGAGGCATGTTTTCGGCACAGTTATAAGCTGCAAGTGTAACGCCGATTTAAAAAAGAGGTGGTAATATTATTATTTTATACTATACACCTGTTTCTGTACATTTGAGTTTATTAAAGACTTTTTAAAGCACTATTAACGACAACCCCTTATCCTTTTCTAATACGTATGGCACAATCAGAACATGTCAATATTGTTTTCAGAAAAATAGGTCTACTGAGCAAGCTTTATGGATTATAAAAGAATAAATATCACAAATATGGTGAATATAAAACTTACGCTTCGTTTCATTTAGACTTTAAAAAAGCCTTTGGTGCAGTACATTATGACGTAATATTACGGAAACTATGACATTACGGCATACGTGGATTCACCCTTAAGCTTTACGGAACATTCTTCATAACTATTAGCAACTAGTACAAATGAAGGCAGCTACATCAAGACAGCTTCAGTTGGCCCAACAGTTTGCGCAGGGTTCTGAACTGGGTCTTTGCTCTGTTTGCTTTATGTTAATAATATTGTATATATACCTGCTTCACCGCAGCTAATTATGTATGCAGAAGACACAGAAGACATTCATGTGTTATACTTTCATAGAGGTAGCGGCGATATAATAAAGTGTGTTACTTTAACATTTTAAAGTGCACTCAACTCCGAGTCGGCCCAATAAACTGCAGCGGAGCAGTGGACGACTTGCTCTTTTTATTTATGCATTTGCCGATCCCAGGCCGATTTTTAACAGTTACAGCACCCTCTAGCAGAGTTGAGCTTCGTTAAAAATTCAGAGTACTTCACAAAGTAAAATAAGCACACATACCTCAAATCTTCACGAATTATAATATTAAGACTTGGTCTTAGAATTCATTACTGCTTCATTTCATCGAAGCAAAATTAAATCTCGACTTGATAATAACCACCGTGTAGTCAGCGATGTTGAATTCCTGAACACGAGAGAGCAAGCGCACTGCGTCCCCCTTCGCTTGCGAAAATGGCAGTGACACTCCATTTAGTCAGCGCGTAAGCAGAGCTTGGACCTCGTCCCTTTAACCCATTTATGGCCGTAGTGGATGGCCCATGCACACTCCAGTTACCGGTGTGCTTAGCTGCTTAGCGGAACTTAAGAACGTTAAAATAAAACTCTCCATTGATCTGCTGATGCGCTGCGTGTGCCACGCTATCAGCTATGT
Organism: Rhipicephalus annulatus; assembly: GCA_013436015.1. Taxonomy (NCBI): domain Eukaryota; kingdom Metazoa; phylum Arthropoda; class Arachnida; order Ixodida; family Ixodidae; genus Rhipicephalus; species Rhipicephalus annulatus. The sequence continues at coordinate 22,860 of WOVY01014306.1, forward strand.
TGTTTTTTTGTGTTTCACAGCGGCTTGGTACCCGCTAGAACATTAGAGTATACTTAATAGTCAACAATGGGGGAGCATAAATCTGTCCCAGTACTGGAATCGAAAAAACCATTAAAGAGGACCGAACATTTCGAGCCAGCACGCTGGCCGACATACAGTTAATGTCTATGTTGGTATTGCAGGTTCTTGTCGCTCTCCGAGCTGCATTGGATTTCGACGCGTCCGGTCAATGGGTGGTGATCCCTTTATTTTCAAAGGCGCTAGCGGAAATGACATCATGCCACTTGGCTGCAAGGGACTGCCCCAATGAATCGCCAGCCATCTTCGACGACAGGAACGCCAGCGATACCGTCTGCATTGAAAGTGATAGGGCGGAGACTCACCAGTATCAAGTGCCATTTGACCATGTACAACCTTATTTAAGCGCACGACTATATGCCTTCGTGGGACTTGGAGCCGGCACGCTGGCCGACATGCAGTTAATGCCCATGTTGGTATTGCAGGTTAGTGAACACTGCTCTTTTCATGTACGTAGATTACTTTGTGCACTGCCGGCTCCTCCCACGACGACATGCTCTGCTTGTAGTTGTAGCAAACGAGTGAAAGAACGTGCTCGCCATAGAAGATTTCGTTTTAGATGCGGAAGCATCTTATACTCGCGCCTTGTAGTGCGCCGTCCGCGCTGTCCGCACCGCTTCTCGAACATTCGACAGCTGACGCGCGCGCATGCGCCGTCGCGCCGTCGTGCCGTCGCCCACCATCTGTGCCGCGCGCGCTTCTCTTTCGAGAACATTCGACAGCTGACAGCGCATGCGCCGTCGCGCTGTATATATACTCAAGGTCGGCGCTCGCTCGCTCAGTTGCCGCTCGCTTGTTGGTTTGTACGGCGCGTCGACGTCCGAAGTCGCCGTGAAATGAATGCCAACGAATCCACAAACAGAATGATCGACGTCCCTTCGACCAGCGCCGGCCAAACTGTTGGCGGAACCGCTTCCGCATCCTCCTCAGTGTTCCCCCGAGGGAAGCTGCGGGCAATTTTTTTTTGCTAACCGGGTACTGTATTTTGTTCTATTGCTGTTGCTTTCCGGTGATGCAGAGATAAATCCTGGCCCCCGCAGTGAAACTGAACTAGAATTGCTCAAGACTTGCAGGCAGGTCAGAACAGCATCATGAAGCTGGATACTATCCAGGAAGAACTAGCAAAACATGAAGCTATGCTCTCTGTAATGAATCATAAATTCGGCAAAGCTGAAGGACAGATTGAAGTTCTTAACGAGACGGTAGAACAGCATGATAACGTGGTCAAACAGCTCGAAAAGAAAGTTCAGGAACTTCAAACAAAAGACGTCGTGAAAATAGAAGCCAAAGGGCCAACCTGGTCTTTTATGGCATTAAAGATGACAAGGGAAAGACGTGGCAGCAGTCTGAGAAACTGATTAAGGACATCTGTCTAACTCGTCTTGCAATAGAACTGACGTCAGCACAAAGAGCACACTGTATCGGTCGATTCAACAAGAAGTTCAACCGGCCAATTGTTGTTAATTTTTCCTCCGACAAGAAAAAAATGGATGTCCTTAAAAACGCTAAGAATTTCAAATGGTCTGATTACTGTGTAAATCAGGACTACGCACCAGAAACACGAGGAATCCGAAAACGAATGTGTAACTATGCTAAAACGGAACTAGCAGACAGCAGTAGCAAGGTTAGACTAAGTTTGACAAACTAATTGTTGATGGCAAGGCCGTCACGTGGGACAAAGAAAAAGAAAAGGTAGTTCCAGCTCTAAAGAAGGCACATCCTGCTTGTAAGACCACCTCATCCTCACGCAACCTAACAGCTGTTGTTGTAAACTGCAGAAGTATTGTGAATAAAATAGTTGAATTCGCGGGCTTTACTGAATCGACAAAGGCAGAAATAGTGTCTAGAACAGAATCGTGGCTGGTACCGTCAATCAATAATAGTGAAGTGTTTCCTAGCCACTTTAGCGTTTACCGAAAAGATAGAGCAAGAACAGGTGAAGGGATATTTTTGTCTGAACTTCATATCGGGCACGATGACGTAGAATCGGTCTGGTGCATGATGACACTTGCTGATAATATAAAATATATTGCCGGAACGTTTTATCGACCACCAAATTCTGATTCGGATTTGTGCAGCAACTGTACGACATAATTTACAGAACATCAGATGAGTTTATAATTGCCGGTGATTTCAATCTACCGGATTTGACGTGCTATAATGGAACATGTATCGCCTTGACTGGTTGTCGCGAAAAAATCAGCATGAAAAACATCGTTGATACGTTCGGTCTTACTCAATACGTTACTGTGGCCACAAAAAATAATATTTTAGATTTGCTTTTTTGTAATTCGCAAATATTGTAGACTATGTGACGTGTATACCCGGTATCAGTGGCCATCTCGCGGTTGTACCAACTGTTAAACATGTGATCAAGAGACCCAAGCCCCGCCAATCGAGGAAGGTATATTTTTATGATAAGGGTGATTACTCTGCCATTTATCAGGAATAATTTGCTCATTTGCCTGTTTTCGACTGTCATTGCGAGAGCGCCGATGTTTTACAACTGTGGTCTCAATTTGAAGCAAAAGTCATAGAACTAACGGAAAAGTATGTGCCAAGTACAAACGCGGTTTAACTCAAAAAGTGCAAGAAGCCATGGGTGACACCAGCGATTTTTAGATTAATAAGAAAAAGACGACGAGTATACAAGGCATTTAAAAGAACCCATAGTAGTTATCAGTACACCAAGTTGGTCGAGATAACTAATGAAGATAAATCTAAAGTCCGTAGCGCAAATGATCAATACTTTAATCGAGTGAACGAAAGCATAAAAACGAACCCAAAGCATTTTTGGAGATACGTAAGAAACTGTAGAACTGATTCAACTGGAGTAAACAAAATTTTCCATAATGGTCAGATCTTGTCCAACGACATTGATAAAGCGTCGTGTCTTAAGGATTTATTTCACTCCGTATTTTTACCTCAAACGCATTTTACGAAATTATCTACGCTGGCATACTCACCCCTGGGAACGCAGCCATTAATGCCACCGGTTGAACTCTGTGTGAGTGGTATCGAATCTTTTTTGAAATATATAGACGAAACCAAGGCCCCTGGTCCAGATGGTAATTCCCAACGCGTGTTGAAGCGTTGTGCCTGACCAATAGCATCTTATCTTTACCTAATATACAGAAAATCTCTTTCTACTGGGGTTCTGCGTGAGGACTGGAAAATGGCTTTCGTGGTTCTTATTCACAAGGGTAGTTCCAAAAAAGAGGCCAACAATTATAGACCTATTTCATTAACATCTATTCCCTGCAAAGTACTAGAGCATATTTTCTATAAAGACATAATGAAACACTTAGTTCAACATAAAGTATTAGTTGATGATAAACACGGTTTCCGCAGGGGCCTGTCTTGTACAACACAGCTAATAGATATCTACCATGATTTAGTGTCCGAGGTTGAAGACAACGGTCAAACAGACTGTGTTTTCTTAAATTTCAGAAAGGCGTTTGACACCGTGTGCCATCCCTTGCTTTTCGCAAACTCGAAAGGGCAAATATTGATAAGAAAGTACTGAATTGGATAGCCTGTTATCTATCACAGCGTTGACAATGTGTCATTCTGAATGGTACTACTTCTTCTACGGTGGAAGTAACATCGGGTGTCCCTCAAGGGTCCCTTTTAGGGCAGCTACTGTGTTTAGTTTATATTAATGATATTCCTGATGGCATTACTTCTCGAATACATTTATTCGCTGACGACTGAGTTGTGTACAAAAATAAAAAAATTAAGAGGATCGCATTGAATTGCAGGCTGACCTTACACAAATTGTGCAATGGTGCGATAAGTGGAAAATGCAACTTAATGTTAAAAATGTGTGCACGTGTCTTTTACTAAAAAAAGAAAAATGATGAAGCGCGTTACTTTTTGAACGATGACGTCATTGATCATCAATCACTGTATAAATACTTGGGTGTAACACTTACGAGTGACTGTTCATGGAATGCGCATGTGCACGCTGTAGTTGCAAAAGCTGCCTGAGCCCTAAATTTCATTCAACGAAATCTTAGATCCTCCCCTGCTGTCCTAAAAAGTACTGCGTATATTTCATTTGTCCGCACAATTTCGGAATATCCATGTTGTGTGTGGGATCCGCGCCAAAAGTCTTTGATTGATCTGATCGAGAAAATACAGAACAGAGCGGCAAGGTTCGTTCTCAGTCGGTTTAAGCGAGGTGACAGCTGTACTGAAATGAAAAAACAAGCTGGGATGGGAAGTGCTCTCCTCTCGCAGAAGAAAATTGCGTTTTAAATTGTTATTTTAGATATACCATAAGAAGACTGGCATCAATAAAGACACTTACCTTACACCACCGCATTATCTGTCTAGAAGGTCTGATCACGACCTTAAGATTCAAGAATACCGGACTGGAACGAACCTTTATGCTAATTTTTTTGTTCATACTGTACAAGAGTGGAATAAATTGTCTTGTGACCAAGTGTAGTGTCATAACGAAGACTTCTTTTTTTACAAAGCTGTAACCCCCCCCGCTTACACGCCTTTGGGCAAGGCAGGGTATTTCTGAATAAAGAATAAAGAATCTGAAGCGTAAAGCTCCGAGTATTGCATAAAGTCTTGCTGTTGTATATGTTTCGAAATGTATCAGCTCTGAAGCTTTTTCTCTTGGTATGCAGGCATAAAGAATGCTGACTTAGAGCTTCGATTGAGACATGATCAATAGATGTAAGCGTGAACACAGTCTTTATATTTGGTGTAAAGATGTGTTAAAAGCAATTGGTTGATTGTAATTACAGGCACATCCTTAAAACGATGTACGGGTGGTAAAGGTTCTCGGGTTAGCCTCAGCCTCGAAACCTGACAAATCAGTAGTATCAGTTGTAGAAACCTTACAAACAGAGTTGCCATGGTAGGTGGGATGCGCATGGAGGCCCGTACTCATGCGTAGGTAGTAAACCTCTACATTCTACTGTGTTTTTATGTATCCGTGCAGCATATCTCTCCCGAATAGTTTGATATACGATATAATTAGCGCGTTTAGTTGCCAAACGAAAATAGTTTTGACAAGCTTCCGTGAGTCTCGAAGCAAGGAAAGTTGGTGTATGAGCCTCCACAATAACCATTGCACTGGCGGTACTCCAAGATATATACGAAGGCTTCTTGCCAATAATCAACAATCTGGGTCCTCTCTTCCAAGTTACGAGATATTCCTTCAAGGACAGGGGCAGATAAGCTATTCTTTGTCGAACGATCGCCGATTGTACACGCAACAAAGCTGGCTAATGTCCAATTAGCCCAAATGAAGATGGACACAAAGATAATCTAAGAGCGACAGCAGGCAATAAAAAGTCTTTTTAAAACACCTTCTGAAATGTGTACAATCAGAGGCGCATGCGCTGTCACGCATAAAGCTGTAAAACAGAGCGTGTATTGTCACAGGGCACGCCTTGTGTGAAACGATATGCAGAATAATGTTGTCCTATCAAAGCCACACATAGGCAGGTAGGGCCGTTGCGCTGTGAAAAAAAGTGCATCTAAGGCTAACCGAGTTGTACAGCTTTAATTGCCCTGTAAGGTAAACCTTTATATCACATGAAAGTTTTATATCAGCTGTACCCTAGTCACTACAACTTATTGGGTGCAAGCTACTAAATAGAGTCCCCCGCCCATGTGGACTGTCGTACAAATCACAACAAAGTAGTTGAGAATCTATTTAGTAATCATGAAATACATCAACATTTCTTTCTACATTCAACATTGCTGTGCAATAAATTACAAGAAAGAGTTCACGCAAGTACAACAGAATCACTTGTTCATTTTTTAAATAACCTGTCATTTGACATGTAAGTTTATGTGTATACTGTGTAGCAATATAGGCAGTTGATTCCAGGGTTCACTTTTTTAATCATAGTGTGCGTTTTGCCTCGCGTGTTCAATTGTTGCATGTGCATGTTTTATCAAGGTTATATTACTGTGTGTTTGGAATAGCGAAAGATCTTTAATTACAAATTTTTTGTTGTTGATTGTGATTGACATATACTCCATCACTTGTATTAGCGGCAGTTATAACTGCTCTAGTTGGTATTGTTTATGCCTAATGCTGCCACTCATGCTCTGAGCCCAAGTAGGGCCTGCAGCTTTTGTACATAAATAAGAAAAATAAGTAAAATAAACCCAGACGCGTATTATTTCTCTCTCGCATACACAATAATACCTGAGGACAAAGTAGGAAACTATATTTTTTGTTATCCGTCAATTTAAAAGGTTTCAAAGACTTAAAACAAATACTCGATTTTGCAATTTGTCGGATTGACATGTTTCTTATATAATGAGCAAAACAGGCTGCGTTACAAATGTGGAGAAGAATGCGCACTGCTGCAGCAATATGGACTCACTCGAGCGAGGCACGAGCTGAATTGTTTGGTTGCGTTCTTCTGCGACGCTACCCGCATACCCGTCCAGCTTATGGTGCTACTGTCTGGACGCCGCTACCACTGTTCGCACATCGTTTATTTATGTTTTGATGTAAGCTGCTGAGGTTTTCTTTGAACCTGGAATTGCGCAGGGGAAAGCTGCCATCTGTCATGCCTAGCAACACTGTCTCAAGCGCCCCACCCGCATCGCCACCCAGGGAATATCTTGTGCTCAAGTCCTGCGCGAACGCTGACATCTTCACAGGAACCGACAAAAAAGACCTTAAGCTTGGCTAGCATCTCATGAACGAGTGAGAGCTACCAACAAATGGGCCGATCCTATGAAGCTCGGTCCCATGATAATTAATGCCAAGCATTTCTTAGCGAACTTCAGTGACTTTGAGCGTATCTATCTATCTATCTATCTATCTATCTATCTATCTATCTATCTATCTATCTATCTATCTATCTATCTATCTATCTATCTATCTATCTATTTATATGTCTCTCTGTCTGTCTGTCTGTCTGTCTATCTATCTATCTATCTATCTATCTATCTATCTATCTATCTATCTATCTATCTATCTATCTATCTATCTATCTGTCTGTATGCCTGCCTGTCCGTCTGTCTGTCTGTCTATCTATCTATCTATCTATCTATCTATCTATCTATCTATCTATCTATCTATCTATCTATCTATCTATCTATCTATCTATCTGTCTGTCTGTCTGTCTGTCTGTCTGCCTATCTATCTATCTATCTATCTATCTATCTATCTATCTATCTATCTATCTATCTATCTATCTATCTATCTATCTATCTATCTATCTATCTATCTGTCTGTCTATCTATCTATCTATCTATCTATCTATCTATCTATCTATCTATATATCTATCTATCTATCTAGCCGCCTACGACTTTTAGCTCTCCTGGCCGTTTCGATAATTGTATCGATAGCAAACTTCGTATGGCATAACATGACCATATTAAGGACATATTTGACTAGTTATAACATGAACGTCATGAAATGTATGTAATAAATGTCATGATCTCCATTTCATTGTCGCCCCGCCGCGGTGGTCTAGTGGCTAAGGTACTCGGCTGCTGACCCGCAGGGCGCGGGTTCGAATCCCGGCTGCGGCGGCTGCATTTCCGATGGAGGCGAAAATGTTGTAGGCCCGTGTGCTCAGATTTGGGTGCACATTAAAGAACCCCAGGTGGTCTAAATTTCCGGAGCCCTCCACTACGGCGTCTCTCATAATCATATAGTGGTTTTGGGACGTTAAACCCCACATATCAATCAAATCCATTTCATTGTCCTGCAGCTCTTGCAGTGGTTTCGTTCACATGGCATGTTGGAAAACTGGTACGGTATGACATGATTGCGTGGCGAATACAAGCAACAGATCCTGACTTGAAAATTATGACATGCTTGTCATGTAACCACATCACTACATGCCACGCTCATGATGCGCTCGCGGCCGTTTCGCTTGTTCCACGTATACCAAATTTCTTATAACGGTACGTGAATGGATGACGAAGGTTTGTGGTGCAAACATGATAATCATGAGATGCGTGTCATGTAACAACATGACTAAGTGCCGCGCTCATGATGTACTGTCGGTCGTTTAGCTTATTTGACTTATATCAAATCTGGTATCACGGGACGGTAATGGATGATGAAGGTATGATACTGGTGCAAACTTGATAAACTTGAAATGCCTGTCTTGTAACAACATGACTACATGCCACGCTCATGAAACGCTCGCGGCCGTTTCACTAGTTTCATATGTACCCATCTTGGTATTACGTGACACGAATGGACGACAAAAGTAAATACATCATCCCAACATGAGAGTCATGACATGCTTGTCAAGTAACAACAGGACTATGTGCCACACTGGTGATCCACTCGCGGCTGTTTCGTAAGCTTCACATATGTCAAATTTGGTATTACGTGACGCCAATAGATGACAAAGTTATGTGACTGGTGCAAGCATAATAATCATAAGATGCGTGTCATGTGAGTACATGACTACGTGCCACAGCCAAGACGCCAGTATATTTCGTTATGACGCGGTGCGCGTTCTCGCCGGCGCTCGTTTCATCGCGTCACACCGGCGTTGCAGCTCCAGGCGACGGTCGTGCCATATATTAACAGGCGCATGCCACGCTGCGTTGCTTTGACACATGCGCGTTTCAGTGCGTCCTGCCTCCATCCATCACGAAAAGAGGGAAACGCAGTGTTGTCTGGGTAATGCATCAGCACGAAATGCAGCGTGTCGTATTTCGCATCGGTTGCCGTCAGGTGCGCTGATGGACGCTGGTCGCGCCGGTCGCGCCTGGTGTCAGACTATATATAGTTCTCGCGTTTTCGCTAACGTAGCGTGCGTGCGCGTCAGCGCTACATTGGAGTATATTGTGCCTTTCTTTATGTACTCGGGGCCGTTTTTCTAGCTCCTAATATACCAAGTTTGGTGTTATGTGACATCAATGGATGACGAAAGTATGTGACTTCTGCAAACAAGATAATCCTGACAAGCATGTCATGTAAGAACATGACAACATACCACGCTTATGGCGTGCTCGCGGTTGTTCCGCTAGCTCCTCATATAACAAATTTTGTATCACTTGACGTGATAGAAGACGAAGGTATACGACACATCCAAAACAATAATTATGACACGAAAGATATGTATGGCATCATTTACCTTCCCCTTGTAACGTTGTGGTAATTTTAAAGGGACATATTAACTTTTCTTATTCGTGCTTTGCATATCATCGATTCCCACTGTACGTGGGATCTGCCATTTTTTTGGCCATGTAGCGTGACACTGACATCAGCTAGACCTGTAGACAACTTGCATGTTTAACTTTTGCAACCGCAAAGTCCAGCGAGCTAACCGGCTACAGGGGTAGTTGAACGTGGAGAAGTAGAAGGAATAAACATTTATTGAAACAGCATACTAAGGTTTTCGTGGGTGGAACCCTTATTCCAGAGCCCTACTGGCCGGAGTGGCTCGCTCGGTCTGGTCCAAGGTTGCGCTCTGGCTTCCCAGGTCCTGCCGGGTGAGTCGCACCTCCCACTAACGTTTAAATTCGTTTCGTGTGATGAGGGGTGAGTTACCCTCTGCTGGTTTTTGTTGGCAAGTCCAAGTGATGTGCTGGAGTGTCGTTGTGTCACCGCACCAAGGGCAGTGGTCAGAAAACTGGGATAGATGGATTTTACTAAGTTTGTGTACGTTGGGATATGTGTTCGTCTGTATTCGTCTCCAATCTCTGGAATGCCAGCGGGTAAGATTAGGTGGGTGGGCGCCAACGTCTACCGGCCAGTTTGTGGCTCTCAAAGATATCTCGCCGGAACGTATGTGCGAAGTAATCCACCCGGGTCAACATGTCCGCGGCTTGGAAAGTTAATGCTCGAGCCATGCGGTCTGCCCGTTCGTTTTCCTCGTGCACCTTCGTAGGTGGGGCACCATGTGATGCCATGGTCTTCTTGGAGGTTGGACCCTAGCATGCGTAGGACGCTCTTGCGAAGGACGCCTTTGAGAAACAATCGGCAAGCCTTTTGGTAATCCGTGAGAACGTGCGCAGATTGTCTCTTGCACTCTGCTGCACAGATGGCTAGAGCAATGGCTGCCGCTTCTGCTACAGCCATGCTTTTTGTACGTATTGTCGCCAAAGTGATCGCTTGGCTTCGGTTGGTAACGACTGCAGCAAATGTGTTTTTGCCTCGTTGGGTATGGGCTGGAGTCTGTATAGTGAGTGTCGGGGTCATTTTGTAGCCGTTCCAGTGCCACCGCTCTTGCTCGGCTGCGGCCGGCGTTAACATTGGGGTGCATGCTTCTTGGGATAGGGCCCCGCCGCGGTGGTCTAGTGGCTAAGGTACTCGGCTACTGACCCGCAGGTCGCGGGTTCGATTCCCGGCTGCGGCAGCTGCATTTCCGATGGAGGCGGAAATGTTGTAGGCCCGTGTACTCAGATTTGGGTGCACGTTAAAGAACCCCAGGTGGTCGAAATTTCCGGAGCCCTACACTACGGCGTCTCTCATAATCAAATAGTGGTTTTGGGACGTTAAACCCCACAAATAAATCAATTCTTGGGATAGGGGCGACATATATGTTTTCCCTGTCTTCTTTGGGTATTTTATGCATCTTCACACCACAGAACTCTGGTGACAAGGGGTAGTAAAGCCTCTTTAGCAATAGTCTGCCTTGCATTGTCGAGCTGAGTCTCTCTGCGCGACCAATACGGCTGTGGCGTGTTCGCCATACGTATTATATACAACCAAGCATTCTAAACCCTCTGCGTCAGTGCAGTCTCGGAGGCCCAATGCAGCTTTGTTGGCAATGCATTAGAGTGTGTTGGCCTGCTTTGCTTCCCATCTGTGTGTGAGTTAGTACGGGAGAGCATATGTAATGCGGCTAATGATAAAGGTATGTACCAACCTCCTGGTGTCTTCTTTCGCCATTCTCCCATTACTGCAAGTGACTCGCTTTATGAGTCTCGCTACACTCCTCGTTGTGCGTTTCATTGTTTTTAGCGTAAACGACGTGCTGCCTGTCTCTATCAGCATTCCCGGCACCCTGAGCTCCGATACTTGCTTTATCTGCTTCCCATTTACCTCCAGATTGAAAGTTTGCTAGCGTGTCCGGCGGGTGTTCTTGGGCCGGATTTGCATGTATACAAATTTTTTCGGCGCGCATGTAATACCTGCCTTCTTAGCATATAGCTCAATTGTATCAATTGCTTGTTGAAGAGTGTCTTGGTGGTCTCTAATAAGATCCTTTCGTCGCCCAAAGGTTGATGTTATCGGCGTAGATGGCTATTTCAAATTCTTTGTCTTTCTCCAACATTGTTAATTTTTCGCATCCCTATATTGAATAATAGGAGGAACAGTATAGAGCCCTGTGGAGTGCTTTTATTCGCTATGTGAATTTCATTAGCTCTTAGAGTGCCCAATCTCACGGACGCCGTTTTGTTGTTGAGAAAACTTTGAACGTAGTTGTAGGTTGTCTCTCCACAGCCTATCCCTTGTAGGGCCTCCAATATGGTGTTGTGAGATATGTTGTCGAAAGCTTTGCGCAGGTCCAACGCAAGAAGAATTCTGTTATTGCTTTAAGACGGTGGGTTCAGAACTTCGTCCCGAAGGAGAAAGAAGACGTCTGGCGAGAAAATTCTCCGATGGAAGCCCCACTTGCAATTGGGTAGGAGAATATTGTCATCTAAGTACTTCCCAAGTCGTGTATTGATGACCTTCTCGAAACGTTTACAAAAGCAAGAGGTTAACGATATTGGTCGAAGGTTCTGGAGCGATTTTGGTTTTCCAGGCTTTGGTATTAATATATTTCTGCCTTCTTCTATTCAACTGATATAGATCCTCCGGTCTTCCAAATAGTGTCATTGAAGAAATTTGTTAATTAGGTGCTCTAGTGTCTCGCTGGCTAAGTTTCTAATGATGCCATTCGTGATGCGATCTGGCCCAGGGGCAGTGTTCTTTTTGAAAGATTGTGCTGCAGTTTACACTCCTGCAAGTGAAATTGGTTCATCAGGGGCAGGATTTTTCCGACCCATATAGGGTGTTACAGTTGTCCATGTTGTCCTTTCACCCTTGTGCGTGTCTTGGAGTTCGCTAAGAAGGTCCGCGTGTGTGCCTGCGTAGTCATTAGGAACACGTCTCAGGGCTAGCATGCTTTCTCTTCGTGTGGTACCAGGAGTAAGCAAAATACTAAGAATTGCCCAAGTTCCTTTTGTGCTTAGATTTCCCCCAAAAAAGTTGCACAAGCTCCTCCAGTTATAAGTACATAGTTCTTGTGAGTACGCATTGGCTACCTCCGTGATTAGTGCTATGCGCTCTCTGAGATTTTGGTTGTTCCACTGCCTCTTCCATCTTTTTATGACGCTGCTTCTTGCCTGCCATAGATGGAGGAGATGGTTGTCGATGGCTGGGTTTCGCGGTGTTGTTTTAAGTTTTTTAGTGGCTTGATCTGCTGCCTTGCGCATATAAGTCGTCAGTCTTTTATTGTGTTGAGCTTCTGAGTATCCGTCTGGCACTCCATAAATTTCCTCCAATCTGTGAGCCATGCAGTACCAGTCGGTTGTCTTATGCTTGCCGTTTGTATGGAGATGCTGAGGATGTAATGGTCACTTCCCATTGTTTCGTCTAGGTTCATACAGATTGATTCTCATTCATTGCTTACAAATTTTAGGTAAGGGGCGGTGTCTCTGGCCACGCTGTTTCTCATTCTTGTGGGAGAGTCTGGTTGCGTCACGAGGACTAGATCATGAGCCTGCGTTGCCTTCAGCAAGTTGATTCTTTTGATTGTATTGCTTTTGTAGCACCACTCTGTGTGCCAGGCGTTGAGATCACCAAGCAGTATGGCTCTGTCACCTCGTTTCGTGCTGTTTACAGCATGACGAAAAATTGGTGTGAAGTCCACCATTCGATCTCGAGGCGAGCTATAGACATTCGCGACAATGTTTTTCGGGCGACCTTGAAGTGCCCCCAAAACATTGTCAAAAACATAATTGAAACGCTTGCTGCTGATGGTAGTGTCAAAGAAATGAACTGCGGCTCCATTTCTCGTGCTGGAAGCTGCGTAGTTGTCGATGTGGTTTCCTAGACGCAGGCGGCGTTGGAGCTGCCACGCCGAAATGGCGTTAGGCGCACCTCGTCCACCACTTGAGCTCGCTCTTTTCGGAAGTCTGCGGCCCGTGCGTTTGTCGGAGGTCCACTTGTTTGGTAGCCAAATGTTCCCCTGAACTTGACGAACTGTAACTGTTTGGTGTCACTTGTCTGATGGGCAGACACACTGTTATAGCGGAAACACATAAATAATATAGAGCACGAAGTGAGCCACGTAGCGTTCGTATAGACGCTCGACGCGTTCCCCGTTGAAAGTGGATATCCAAGCACAGGCGTGGTGATCGGTAACTACGTCGAAGTAGAGGCCATAAAAGTACGCTCTAACTTTGCTTAGCCAAATCATCGGCAGACACTCATTCACTGTGAAGAAAAATTTTCTCTGCTCGAGAGAGGGTACGCCTTGCTTATGGGACTACGTACATTTAGAATGCAGTTTTGCACAGTGAAAGCACGGCGCCGAGTCCAAAACCGGTTCCATCGTTGTGTATCCCAGTCATGGCAGTGAGGTCGAAGTAATGAAGAATCGGCGCCGACATTTGCAGGCGGCGCAACTTTTCGAAAGTATCGTCCCTGGCAAGTATCATCTCTGGCGTCCCTGGCGTATCGTACTTGGCGCTGAAGTTGGTTTATGTAGCAGTGTCTGAGGCCAGCATTCTCGCGAGCATCAGAGCTTCATATCAGATTCTGTTATTTTTAATACGCGGGTTCTCGTTGGCATCGTTGCGCAAGTACAAACAACTGTTTATATAAATATCTGCAACTCTTCAACATATGTCTGTGCGTTCGACATTCATTTATATTTTCAGCATCAGTTCATGACGTGGCACCAAATAAAAACATTTAAACATGGTCACTCTCCCTCTGCATACTGCCCCGCCACGGTGATCTAGTGGCTAAGGTACTCGGCTTCTGACCCGCAGGTCGCGGGATCGAATCCCGGCTGTGGCGGCTGCATTTCCGATGGAGGCGGAACTGTTGTAGGCCTTTGTACTCAGATTTGGGTGCACGTTAAAGAACCCCGGGAGGTCAAAATTTCCGGAGCTTTCCACTACGGCGTCTCTCATATTCATATGGTGGTTTTGGGACGTTAAACCCCACAAATCAATCGATCAATCAATCACTAAATCCCTCTGCATGCTTTACAAAGCGCCGATTACCAGTACGAGGTATCTGCAGAATTTTATTTCCTTCAAAAAAAGGACTGTTCATCTTCCGCTCAAATGTAGCGCGCACGTTGCAAAGACCAAACTACATGACGAGGAATTCCTAAAAGCCATCAGCTTTCAAAAAGACCATCTTAGGTTATTCTTCAGGGGCCATACAGACTTGGCAGTAGCCGCTCTGTAAGTGAATTACAGAAAAAACTACGAACCTTGGACACAGTCAAGGGCATCGTCAGTTCCCTGTAGGTGTAAACGTATTTTCAACCTATTTTGTTTAGACGATGCAAGTCAACACAACAAAATTGGCCTGTCCTTCTTAACGAGAATGACTGACGATGCCCAAGGACTATTCAAAGGCTGGATGACACCATGCTATAGCATGTCAACTACTTGGTCATCAATCACCTGGCACTCCTCCGCGCACACGTGATAGTACCCTTGACGCAGTGACGCATTGATACCCACGTCGATGCGGAGACATACAGCTGACGTGCGGCCAAGGGAAGTGTGCTCACCGTCAAAGGAAGAAAAAACTTGTCCAGTAGTCGTAGAAGCTGACCTCGTTGCGAAACGGTTAACGTGCAGGCGATGGAGCTGCTGAGTGCGTAAGGCGTAGTAGTCTGTGGTGAAGACGCACAGGTCACTCCGGCGACATCATGCTTGGGACCAGTCGGCATGTTGGTAATTGTAAAAGAATCGAGTCTGTAGACACACCCGGTGCACTCGCCCCGAAGCAGTGTTACAGAACATGAGAACACGTTCGAGATGGAAAGTCTGGTGACGCCGTCATGAAGTTGTCAAAGAGCGTCATGTAACGACGTACACTTGCGATGAACAAGAACGCCAGGGGTGAAAACGGTAGTCGACTCGGCACTGTATCGGTCTAGATGTAAAATCGGGGCGTTTTCTCTATGCTTGTGGAGCCATCAAGTGCAGGCACCATCACAGCTTTTTCCAACCTAACTTGTCTTCGGCTTTTCTTGAGCTATACATGCACACCCACATACAGACACGCACACCAACATGCATAAATGCTGTTCATGGAAGCTCTTGTCCACCGAGAATAGTTTTCTTTCTGGGTGGCTTTCCCAAAAGCTCGAAACCAAACGTTTGGATATAATTATCGGAAGAATAGCGAAAGCTGGGCTAGTTGGCGGTTCATGCTTGAGATGTAAAAACACAAAAATAATAGACAAGGTTAGAGGAAGAAACGACACCGCGTTGAACTAGCAACTATTGTAAGACCCACGCACATTTATCATGCAGTGGCTCTGGTAACGTGGCGAACCAAAGGTGTCTGCGCAGCTTATCATACAAGGTAAGAAAGATACCTAATCATAGTGAACAGCAACACGTGTGTAACACACCTCCATACTTGCGAAAAACATACGCAACTGACCATAACAAACTAATATACACTTTAACATGGCAGCGCTGAACCCAGGTACCGAACCTCCTTTTCACGAAGGGCCACAGACGGCTTAATTGCACACCTTTCCTCTTCCCTTTCAATGAAAAAAGCCTCCATCACTTCAATGTAGGAAGTGTAGCTGCCAACCTATGGCAGATAAAGCCACTTGTTTGTTTGGCCATCGGGACAAGTGCACTAGAGAAATGATGGAGTGATTATTAATTAATATGGACTGTTGCGTATGTTTTTTGGCAAGTATGAAGGTGTGCTACACACGTGTTGCTGTTCACTATGATTAGGCATGTTTCTTACCTTGTTTGACATGCTTCGCAGATACCTTTGGTTTGCCACGTGACCAGGCCCACTGCATGATATATGTGCGTGTGTCTTCCAATAGTTGCTAATTCAGTGCGGTGTCATCTCCTAATATGTCCTTGTCTATATTTTTTGCGCTGTTTTTACTTCCCAGGTATGATATTTGGAAAAACAATCTGAACATGGCTGTCTTCTGATTGAATAAGCTCTCTTATTGCGAGCTTTCGCAAAAGAACCCACGTTGCATTGGCGCACGTTATATTTCAGCACCATGTCCTTGTCTCTCCTCAAAAAAAAAACGCACTGTGCGCAGTGAGTTTCAAGTTCGTATGAGGTGCGACGGTGGGAAAACTAATGGCTATTGGATTATCAAGGGGACACAGTGACACTGCGTGAATTGCAAGAAAGAAAGGACCAATCATTACCGCAATTCCACAAAGTGCCTTGACAGAAAGTGCTTTGCACCTTAAGACGGCTTTGAAGCCCTCCCTTACAAAAGATGAAATTTTCGCAAATGACAGAAGATGAAAGAAGATGACAGAAGATGACAGAAGATGAAATGTTCGCAAATACTGCTATCCCAGCTTATACATTTCAAATTTCTTTCGAGAACTTAAACACCTCTTTCAAGATCGCCACTCGCAACAAGCTATCTCCAGATTAGACATTAAAAGTGATTTTGGACAATTTTGCATTTTGCGCAAATATTCATTGTAACGAGGAAATGAACATTCGAAAGAACATGTTTAGGCTAGATGAATGTAGCTGTTTGTTTATCATGGTCAATTTACAAGACCAATGCCAATTTTCAAAATTATTTGCTTTATTTTATTAGCATTACATCCAGTTCCCACAGCCACTTTTTTAAGCAAATAAAGGTTCAAAGCATCACACACGGTTAATGATGTGTGCCTAGTGTGGGTGCCACGCGGGCTATAGCCTGTTTAGATGCCTTCCCGATTAGCTTCAAGAAGCAAAATGTGCTTAGAAAAATCACTGAATTTCCACGAAGTGCATGATTATGGTTGGCGCGAAGCCTCCGTCAGTCTGTCCACGCTTCTGTCCTGTACGTTCTTGCTTCCGTCCGCCTATGCATTAATCTGTGCGACCATCCATCTATCTGTGCGTCCGTTCCTGCGTTCACCCATCTGTGCGTCCATCCATTCATCCGGGCGTCCGTCCATGCGTCCGTCTGTGCATCTATCCATTCTTCTATTCATACGTACGTTCGTGCATATGTCTGTCCGTCCATCCGTCCGTCCATTTGTCCACCCATCCGTCCATCTAGTGAACACTCCAAGTGCCACCATCTCGCATCTTTTCATTATATACTCAGCATATAAAAGTGCCGCCATTCAGCGGACATTCCAAGGACTACAAGAGAGGTGGCCCGGCCGGACTAGAGGAGTGACACGCGCGCACTCTCTTACTTTCTGCGCTTCGTGTCTAGTTTTCACTTTTAACCACCGATAGTTCATGGCACTGCAGTCCAACCTTCGCTAAGCAATTGCTCAAACAAAGGAGGTTACGCCCAGAGAGTTTAACATGGAAACTTCAAGGTCTATCAAGGATACCAGATTCAAGAAACGGTGGGCTGTACCTGATCCTGGGGCATACAGTTGTAAGCGGTAATTGTGTTACACAGTGCCAAAACAATTCAATCTACTTTTCAATGATGACTTCAGTCTTTTTGTCGCATCTAGTAAACATATTAAGCATTACCCTTTTGGCAAAATCCCCACAGAACGACACAGCACACAGTATTGAATTTACACTTTATTTTATTATTTGTTCTGCTAAGCATTCTGTTTTAGTTGTGCACACGTATGTTTCTAGCTAGAGGTAGTGCTTATCTCAACTATTGTATGGTTTTAACTTTGATTATGCATAAAACTTTCCGTCTTCTATTACGTTTATATATATAAATAATCACTGCGCTCCCATATACCAGCGAGTCGGGACCGTTGTCAAGCCGCTTGAGCGGCTTTTAGTCCCATTTTAGTCCCGTTCCTCCTTTTTGACAAATAAAATAAGAGACGAACTCCAACTTCAACATCTTCAACATTCTCTGGTCAGATAGTGCTCAAAGCGCGTCCTTCTGTTAGAAGTTTTTGGGGGCGAAGCTCCCTAAGCCGTGGGTCATGCGTACGTGATGTATGTAGTAGCAGTTGTAGTCGTGGTTGTAGCAGTAGGAGAACGTATACCCACCTCTACGGCCGGACTAGAGGAGTGGCACGCGCGTACCCTTTTCAATTGAAAGTATTGTTACTGTTCTTTATTGCATGTAATTACTGTTTATTGTCTTTATTATTGTACATTAGTTTTTCTTGAGGCATCGGGACGATGCCTTTTTCAGGGGGGGGGGGGGGGGGCATGCCACGTTCCTTTCCTTAAGCTTTGTTATCATCTCATTAAACTACGTTCAGCAAAAACCACGCTTAAGAAGTTCGAAAAGCTCCGAGGCTGTAGTAGATTGCTTTGTTGAGATTACACTTACCTCGTAAACATTACAGATTATTCTGGAACCTAAGTCACCGATAGCGATAACGCTATGTAACTTTCGATGACAAGTGTATACATGCCGACGCGCTTCGCCGCTTGTCAGTTGATTGACGGCTGACACTCTGCTCACCGCTATCAGTGCCAGCGTCTAGCATATAATCTGACTTTTCTTTTACGTAGCCGCAAGTTAGGCCCACAGAAACAGTTTATTATCCAACCTGCAGTCTCTTTCCTTCGTCAACGTCACGACCCCTTGAAAATATGATGAGAAAATGCGAGATGATGTTCACTAGATGGACGGACGGATGAATGGACAGCAGACAGACAGGTGCGTGGATGGGCGCACGGATGAATGGACGGATGCAGGGATACAGGAACGCACGGACGAATGCCGGGACGGACGCATGGATGAACGCACAGACGAACGGAATTGCGGACAGATAAACGCACGGACGGTGGCACAAAAGAACGCACGGATGGACCAAAGCAAGAAAGAACGGACGCACATAAGCTTGGCCCCACTCATCATCACGCACTCCAAGGATATGCTGTGATTTTGTTTTATTAAGCATCGAGTTGAAGGCAACTTTTATTGGAGATTATGCCACCGATACTAGCTGGTTTCTGAGGGTTATTTTATCCAAAACAATTATCTTTTTATTCATAATTGACGTGCGTGGCTTTACTCCTCTATTCAAAAGAGGGAGCGCATGCCGCTCCTCTAGTCCGGCCGTGGAGGTGGATACCTACTACTACTACTACTACTACTACTACTACTACTACTACTACTACTACTACTACTACTACCACTACTACTACATAGATCACGGACGCATGACCCACAGCTTAAGAAACTTTGCTCCTAAAAGTTGTTTACGATTTGGAGTGCGAGGTACTCTTCTAGGGGAGAACATAAAGCCGACCAGTGGCCATCAGACTTGATGAAGCCATGGCGGCAAAAATTAAGCGAAATGTGCTTAGAAAAAGTTGTTAATGATTAAGAGTTTTGTACTCTACTACTTAAAAGCACAAAGGCGTCCCGTGGGCTTCACACTAGATGGGGCTTCTCAGATTGCTTCAATATTTCATTAAAATTACACACACAATCTTCGTATACAAGTCGGGACTACACTCAGTACCATCTTCGTTTGCCTGCTAAACACTTTACCACCGATAACAATAAACTGGCAAGTTTTACAGCACATGAAGACTTGGAACCACGTATAACAATATTTCCTCCGAAACGTAAAAGCTTCATATGGTTTCACAAGTTTTCCAAAAGTGCTAATCCGAAGCATAACAAAATATCTATTCCGCGCTTGAAGTTGCCAGCCCCGCGTTTCTTGCCAAGCATAGATTCAGGACTAGGCATGGTAATGTAATTTTTACAACGCATTGAAGACAGTTTCTTTAAACACCACTCCACCGATACTTGGTGGCCGAGTACGGCGAATGAATATTTTGATAAATATAGGTAACGCGAATAACAATCGAAGGAAAACTACAAGAAATACATTTTGTGTAAGAAATAAAAGGAAAAGAAACTGTGCCACATATACTGATTGCAGTGGAACAGGGAAGTTGTTCTTGCGTTGTCGGCGAAGCTGATACCCCCTTACAAAAGGCTGCTAAATTTATTCTTTGGCACGATAGTATTAAACAGAGCTCATTTAGGCTGAATTCTGACATCGGAGTCACTAATTGTGAGTGAAAAATCATCTTATGCGTGACCGCAAATTGGATAATGGTGCAAATAAAATGAATGATCACAAAACACTTAGTCAAAGTGGAGACCAAACCAGTGTCATTTGTGTGGTTCCTAGTATTTGTTTACGGTTCCGGTTTTGGAACCTGTTGGCTGGCCCCTATAGGGCGTTGAATAATTGTACACGTGGAGATGCTCGTCAACATAGTAAAAGAGTTTCCGCCAAGGTCTCGGCTGTATCACATTCTTAATCCTTCCCGGTACGCGCTTCGGGCGCCGTGCCTCGTGTTCTCCACGCGTAGCGTCCGACGCACACTAAAATAACTGGCGTCGAGTTTTCTGCCCGGGTCTCAACTGTGCCACTTTCTTCGTCCTTACTGGCCCGCGGGCCTCGTGTTCTCCGTGCGTTGCGTCCGGTGCACGATATAACAGTTTGAGTACGTGTGGGGATCGAACCCGGGTCGTTTGTGGGTGGCAAACCCGAGTAGCGAGCAGATATTTTTATCACATACACACTCATCGGCTTCTGAATACACCGAAAGGAACTTCCTCTGCTTTGAATTGCAGTGAAAGTGACTTTCATACTTTACAAACACACACATCCTGTATACGCGCTTCACAATTCAACATGAAATATTGCAGTAATATTTCGTGGTACAAGCGTCCATTTTGAGCGGGCTTGAAGACATGTGATTATCATAGTAGATTCGTCGTTTAAAGCCTCTCACGCACTACAAAATCCGCACACGCTACTGCGCCTATTTTCGTAAGACGCCGTAGTGGGTGCATAGCAAGCCCTATATAAGGTTTCATGCACTAAGTGTTTGAAGTACGCACTAGAAGCAAATAATTAATATCGCGTTTAACTCAAAACGGTTGATCTGGAGGTTCTACATTTTTTTCAAGAATTTTCAGAGCATAGGTCTGGCTGCGTCATTGTTCCTTATTTGTAACTCTCAGTTAAGTGTTGGTAGTAGTACTTTACTGTATATACTACTGAACATGCTGTAGCCGCTTGCGTAAGGACTTTTGCGTCGGCATTTTGCTTCTGAGTTGCAGCGGCCTACGTACACTAATAATTTCTTTGATCGTAAGGTCCACAAACCCAGATTCCGCGTGACCATATGCTAAGTCACAGAAACACTGGAACGCTACCACAGCGTTCCAGTGGCCTGCCCGCCCCCTTGCGCAAAACGGATATATATATATATATATATATATATATATATATATATATATATAAGGGAAAGAGGTGTATACCTAAGGCTCGTTTTTACGTGTTTTGACCGAATAATATTGAGATCCAACAGACAATAATGCCAAAGAATATATAGAGAAAGTTATTAGAACCAATGTAATGTAAATAGGAAGAAAGAAAAGTGGGTGAAAAAATAACCAGCGTTGAGCAGGAAACAAACCTAAGACCTTCGAATAACACGTTCGATGCTCTAACCACTGAGCTATAACAGCAGCCATTCCTCCAGTCACTTTATTGGGGTTTACATGTGAATTTAAACGTGGAAGTGTCAGTCAGCGCCATATGTAGCTATAGCGGCGAGTGTGAAACACCCTTGTATGACCTTATGTGGCGTCACGTAGCACGTTAACTTATTACGAGCGGGCAGCTGACCAATGGTTTCTTGTATAGAACCTAACGGCACCAAGTCTGCCAGTACGAGACCCTCGTTAATAAATGAGGGAAAGAAGTGTATACCTAAGAGCTCGTTTTTCCGTGTTTTGACAAAATATTATAGAGATCTAAGAGACAATACTAGCCTGTTGTGAGCACGGCAGGTTTTTTTTTCACCCACATTTCTCTTTTCTTATTTACATTACACTGGTTCTAATACCTTCCCCTGTACATTCTTCGGCATTATATATATATATATATATATATATATATATATATATATATATATATATATATATATATATATATATATATATATATATATATATATATATATATCTGCTTTTCGCGCATCCTATTCGCGAGCAACTCTATCTTCAAATTGTTCCTGCCACATACGGCTGCATTATGCCTCACCTCACACCTGATGGTCTGACCGTTCACGGCGCATGAAATTAGCCACAATGGTTGTTGTGAAAAAAATTGTTTTCTGTCACTCGCCGGCACCGCCGCTGCTGGGGGGTGGCACTCCAACGCACTAAGCCGAACGCCCAGATCAAGCCGTCTGGCAGGACGAGGATGGCGCCCGAGTCCAGGGACTCAGGACCGCCACCTGAAGCCACTTTTGGGCAAATTGCAGGCCATTGTGCGAAAACAGTCTTTTCTTTTCCTCTTTTTCTCAGACTGGCGTAGCTGCCCATATTACAACGTAACGATTCCTGCTCCTCATATCAATAGAGTTTACTCTGTTCATCATTTATCATGCCCCTGCGTTATATATATATATATATATATATATATATATATATATATATATATATATATATATATATATATATATCCGGTGAAGCGAGGCTGCCTTCTTTATTTTGAAATACTTATGAAATTTTAAACAAACGTATTGTATAGACCAGTTGCCTCATGGGATGCTGAATGCGGATGTTGTAGGACGCGCTCACAGAAAGCGGCAAAAAATAAAGGCCGGAACGTTAACCAAACGAGCACCTGGTCTGCTGCTCTGCGCCAGGGTAAAAAATGGGTATTAAAAAGAGATGTAAGTACGTAATAGACTGCTGTTTCAAAATATGTAGTAGTTGCATTTTATGAGAATTAAGTGATGCGATAATATCTTCAATACCATGGTACCACCTTAAATACACAATTAGAGAGGCTGATATTGAAACTGATCTTTCATTTTATGGCTAACAGTTTCATCAGTGACTGACAATGTGTTTTTTAAAATATTTTTTGCATGAACTTCGCCTTTTTTGCACATTGACACTAGTATTTATGCTTGTGTAAACTCTTTCAAAATATTATTATTTTTCTTGAAGAGAGAATGGTCTCGCTTTCTGCGGTGTTCTCCCTTGAATAGTGTAGCGTAACTGTTCTGAAGTTCACAGTTTTGTCCAGAAAAAGATGGTGTCATTTTTTCGTCTGACTGAAAAGAGTGAAGTTGGGCTGAGAACAACGCTAGTTATGTATGTTTTACCAACATTGTACGTAAGAAAAGGGTAAATTCTTCTTTGAAATTACTCAGCTGCCCAGCTGTGGACATAAGTGAACAATTCGAAATTTCGCCTGCCTAAAGGCTCAGACTCGATGCTCACAGAAGTTTATAAACCTGAGCTTACGACAACTTCAAAGATACTTGAGCTGTATATCCTCATACTATGGTATATTTCTCGGACAGTAAAGTTAAGTGGGGCTCTATGCCCAGTGAGCGAAAACCGAAACTCTACCGGCACTAGGGACGTTCGAGAACTGTTATTTCTTTGAATGATGTGCTTTTAATTAGCAATCATGCTTTCTACCACCAAATATTTTTCCTGCATGGGGCTTTCGAGTGTGCAATTAATCAACAAGTTTTATCTCAAATAAAAACTTTTTCTTCTAGCTTTTCTATTCTTTTTTTTTGCTACGCAACTTTGCTACAAAACTTTTCTTTCTACGTCATAGAAGAATACGTTCTCTGTGATCACTGTTTTTAGGTAGCCTGATTGGAAGAGTTAATTTTTAATCCTCATCTTGCTCCATGGCTGCCTTGGAACATAATTTTTTCACCTCATCAAAAGTTCTTCCACCTCGACTATTCTCGAGTTTCGAGAACCTATATTAGATTTAACCAGGTGTACGCTTGAAAAAAAGAGGTATTTCGTACCAACATTTTCTGCAATAAAACACAGTGTGTTGTAGTCAGTAAAGCTCAAACTCGATAGCTTTTCGCTCAGAGCGCCTCACTGTGTTAATGCCTCAACTGGAAATCCCATAATCTGCGTACGCTAGTAACTGAAACGACCGGCCAGGCAGTAGGCGTAAATTAAAAGTTTTTTGTCGTTTTCTGTGTTTTTGTCACAGGTCCTTTTAATTAGGGAGCCAATCGCAGAGCTAATTCCAAGGGCGAAAGTATAGGGCCTCTGAACTGCACCACGAAAGTGTGGACCATTTAAAAGAGGTCCTATTTGGCGCGCCAGCGGATGCCGGTTGTGGCCTAAAGAGCGAGTCAGAGTTGAGAGTTGATAAACAAAACAAAAATTATATATTACATTAATGACAGATATAACAATACACAAATATGCACACTTGACAATAGTTGAATACGATATATCACCAGTCAAACAACATACTACAATGTACAATCAGCTACACTCGAAACAACGGACACAAACAAGAATACGCGCTACATTGCAATCACATGCATCGAAGAACAAAGACACTTAAACACTAAAGATTTCGAAAACTTATTCAGTCCAAAGTCCTTGGAACAAAGTACGAACGTTTTTTTCCTAGGAAATACTCACTCAACGTCCAGTGCTGTTGTGGATCCACTATCCCCGAAGGTTTTCTTCCAGCAAACCTCGCGTCTTCAATTGGCCGCTCTCCAAGCACCAAACGTCTTCGCCGGTAACACTCCGGCTTCCCACGCGTTGCGATTGCAGGACACGTCATCGTTCTTTGGCGGTAGTCTCACTCTATTCTTATGTTGGTAGCACCAGCCTTCACTCTTAAGGCGGAAACCCTCTTCAACACCTGCTTTGTCACTGACGACAAAAACCTTCTCCGACACGGCGGAAAGACTCTACGCACATTAGCGCAAACTTCCTTCTTCTCAAGCATACACACACTGGCGTAAACTGTTTTCTTTTCCTGCTTTGTCACTGAGGGCAAAACCTTCGCCGACACGGCGGAATGACCCCACGCTCACTTGAGCAAAACTTTCATCTTCTCCTGATTTTTCTTCTCCGATGCTCGCTTAAGTACCTTTCGCACTAGATTCCAGAAAGTGCTAGTCGTTTCGTCGGCGTATTGCGCAGCAAAGGCTGGGGAAGGGCGAGACGTTTCGAGAGCCGTCTTTGACACGTGACACAAATCTGCATCACCAGGCCCTTTTCATTCGAGATCCTTCCAAGGCTTGCTCAGCGGCCGATGTGAGAAGGTTGGTCGGTGAAACTACGCATCCTAGGGGGAGAGACGGTGCAACCGGGGAGTCTTTGGATGCTTGTTTCCTTCTTTAGCGGTGACTTTGAGGCGTCTCTCAGCGCTCGAAATCTTCACTGTCGCCAGCATTCGGTGGCGCGCTCTTTTGTGAGCGCTCGTTTGTGACAGTGTCTATGATTCAACAAAACTTTCTTTGCTTTAGTCTTTAACACAATTGTTTTTTTTCGCTGAGGGGTTTTACACTGCTGTGGAGGCTTCTCAGGGTCAGCAAGTGAACGTGAAGTTTACATGCGATATAAAAACAGTTGCAGTTAACGCAAGGTGTTGTTGTAATGTATGACTGATGAGTGTTCATTCACTGCAATTCCGTTCATAAACTGCATACTTTCATTTTAATTGAGTACTCGAAATCTTTAAGCATTTTTTCCAAACACACATAAAATTATCTGGGTATTGCGTCCCAAAACGATGGTGTGATTATGAAACCATCTGAAAATAATTAACGTTCACTGACATCACACAGTACACGGACGTTCACCGCTTTGCCTCAATCGAAGTGCAACCGCGGCTGTCGGGATTGAACCCGCGACCTTTGGGGTCAGCAGGCAGACACCATAGCCAATGCTCTACTATGTTGGACCTTTTTCATTTTCATAATAATGGCCTTTATTAAGGGGAAAAACGTAATGTGCTGAAAATGCTATTGAGATTGTGTGAAAACAAAACTAAAACTGGTTGCCCTGTTTGCGAATTGTCTTCTGACGGGGACGGTACCAGAACTTTCCAAGGATGCTGACGTCATCTAAGCCCGCAATAAATGACGAAGACTTGAAGATTCACAGATCAATCAGCCTGCTTTCAATCTTATACAACCTATATCAAAGATAATTACTGCTCCTCCGTGATGGTCTAGTGGCTAAGGTACTCGGCTGCTGACCCGCAGGTCGTGGGATTGAATCCCGGCGGCGGCGGCTGCATTTCCAATGGAGCCGGAAATGTTGCAGACCCGTGTGCTCAGTTATGAGTGCACGTTAAAGAACCCCAGGTGGTCTAAATTTTCCGTTGCCCTTCACTACGGCGTCTCTCATAATGATATGTTGGTTTTGGGACGTTAAACCCAACATATCAATCAATCAAAGGTAATTACTAACACAATTAGGACAACATTAAAATTCAGTCCACCAAAGATCAAGCAGGATTTCGTACAGGCTACTGAACAATCGACCACATTCATACTATCAATCAGGTGATAGAGAAACGCTCAGAGTACACCCGCCCACTATACGTAGCCTTCACATTTTACGAGAAGACCTGTGATTCAATGGAAATTCAGCAGTCGTCCAGGCACTGCGGAATCAGAGCGTCGTCGAAGCATATAAAAACAAGCTGGAACAAATTACAGCGGATAAACGACCACAATATTTTTTCATTAAAAAGCGACAGAGTCACTAAATAATGGTCTAAGACAAGAGAATGCGATCTCCCTACTGCCCTTTACCACTGCTTACAAGAGCTTTTCAGCGGCATAGATTGGGAAGAGTTTGGAATAAGAGTGAATAGAGAGTATGAGTAACCTGCGCGTCGCCGATCACATTCCTTTGCAGAGTAACTCGGGGGACAATTAACACTTCATGATTACTGAACTAGACAAGGAGAGCGGAAAGGTAGGTCTTAAAAATAGTCTGCAGAAAACGAATGATTGTACAATAACCTCAGAAGATAACCAACGGTGCTTCAACTAAGGTAGCAGTGCACTTGAAGTTCAAAAAGAGCACGTCTACCTAGAACAGGTCGTTACCGTGGAGCAGAACCATAAGACTGAAGTAACCAGAATATTAGGACCGTGGTGGAGCACGAGCAAGCACTCTCAAATCATAGATAGTGTAGCGAGAGAGGAAGATTGGACGGCGGCCAACGTTGTTGTGTCGTTCTCTCGCTACTTTATTCCACGCCTCAAACGGAGCCGCGGTGGCTGTCCACGTCCGAACCGCCAAGTCCGCCAGCTTGTTCTAATCCTCGCGCCGCTCGAGCTAGCATCAGCTGCACGAGAGGCGCGGCGCGGTCATTGAGAAATGATGATGATGATCATGCACTACACGGCTCCCCCCCAAGCGCTTTGCGCGATTTCAAGTGTATATAACAAAGAATGAGAAAGAGACTATATACATGAACGACAATCCGCAAAGTGTCCGTTTGGGAAGTCCAGTTTGTCAACGTGTAGTGACCATCGGGAACCAGTGGGTCTCTGGTGGGCGACACTGGAAGTTGCGCAGTGGACGAAGAAGTAAGCGTTCAGAAACATGTTTGCACACAAGTGGGTGACAGGATGACCAGCTGGGGCTAGCTGGGAGCGCACAGGGTGTCGCGAGTGAGCATTGCAGGTAGAGAGGCGTTCAGGGTGAGGTAATGACGGGTGCACAAAAGCCGATTTGGCCCCTGCACGCAAAGCAATTAGAAGTGGCGTAGTGAAGTCTTGCAGACCACCCATCGACAAGCAACGGCTTTGACGGTGATTTCGCGGGCGTGCACAGCACTGGTGCCGATGTCGGTACGTAGGTGTCGTGACGTGATAGGTATTTGAATATGAGTAGACTTGACCACTTACGTTGGCAGTGAGTAAGTAGTATTGTACACGTTGGGTACAGGTGAATGACGTATGCGGCTTGTAAAAGGTTGTGCCTACAGTCCAGTTACATGCCAGCTCGCCTACGGTTTCCGTCAAGAACTCAGTAGGCGGCGTGTCATGGGATCCAGCAGATATGGACTCTGGAGGAGGCTCAGTGGACGTACCTTGACTTGGCGAAACACCTTCAGTAGTCGGCGCACGTCGGTTCGTGCGCAGGTCGGTATGAAAGATGGGTGCCTGTATGCCAGGCGTGAGATGTGCGGTCTGCTGTGACATAGGCAGACCAAGCACGTCGTCCTCAGGAGCGTCGGTCATAGTCGCAACATCTCGGAAGTTTGGTCGTGGTTGACAGCTTGTGGCTTCAACTTCGCCTGCGAGAGACTGCGAGGGCGAGGATGGTTGCTGCGGGCAGGACACGCACATCAATGAGGTGAGTGAAAAGGCACCTTCGGGCATTGTCGACACTGAAGCCTTCACGACCGGGGGGTGAATAGAAGGCGTGTCGATGTCCGTAGTCATGGTAGACACCTGGGCGTTCGGTGATGTTGCTGTCGTAGCACCTGACGTGTCAGCCGTGTTGTGAGCCATAAAGGTCGGGAAGTCAATAACGGGCGAAAGGTCACCTGTGCCAGACTCCGAGGCGGGCAGCAAAGTGGTCGTCATGGTGTCTGGTGGGGCTACGGTGTCGCGTGCCGTCGCTTTTGTGGAAAACGTGCAGGTAGCAAGCGTGCCAGAAGGACCATCGGCCGAGAACTTTGAAAAAACGCACTTCGTGGTGGACAGGTTGTCGGCAGCAGGAACGACTTCAAGAACCTCGTCGGATCTGTGACCGGGTGCGAGAATCACTTCGCTAGTGGCCGGATCTAAGGTGGAAGGAGACGTTGTCGGGGAAGTTAGATTGCGGTCAGATGAGAGCTTCGGGCCGGAGGGTCCAGCACGCTGCGACGCAGGGAAAACCTGAAAGTCGCGGGTAAACGGCAGCGGGTGGTAGGATGAGGCCATAGCTGGCAAGCACCGCAGAGCAGAGGTCATCGTAAGGCTGCTGGCTGGGGGTTGAAGTGGCAGAGAGATGACGCAACTCTACCGGAAGGGCGTCATGAAGAATGACATGCATCAGCGGCTGGTCCGTGACGCCATTCAGCGCAAGAACGGCATCGAGCTGCATGAACCATACCTTGGAGTAGGTTCGATTGGAACGGCGGCACTGGCGGGCAGAGTTGCGGGAAGATGGCAGCTGGCCGCTCGGTGAAGGGCGTGTTGTCCGGGTCACCAATGTAGCGAGAGAGGAAGACGAGACGGCGGCCAACGTCGTCGTGTCGTTCTCTCGCCACTTTATTCCACACCTCAAACGGAGCCGCGGTGGCTGTCCACGTCCGAACCGCCAAGTCCGCCAGCTTGTTCTAATCCTCGCGCCGCTCGAGCTAGGCATCAGCTGCACGAGAGTCGCGGCGCGGTCATTGAGAAATGATGATGATGATCATGTACTACTATAGTATATCGCCACTATCCCTCAATAGGAAGATATATAACATTTGCATCTTATTGATACTTACCTACGGAGCAGAAACCTGGAGTGTTATAAAGAAGCTTCAACTTGAGTTGTGGATGACGCAGCGAGCGATGGAAAAGTAAAAGATACGTGTAACATCGAGGTACAAGAAGAGATCGGAGTGTATCAGCGAACAAAAGATTGCCTAAAGGCATCACAGTCGAAACAAGAACAAACGGTGATTGGCGTGGCACGTAAAGTGAAAGCAAGATAAGCGCTGGTTGGCAAGACTCATAGACTGGATCTTAAAAGAAGGCAAGCGGGGGAAGGGGAGACAGAAATTCAGGGTTGTGGCCTATGCGTAGACAGAAATATCTTCTTTAGAGGGGGGAGGAATGGAGGACCCCGTATTCATTTCGGTGAGGCCACCCCCATTAAATAGTCACTTTTTGCCTCTTTATATCTTGAAGAAAAATATTACGAGGGGGGAGACAAGGTCCCGCTGTGTACACCCCTTCGCTGTGCCCCCGGTGAGCAGCAGTAAGTACAGAATATAATTGACTGGCGGAACACGGGAGAGGCCTTTGTGCGGCAGTGGCCGTAATAATGCTGCTGCTGCTGCAAATCAAAATGATGATGAAAATTCTCTCAAACCTTTTTTCACATATTCTCCTAATATAGGTCACCTTCAGATAATGTTGCGAAATCCGGTGTATGAAGTCTTTCCTACACGGCACGAAAAATGTGAGCTGTGGATCACTTAGTTGGTTTAGCGAATGTTATCCAGGATGCATTGCTGCGGCAAGTTTCAACGAATCGTAAAAGGTGTGTACAAGATTGCCGCCAAAAATATTCCATGCTTGCGGCAGCCAAAGTATTTTCGTACAGTCTCCCGCATAGGCTTTTTTTATCCTCAGAATGACCAAGACTTCAAGGCATTACGTAAACTTTGTCCCTCTATTGAGGTGCCATGTGGGCGACGTTATCATCACCGAGGTGATAAAATGGTGGCTTCGGCGATGAAGGCAAGTTAAATGCTTTGGCTAGATATTTTAGACTGCGTCCTATGTCAACTCACGTTTGTACCACGGAGCACTAAAATATGCCTTAACCAGTAAGTAAAAGTCGGCCGAGTGCATGCAAGCCTCTTGTGCTTGCTTCTTTTAAGGTTTATTCAGTCAAATCGTGTGGTATTTTTTGTACCTTCAAGAACGGATGTAGTAGGGCGACCAGCAAATACACCGTTAAGTGTAATACCCTGCATATCCTCGAGGGTATTCGTGGCATGCTACTCCGTTATAATTGTTGTTGGACATGAACATTACCGATTTTTCATTCATGCTACAAAAAGCAATTCTACTCTAGGCTCTCTTCCGTTTTGAATAAATATGGCAATCTCTTCAGGAATCTGGGGATTTTGTGCTGAGTTATTCAATCATACCAGCTGCACCCTCCCGACATCTGGGCCACTGGCGTGTCTTTGTTTTAGTACATAAGGCATATGGGATGTTTTGCAACTTGTAATATTGATTACCCAGCATTTTGTGCAGTATCATGAGAGAGTTGCATCTCGTACAACGTTTTCGAAGCATTCGCAAGGCAAAAAGTGTGGATTTCATTCCATAAATTTCCAACAGCACTCAAAAACATGGCGCTGCTGTCGAGAAAGTCCTCATAGTGACAACAATGCTATGTATTCAATTTCTTCAGAATCAAATGAATTTTAGAAACACCCCACTGAATTGCAAGCCAGTTTTTTGTGTGCTGGTACGTTGTGTCCTTAAGTTCAACTTGAAATTCTTGGGCACTACGTAGCCATGACAAGTGTTTCTTGCATAGTGTATACACCGGGAAGGGGGGGGGGTCTTGCATTAGGCTTTAAATTGTGCATTTTGAACGAGCTCAAAGGGAGACTCTTTCCAGCGTTGCTCGAGAGTTGTCATGATTGCAGGAACAAACTGGCGGAGTCTATGATGCCTTCATCCAAGACGACTAAAAGGGGATAGTCATATTCTGGTTCTTCTCCGCCGTTTCATTATCTGCAGCTAAGACTCCACCCTCCGAATGATTTCTCCACCTAACATGGTTTTCCACTGCAACCACGAGAGAACGATTTTAAATCACGCTACGTTGTCATGTATTGACGTTTGCCTGTGACGTGACGGCACAGTGATATAGTATGACGGCGAAAATTTTGGCGACTGGTGATATTATGATTAACTTGTACAGCAACGTCATCACATGGTGTCAATATCATTTATTTATTTTTTTCACCATTCGTATGAAACGCCGCAGAATGCCGCCGCCAATGGTAGGTTTTCGTGAATAATGAGACATGTAGAACTTTTCCCTTCAATAATACTCATGGTGAAGCTCTAGTACGACCTCTACGTTGTAGTAAATCAGTATTTGCAAAATCATTCGGGTAAACTGCGTATCTTACCCCTATCGAAAAACTGCTATGGTGGATACTGGAAAACACGGTGGGCGTAGTGGAAATATTGGTGAGTATAGTGAAAATTCTGGTGAATATGGTGGGTCGTAGAAAGGGATACGATGGTGGGAAGTAGCGGCTAGATAGTGGGCAACCATGCTTGCAAGCTGCCTCCCACAGCGAAGGCGTTGGAAGCTTTTTACAAATATCGTGCTTCTCCAGTGCCTTTTGTATCGACCTGCGTAGGACCAAGCGATGATGGCATATGAATACGTCATCCTGGGCAACCACGTACTGTGAATCATAGTCATGGCTTAGTGAGGTCAAAAATTAGAGTGGCCTGTCACGCCATCACGAAATGATTTCTCGCCGGACTCGTATCGAGTACGTTTATGCAGACGATCATATTTTGAGCTTCGTTGGGCTTCTAGAACTCTCGCCTCAAGTATGTATTTTTTTAAATGGAGCTAAGCCTTGGTACACTATATAGTGTAATATGGTGCTCTTTAGGTATATTTTCTCATGATGTT
Organism: Rhipicephalus annulatus; assembly: GCA_013436015.1. Lineage (NCBI taxonomy): Eukaryota > Metazoa > Arthropoda > Arachnida > Ixodida > Ixodidae > Rhipicephalus > Rhipicephalus annulatus. The sequence continues at coordinate 55,209 of WOVY01014306.1, forward strand.
GCTAAGAGAAAACTTTTTATCTGCTTGCACGGTCACGATCTTTCTTGTAGATTGCAATAGAACAATTGAGGTTCCAGTAACGTGTAACATTAGCTGTTGTTCCGTAAACTGTTAGGCTATGTTTACTGCAGGAACACTCCCTTGTTTGCGTAAGCAGATTGGGCTGAATTGCGAATGATATATGTTATCTTTTATTGTTACAAACATACTTGTCATCTGCATCTGTCACAACATACGTAACAATAGTCCACCCATTACCCTCTCACGAATCTACGTTCAAGATAACTTTCACAGAGCAAGCTGCACCTCTCAAGATGCGCTGGTGGAAACTTGAGTCCTAGTGCATTCCCTGCAGACGGGCAGACCTTCACAGAATCAGACGACATCATATACCCTTTTCCTTACATTGATATTGTTTTAGATCGCTGGCTTCTATAGAAAAGATTGTCAGCACGAACGCTTGTGACACAAAAGCTATTTAAGGCTGAACTGGCATTTGACAAAGCATCCCAGTGGGGCTGTTCCCTGGCCTCTCGCTTTTGACTTCTTTTGAGTAATGTTTCCACGTTCTCGGTGAAACAGATTAATTACGGCTGTGCATTTCTCCTTATTGGGCACACCTAAGCACTTCTACGCGAGGACATTAATGGCTAGTACCATTCATGTACCATACATTGGCACAGAATAAATAAAGAGGCACTCAATACTCCCATCTCGCACGCCTTCACCATTCGCTCAGAAAGATATCGGCGCGCACCTCTCTTGTCAGTTGGCAAATGACGATCATTTTTCCAAACCCTGAAGGTTGACGAGACCCAAAATAGCTACTGTCTGTGAGAATGAGGCGAGCCGCCACCTAACCAACTTTTAAAGCGAAGTGCCTGAAACAAGCAAATAAACAACTTGTAGTACAGCTTACTTTACTAGGCGAGAGAAGTAAGATCACACTGCTCCGCTAGAATTGTATGCGCCAAGGTGGGCAAGGAATAAGGCACTCGGCTGATGAACCGCAGGTGGCGGGATGGAATCCCAGCCACGGAAGCCACGTTTTCTATGGAGGCGAAAATGCTAAAGTCTTGTGTACCAAGATTTTGGTGTACGTTAAAGAACCTGATTGGTCCAAATTTCTGGAGCCCTTCATTACGGCGTCGCTCATAATAATATGATGGTTTTGGGATTATAAATACCAACATCCAATATTATTGCCCTCTAGTGTTGGGTGATCAGCGAAAATTGTCTACAATCGCACTGCATTACACTCCGCAAAGGAGATGGGCGAGTTCTCCTTGAAAATGTTTAGAATAAGTATATAAAGTTGTAAAGTACTTGGTACTGTCCTAAGGGAGAGCATAGAGCCTTCCCGTGGACCTCATAGTTGACGAGGCTGTGTTTAAGATAATTTTATTTCTGAAAGAAGCATACATACACAAAAGACATTTATATGTTACATTTTTGTTCTGAAGACATTGTTAATATAACTTAATATACATTCAAATGAACAACAGGAACTGCTTGTATTTGTAAACAGAAATTCTAACGTGCACAAATAAAACTATGCGCATGGGTACGTACAATTCATGAAAAGGAACAAAAAACAACATTTTCAATAATGCGTTTATGTATAAATATTACTTATACAATAAATGCCGGTTTAGTGAAATCACAAACACTAGCCTACCTTCTCAGTAATGAATGTATGGCATGGACACTTTGTTCTGTCTGAGAAGAATAAATCGTGTTGACCATCGCAGGAGGAAAGCTTCCTCCCCCAGAATGAATAACTGTTTGTTCAGATATGTTAACTTCATGGTTCGTAAGCGATGTAGCAGAGGAAAACATGGCCCTCTGAGGCGTCCCCACAGGCATGCCAGTCCCCTCCGCTTCCATATTACAAAAGCATCAATACACATTATCAATTCCACAAAAACGCCTCTGTGCCGTGACTTGAAACATGCTAGCCACCAAATGCCATAAAGTATGTGCCACAGGACATTTGTGAAGTTCATGACTTAAAATTTTCATCCGGCCACATTGCGGACACGAGGCGGATGGCACCACACGCCACGCCGCAAGGCGGTCGGCCTTTGGCAACGCCTGCAGTTCTCTTAACCAAGTGAAGTCTCGGACTTCACTTGGTAAAGCGGGTAGGATCATGGTTGTCATAAACCAGCGCGAACTTTTGTGGCATATCTTGCGCTGATCATCGTTTAAATTTTTCACAGCAATACATTCACATATTTCAGTGGCTGACATATACATAAGTTCACCGTCTAGTAAGTTACTTTGCGAAAAATGCAGAGATTTTACCACGTACGTATAGTAGGTCGGCGTTCGCTCAGCTGCCGGTCCCGTCTCGTCTGCTAATTCAAAGAAACCACGGAAAGTTCTCAACAGGTACTTTGTGAGTTCTCGGCCTCGGTATGTCGTATTTGAGATGAGTTCCCATGTGGTTCTCAAGGCCGACAAACGACACATAACTTCGAAGTCGGGAATGCTAAAACCGCCCATTTTTGTTGGTAGGCGGACTAGTGCTCTGGCGACGCTTTCCGCGTGGCCGTCCCGAAAGAAGGAGCCACTTGTGGTTGCTACTCTTAACAACACTCGTCGAGGTGGCCGAGCAATTTTCGCTACATGAAAAAGGGAAGCTGCTATGCTTGTCTCGATGAGATACGCATGTTCAGTGAAAGATAAATAAAACGTCCTCGCAATCTCAGTACGTTGCTCAACTTTGCGTTTAATTTCATGGTACGTGCCACTCCACAAGAAGCAAGAAAGGTCACCCCAGAACTTTTAATACATCTACCCAGTGGACTCCATCAGGAAACTTTTCAGCGAAGGTACCAAAGCGCATTGCTTTACTCTTATCTGGATTGAGTTTTGCTTCCGAGAGGTTGTTTAAGTGTGAAGGACTTGCAAGAAAGCCCTGTAGCTATCCGTATTCCTGAGAAAAAGTGAAATATTGTCGGTATAGACAGCCACTTTCACTTCACTCAGGCCAGAAAGAGAGAATCTGCGTATTTAACTACATCTGTCAATGTGTTCTAGCAGAGGTTCGATACAAAGTACAAAAAAAGTGCAGAGAGGGGGCAGCCTTGTCGTATACCGTGACTCACGGTGATAGGTTCAATTGTGTGGCCATTCACTACTAAGCAAGCTTCCAGGTCAGTATAAAGCAGCCAAAGAATCTTCACAAGACGAGTAGAAAAATCAAAGCATTCAAACACGACAAAATGATAATTGTGCTCAACCCTGTCAAACGCTTTTTCTCGGTCTAGAAAGACGAAATCACCAGACACTTGTGCGCTCGTAGCAAACGTGAACAGATGAAGTGTCGAAGCAAGTGAAGAAATAATTTTGCGACCTGGAACAAAAGTTCGCACATTACTGATTATTTCAGGTAGGATGGGTGATATGCGATGTGCTAAAACAACAGTTATATCTTATAGTCAGAGTTCAGTGAAAAATAGGTCTCCATGCCGTTGGGTCTGACGCTTTACTACCACTCTTTAGCAGAAAGATGACTCTCCTCTCACGAAACATTTCATGTTCAATCCTATCAGCAAGAATCCGGTCAAGTATCAACAAAAGGTGGAAATATATATCCCCATAAAATGTCTTATAAAAATCAGTGGTAGGCCATCAGGACCTGCTGCCGCGCAAGCCTTTAATTGTTTGAGTACAAGATGTAGTTATCGAACTACATAAGCTATCACGGCACTCTCGGATCCCGGCTGCGGTGGCTGCATTTCCGATGGAGGCGGAAATGTTGTAGGCCCGTGTGCTCAGATTTGGGTGGACGTTTAAGAACCCCAGGTGGCCGAAATTTCCGGAGCCATCCAATACGGCGTCTCTCATATTCAAATAGTGGTTTTGAGACGTTAAACCCCCCATAACAATCAATATCACGGCACTCGTCTGGTATACAAGAGAACCCGATCAGAGCTCACGTATAGCTATGCTATACGTCACCCTTATGCTTGTGTCCTCTGTCGTGAACAGGGTGGTGAAGTGTGTTTTGGTAACTGTCACTACATTGCAACGTACCTTTCTTCAAGTTTTCTTATCGCCATGTTTCACTATGTTCAGCGCAAACCACGCCTACATTGTTATAGAAGGTTCGAGCTGATTGTTATAAGATTACGCCCACTTCGTAAATCTTTCAGACTATTCCAGCATGACACCAATCTTTCAGATTGGCATTATGCCGGAATCGATTGCACGCGCGGTGTCTGTGATGGACCCTCTCGTTATCTCAGACATCGGTGTTCTTAATCTTCTGTTCGCTTCTCTAGATACTAAGAAAGCGTGTGGTCCAGATAATATACCTAACCAATTTCGGAAAAGGCACGCAGGATGGTGTAGCAGATATCTCGGCAGTACTTTCCGTAAATAACTTTCAACATCAACACTACCATAAGATCAGAAAATAGCTATAATTATTGCAGTTTATAAATCGGGAGATAAATCTATTGAATCCAATTTTAGACCGATATCTTTGAAGAGCATGGTATGCAACTACTCGAGCATATAGTCTTGAAACTTTTAACAGCTTTTTTTTCAAAAACGAGGCCATCCTTTTCCTCAACCAGCTTGAATTTTGTAGGGGTTTAATGACCACGACGCAGCTGACTGAAGTCATATACGATCTTGCCCTAGGTATCGACAATCACAGCCAAACTAACATAACTTTACTTGACTTTTCAAAAGCATTTGATAGCGTTTGTCACACCAAGCAATCACTAAACTACAAAACATTATCGGGGACGAAAAAATTGTTGCTTGGGTTCGTGAGGTTTTGTCTAATAGGTGTCAGCTTGTTGTCGGAAATATTGCATCAAATATGGTACAGGCTACATCAGGAGTGCCCCAGGATTCCGTTCTCGGGCCCTTGTTATTTATCGTGTATATGAATGGCATATTCACTGATATAGACTGCCAAATAAAATTATTCGCGGATGACTGTGTCATTTATAGAGAAATTAGAATCAACCAAGATTACTCTTCACTCAACAAATCACTCTCTGCTATTTATGACTGGTGTTCAAACTGGCGAATGACAATCAATGTAAAAAAATTAGCTTGCATGACGATAACGAGGAGAGAAAACCATCATACTTTTGCTACTTTTTAAATGGCCTTGCTGTGAGCAGAGTTCACAATCCTAAATACCTAGGACCTAACAATCATGTCCGATTTAAGGTGAGAAAAGCACATTAGAAACATTACTTCATCTGCCATGCAAAAATAATTTTTTCTTCACAGATCACATCAAATGGCAACCTTGCCAACAAAGCTCCTAGCCTACAAAACATTCGTCAGTCCTATCCTCAATTACGGAAGTACAGTGAAGTTTCTTCACACCCACACAAGCGTAAGGAAAATTCAAGCAGTACAGAGAAAAGCCATAACATTCATTCACAACAAATATAAACGTGAACACCCCCCCCACTAGTCTGCTAACTCTTTCATGAACTGTCTACGCTTGAAGTAGGAGCAAAATAGGCACGTCTAATATTTTTTTATCAACTTCTGCACAATTACTTCCAAAATAGACATTTCAAATTACGTGTCTCATTCACAAACACGAGCCGCAAGACCCAAAAATACACACGCGAAGTACAGTACGAATGCAAAACTGATGTTTTTAAATATTCTTTTTTTTCGGTTGCTTTTCGCGACTGAAACATGTTGGCCCCTCACATCACCAACAATGAGTCAATGTCCCAGTTTGAGTTAGAAATTGACAGCGGTTCTTATCTTTTTAATAACCAATGACAATGATAATAAAACCAGTATGTACCACTTGGGTGTTCTGTAAATAGCCATGTAAGCGGCCTTATTGTTATTTGCCATTTTTGTATTCACTTGTATTTTTTATTATTGTGACCACGCGGATCAAAGAGCACACCAAGCGCCTCAAACAAATACGCTTTATCAATCGCAGGAAAAAGACGGCAACGACTTCTTCGTCTTTTTCACTCGGTCAAGGACATTCGCGCTGCTTAGTTCTCAGCACCACTGGCACATACGCAGCGGCATTATTCCCCCTTAACATCGCCCCGATGTTAAACGTTCGAGAGGCAAGGCGAAACGAAAACTGCACAGTTATTCACCAAAATAATATTTCATACGAAGCACGTGGGCAATTTCTGGTGAATGTGTGCGGCTCTTTGAATACTGCACGCCGTCTGGATCTACCTGGTAGTTGACGTCACTGATGCGTCGCAGAACCTTGTAGGGTCCGAAGTATCTTCGCAACAGCTTTTTTGAGAGCCCACGCTGGCTAATAGGTGTCCACATCCATACTTTGTCGTCCACGTTGTATATGACGGGTCTGTGCCGGAGGTTGTAATGTTTGGCATCGTCATCTTGTTGTTTGGTGATTCGCAACCTGGCAAGTTGTCTGGCTTCTTCTGCTAGCTGGGTAAACTCTTCGGCGCCCGTCTCATTGCCCCAATTTTCATGAGGGAGCATTGCGTCTAACGTTGTCGTAACCTCGCATCCGTAAAGGAGACTGAAGAGTGTCTTCCGAGTGGTCTCCTGACGAGCCGTGTTGTATGCGAACGTGACGTAGGGCAAAATGACGTCCCAATTCTTGTGCTCTACATCTACGTACATGCTTATCACGTCATCCAGGGTCTTGGTGAGGCGTTTGGTGAGCCCGTTGGTCTGGGGATGATACGCCGTCGTCTTCCTTTGAGCTGTACCACTTAGTCGGAAAATGGTGTCCAAAAGCTCGGCCATGAACGCAGTACCTCTGTCGGTGATGACTATTGCGGGAGCACCGTGTCTTAAGACAATGGCTTCGATGAAAAATTGCGCCACTTCAGCTGTCGTTGCCCGTGGCAGAGCGCTTGTCTCCGCGGATCGGGTCAGGTAATCCATGGCGACGATTATCCACGTGTTTCCAGTGGCAGACTTTGGGAAGGGGCCCAGAAAATCCATGCCAATTTTTGCAAACGGTGTCGCCGGCACAAGAACAGGCTGCAGCAGGCCAGTTGGTTTGATGGATGCGGCTGGTTTGATGGATGCGGCTGGTTTGTGGAGCTGGCAATCTAGACTTGCCTGCTCGTAAGCTTTGACAACTTCGGCAAGTATTGGCCAGCAATAGTTCTGCCTTATCCTCGCTAATGTTCTTGCGTAACCCAAGTGACTAGCGGTAGGTTTGTCGTGGCAGGCTTGCCGTACGTCACGGCGAAGCGAAGAAGGAACGACGAGCAAGTAGCTGCTGCCGGCGGGCGAAAAGTTCCTCTTATAAAGAACGTCGTTTCGCAAGCAGTACGACGGCAGCCCTCTCGCAAATAACTTGGGCACGCTATTCGTTCGCCCTTGCCGGTAATTTATGAGTGGTAGCAGCTCAGCATCGTCAGGTTCCAGTTGAGAAAAAGCGGCAGTGTCCACAATTCTAAGAAGGACCCTGTAATCATCATCGTTGTCCATGGATGCCGTCTTAACAGGAGACCGAGAAAGACAGTCGGCATCGCTGTGTCATTTTCCCGACTTGTAAGCAACAGTAAAGTCAAATTCTTGGAGTCGAAGCCTCCATCGTGCAAGACGGCCAGACGGGTCTTTCAAGTTTACTAACCAACAGAGAGAGTAGTGATCGCTGATAACCGTGAATGGTGGCCGTACAAGTAAGGACAAAACTTCAGGACAGCTCCTACCATTGCAATGTCATTCTTTCTCCGTTGTAGTGTAGTTAGTTTCCGCTCGGGACAGCGTCTTTCTGGCGTAGCGATAACCTTTTCGTTGTTGTCCTTCGACTCTACGAGCACTGCTCCAAGACCCAGATTACAAGCGTCTGTATGAAGTATTGTTGGCGCGTCTTTATCGGAGTGGGCCAGCGCAGAAGGCGTTTGCATGCGCTGACGAAGCTCGTGAAACGCCCGCTGTTGGTCTTCGCCCCATCTGAAGGGGGTATATTCCCGAGTAAGCTGTGTTAATCGGCATGCAATGCGCCAAAAATTAGCAATAAGCCGCCAGTTATACGCACAGAGTCCCAAAAAACGTCGCACTGATTTTTTGTCTGATGGGGTCAGGAAGTTCACCACGGCGGCAATATTATCCGGGTCGGGTCGGATCCCTTGGCTTCTCACAACGTGACCGAGGAATTGAAGGTCGTGGAAGCCGAAGTGGCACTTCTCTGGTTTTAAAGTAAGACCGGCCGAGCGTATTGCTTCAAAAACTGCTTCGAGCCTTTAAAAGTGTTCCTAGAAAGTCACCGAAAAGACAGTCGTTGAGGTACACCAAGCAGGTTCGCCACTTAAGTCCCGACAGAACCATGTCCATGAGACGCTGCGATGTTGCTGGCACCGAACACAAACCGAAAGGAATGACCTGAAGTTCATAAAGTCCATCGGGCGTAACAAAGATGGTCTTCTCACGATCACTCTCGTCCACTTCGATTCGCTAGTAGACGCTTTTGAAGTCCATCGACGAAAAGTAGCGTGCGTTTCTTAGTCTATCCAATGAATCAATACGCGGCAGAGCATAGATGTCTTGTTTGTGATCTGATTGAGCTTCCGGTATTCGACACAGAAACACAAGCTGCTGTCCTTCTTTTTTAACGAGTACTACATGTGATGCCCAAGGACTGTTGGATGGCTGAATAACACCATCTCCTAGCATTGTTTTCACCTGTTTTTGAATTGCCTCACGCTTCTATGGAATGACTCGATAAGGATTTCGCTGGATGGGCCTGGCGTCAGAATCCGTGATGATGCAGTGTTTCGTCAGTGCCATTTGACCAACTCTCGATGTGGATGAGAAGCAGCCGTGGAACTTGTTGATCAGCGTAAGAAGGCGGTCTCGGCTCAATGAGAGATAACGTTGGAGCAACGTCGACAGGTGTCGGTGAAGTGATTGTAGGCGCTGCTGCTTCCTCCAATAAATGACAATCTTCTCTTTGAGAGATTTATTAGAAATAAGCAATAGCTGTGCATTTAACTATGTGTCGGCGTTCTCTACTGAAATTAGTCAATAAGAGTTCAGCGCATTCTTCAATAACAGTGATGGCAGCCCTGGCAACATAAATGCCGCTAGTGAATGCGAGCTTCTTCATTTGTTCAGCGATGCCAGTACCGTTTTGTAAGATGTCATAGTGCACGGATACGAGGGAACAACTTCGTGGCGGCAGTATGACGTCGTCATCGGCAATACGGAAGCGAGGTGGCTGGTGTTCCTCATCTGTAGCAGTGTCCAAGCTTGTTGAGAACGTTACGCTTCTGCCACGAATGTCAATCACAGCCCCGTATTCTTGCAGGAAATCCTTTCCCAATATAAGCTGTTTACAGCACTCGTGAAGAATGACAAGGGGGGCGACAAAGGTGGAACCAGCGATGAAGAGTCGGGCCGTGCACTTTCCAACCTGTGTCATCAACTGACCTCCTGCAGTTTTTATACTGGGTCAGTGCCATGTTATATTCACCTTCCTTAGTCTGTCGCCTAGCTTGAGGCTTATTATAGAAAAGTGGGAGCCGGTGTCCTCAAGAGCCGTCACTTGGTGGCCGTCAATGTGAACGACGAGTTCAGCGCTTATAACGTCAATTACGTCGGCAGTTGTTCCCTTCGTTAGATTAGTCGTTGCTGTCGTATTTGGCATCGGTAGCTTCGAGCTGTAAAATGTGTGCAATGGGGGCTGTTCAGAGGTTCAATTATTGGCAACCCCGTCCCCCGTAGTCGCTGCGTCTAGTTTCCTCGTCGCGGGCTAGGGGACCTGCCCCTGGGGACGTCGGCAAAACTGCGACGATTAGGCGTAGTGACCCGTGCAGGAGATGGAGAACGTGACCCGGGCCTCATTGGATTTTGCGGCGGTGTGTTCATAGACGAGTCGTTGTACGTGCGTCGATCGTCGTATGTAGGGTAATTATGGTAGCGAGGAAACATCGAGTGCTGGGCGTCGCAATAATGACCAACTCTGTAAACGTTCGCAGCTTCGCCACAATTTAAGCATACCGGTTGATGGTCAGCGGTACGCCACAAATCGGTTTTCCGACACTGGTAGGTAAGCGGGGACCCACTATTGAACCACGTTGTGGGCTTTTCACATTTTGGCTGAACGGCATTCGTCTTGTCGGCGAGATCACTCCGGCTAGGAAAGTCGTCAGCGCTGAAAGCGGCTGTGTTTGATGGGTTGGTAGTGGTCCAGTCATTGGAGTCCGCTGTGCCGAAGGCGCGACGACTGGGCGTCAGACTGCATCAGCATAAGTCAAATGTCGTCACACATCGGCATAGCCGGACGAAGAGAGAGCCTGACGGACCTCATCCCAGACAACATCAGCGACAAAGGACAATGCCGGCGTCGGTTGTTCGGTTGCTGGAATCAAACCACACTGCCAAAGCTCCTCCCTCAAAAGCCCCCGGATGACTTCCCAAACAAACCTGTCGTTGTCGCAGAGGCTCACCCAGTCATAACGGGACTACTTGCTGGAAAGCTGACAGGGTTCTGCTGGCGGTAACGTTGCTGTAGGGCCCGTTCAATAGCTGTGGCTTCTTCTGTGAACTCAGCTACTGTGGTTGGTTAATTTCTGACCAGCCCAGCAAACGGTTGCTCCTTCATGCCTTGCACGAGATACCGCAGCTTCCTGTTTTCCGGCATCTCGGAATCTGCCCTGCCGAAACGACGGGTCATGTCCTCGGTGAACATAGCAACGCTCTCATTTGGTTTTAGAATTCGAGATTGCAAGAGACGTTGCGCATTATCCTTTCTGTCAAGACTAGTAAAGGTGTTAATCAGCTGGTTGTGGAAGTGGTTCATGTAACCATGCTTCTTTCACTGTTGATGTACCACGTCTGGGCGTTATCTTTCTAGTAGAAGTACGCATTCGCGAGCTCGTCTATTGGGGTGGCCCACTCGTTGTACTTCGCGCAGTGTTTGAACTGGTCCAGCCAGTCTTGTGCGTCTTCATAAGCCTCACCATGAAAGCAGTCAGGAATCATCGGGCTCTGAAGCGTCATGTGCGATGGAGTGGCAGTATCCACGGTGGCTGAAGGCGGCAAGCGCTTGCTGGCAGTTTCTGGCAAGGGATTGAGCTCGGGAGCCAGGCCTCGCAGACGGCGACTGAAACGGTGGACTGTCGACGGGTGGTAGTGGTTCCGGGCTCGAATGTCGGGTCCGCGAAGGCGTGCCAAGCATGAAGACCACCCAGCACCTCCACCAGTGTGACGACGCGGCATCAAAGAGAACACAAAGCGCCTCAAATATGTACGCTTTGTTGATCGCAGGAAAAAGACTGCAACGACTTCTTTGTCTTTTTCACTCGGTCAAGGACACTCTCGCTGCTTCGTTCTCGCCACTACTGGCACATACGCACGGCCTTATGTTGTGTAAATATTGCTAATGCATAAAGTGCCAGGTTGATGTTGCTTTTATGTTCTGTAATACATATTTTGACTATGATGAGCAGTCACAGCATTTGTACAGAGTGCCCACCTGCTATGGCCTCAGTAGAGACTGGCAGTATTAAAAATAAGTAAATAAATAAATTATGGAAACAACGTCGCTGCTAGCGATAACACTAGAATGTTTGATGGCAAGAGTATAAATGCCTACGCGCTTCGCGACTTGTTAGTTGATTGACGGCCGATGCTCCGTTCGCTGCTATAAGTCCAAGACTGCTACTGTAGTCCAACTTTTCGTTTACTGGGCACAGGTTCGCCCGAGTAAACCATTTAATATTCGACTCACAGTGTGTTATATTCGTCCACATCACGACCTTGTGACATCAGGTGGAGGTGCTGTTTCTTCTTGCTACCGGACAACTCCGTCAAGCCGTGAAACTAGCTCCCGCTGCGAAGACACCGACTTCAGCAACGAGCAGCGAGTTAGCCGCAGGCAACTAGGTCTGCCACAGGAGTACGGGCTTTTACTAGACAATGCTCACTAAACGAAGACGTTGATGGCGACCACGGTGACCATGTCAGCGCCCATTCTACCTGCACCACTCCTACTCCAGCAACCCGAATTGCTGCAACTTTCCGCGGTAGGCCACTCGAAGACCTGGGAAGCTGGATCAAAAGGTTCGACCGTGTCGCCGCCCTTATTGACTGGACAGACGATGACAAGCTCCGGCATGTGTATTTCGCCTTAGAAAATGCTGCTCGGACCTGGTTCGAGAATCAAGAGCGAAGCCTTACAACGTGGGACGTTTTTCGCGCCAGGTTCTTCACCACTTTCGCAAGTGTGGTGCTCAAGAAGAAGGCCGCAGCCCTCGTCAAAACCCACATGCAGATGCCAAATGAAAACGTGGTGCTATTCACAGAAAATATGATTAAACTCTTCCACCACGCTGACTTCCACATGTCCAAGGAGAAGAAGGTCCGTCTGCTCATGCGAGGAGTAAAGCAGTAACTCTTCGCCGGGCTGATCAGAAACCCACCAAAGATGGTCACCGAATTCATTCCAGAAGCATCTCCGATGGAGAATACGCTCGATATGCGCTGTGGCAATACAACCGTAGCTTCTCGTCTAAAAGCTATGCCGGCATTCAAGGGCTAGGAACCACTGACATGGGAGAGACGATCCGAGCAATCGTGCAAGATCAGCCACGAAATTTTCTACTTTCAGTGCAGCCTCACCTGAATTCCATCGCGGACGTCGTACGCCAGTAGATCCAGCAATCACTGCGTGTTCCTCAGCCTCAAAAGACGCAGCTGCTAGTCATGAGCTATGCTGCTGCAGCCCGCCGCCACGCCCCTCCTCCACGTGCATGCCATGACGCCACCCCGTCGAACTTTCGCCACCAGATGCCACCGACGTCCTACCGTTCGCCAGCGGGCCAGCACAGCGTGCCAAGGAAAACATACGTTTCGTGTTCGCCCGACAACCACCCGCTCTGCTACCACTGCGGGGAGGCAGGGCACACCTATCGCCATTGCCAGTAGCGACAGATGGGTGTACGGGGCTTCTTCCACGCACCGCGTCCACAACGCGGTGAACGACGGCATGACATCGCTGATTACCTCGCGGGAGCGCAATTAACCCCCTGGTGACCGCATAGTTCGCCGTCGTCGGGCCGCTACACCTAACAGCACCACGCGCAGTTCTCCGGCCCTGCTCGGGGCTGATCTCCGAGCCTTTACTCGGAAAACTAAGGGCAGCAATCGATGGAGGTATGGTTGCTGTGCGACGAACTGCCGAACATCCTCCGACGACGACCCCGCAGCGAAACTTTCCTAACGCGATGCGAACCAGGCAGAGCCCTGATGACGAAACCTTTTGTACCAAAGACGACCTGATGACGCAACATGGATGCAACCGAACAAGCCAACGCAGCCGTGACCTGACGCTACGACACAACCGCAACGCCAGGCGACGAACTAGTGACATCGGCGTTCTAATCGACGGCCACAGCATCACAGCTCTCGTCGACACCGGAGCCGACTGTTCTGTCAATAGTGGGACGTTCGCAGCGAAGTTGAAATAAGTCCGGACCGCATGGGGAGGCCCAGAAATTCGCACCGCCGGAGGCCATCTCATGACGCCCGCTGCGCTCTTCAGAGCAAGAGTCACCATCAATAAGCGGACTTACCCTGCAAGCTTTGTAATCGTACAATAGTGCTCCAGGGATGTGATACTCGAGATGGACTTCCCTTGCAAACACGGTGCTGTCATCGACCTGAGGTCTGAGTCAATTACACTAACCTCAAAAGAAGCACTGCCGCCCCTCACGACGCACCCGACCCATGCTTTAAATGTGACAAAAGAGCAGGTTACTGTTACACCTTTCTCCAGCCTAATCACTTCTGTCGGTGCCAAAGAACACCATAACATTGACGGCGTCATCGAGGGTGATTAGCACCTACTTCTAAGCCATCAGATTAATGTTGCACAAGGTATAGCCGAGCTGCGTGGAGGCAAAACAAAGGTACTGCTGAAAAACTTTAGCCATCAATGTAGGCACCTAGGCGTTGGTGCGATGGTCACCAACATGGACGAACTCGTGGACGCCAGCAACGCTTTTACCCTCCTCGATGCTGTCGAAGATCTTCTACAACTCGTTGTCCCCAACCAGATTTCGATGTCAACCCGAGACTTCTGAAGTGTGAGCAAGACTAGCGCAAAACCCTGCTTCTACACTTCAGGGACTGCTTCTCGTCATCCTCCGGAATTCGGCAATCCCCAGTCGCGAAACATCGCATTATAGTAGAAGAAAGTGCTTGACCAGTTTGGCAGAGCCCGTACCGAGTTTCAACGTGTGAACGCGAGGCCGCGAAAAAGCAAGTTGACAACATGATACGGGATGACATCATTCAGCCATCCAAAAGTCCGTGGGCGTCATCCGTGGTTTTAGTAAAGAAGGATGGGACCCTATCCTTTTGCGTTGATTACCGCCGCCTGAACAATATGACCAAGAAGGACGTGTACCCTCTTCCACGTATATACGACGCTCTGGATTGTCTGTACAACGCAAGTATTTTTCGTTCATGGACCTCAAGACCAGCTATTGGTAAATTGAGGTCGAAGAGAGAGATCGAGAGAAAACTGCCTTTATCACACGAGACAGCATTTTTGAGTTCAAGGTCATGCCTTTTGGTCTTTGCTCGGCGCCTGCGACGTTCCAGCGTGTTATAGATACCGTGCTGGTGGGATTGAAGTAGCACACTTGCCTCGTGTACTTAAATGACGTCGGCGCGTTTTTCACGAGCTTCAAGGATCATCTCAGGCGCCTTGAAGCAGCCATTACAGCTATCAAGACCTGCGGACTCACCCAAAAGCCCGAGAATTGCCGCTTCGTGTGCGAGAAACTCTTGTTTCTGGGACATGTGATTAGCAAGTCTGGAGTGCGTTCGACCAACGGAAAACAGCCGCCATCGCCGATTTTCTACCACCCACTGACAAGAAGGCAGTACGCCGATTCCTCAGATTGTACGCCTATTACAGGCATTTCATCAAGGAATTTTCACAGATCGCCACACCGCTAACTGACCTTACGAAAACCGACGTCTAATTCAGGGGCGACACAGCACAAGAGGAGGCATTTCAGAAGCTTAAACGATGCCTGCAGACACCACCGCTACTTGTTTCTTTTGACTAACACGCCGAATCAGAAGTGCACACCGATGCAAGCAGCATAAGACTCCGCGCCATCCTTGTTCAAAAGACCAGTGGCCTGGAAATGGTTATCAGTTATGCTAGCTGGTCGCTTTCTAAGGCTTAGGCGAACTGTTCAACAACAGAAAAGAAGTGCGTCAGCATCACCTGAGCAGCGTCGAAATTTTGCCTTTATCTCTACAGGCGGCATTTCAAAGTTTCGGGCGACCACCACGCTCTGTGTTAACTAGCTAACTTTAAGGACCCTTCAGGTTGCCTCTCATGGTGGAGCCTGAGAATTCAAAAATTTGCAATTACCATCGTGTACAAGTCCGGAAGGAAAGACTCCGACGCAGACTGCCCCTCTTGTGCCCCCGTGGATTACCACCGCAGAATGACCAAGATGATTGAGTATTTCTTGCGAACCATGAGTGCCGACGCCTTTGCCGAGCGACAGTGAGATGACCCTGAACATGGAGGGCTGGTGGAATACCTCAAGGTACTGACTAGTATCGTACAAAAAGTGTTCAGGGGGCGTCTGGTGTTATTTTTCCTGAAAAACAACGTCCTCGTAAAGAAGAACGTTTCTCCCGCTCAAGCCAGCTACCTTATCGCTGTACCTTCAATGATGAGACCCAAAATTCTGCAGGCCCTTCATGACGACCCAGCGGCTGAGCACCTTGGTTTTTCCCGCACGCTCGTGAGAACGCAAGAAAAATGCTACTGGCCACGCCTTGCCGCCGACGTCACTCACTACGTGAGGAAATGCCGGGACTGCCAGCGACGCAAGACACAGCCGAAAAGCCAGCAGGGCTTCTGTAGCCCATCGAACTGCCTCGCCGACCATTCCAGCAAATGGGTATGGACTTACTTGGGCCGTTCTCTACGTCGGCTGTCGGGAACAAGTGGATCGTTGTAGCTACCGACTACCTTACCTGCTACGCCAAGACAAAAGCCCTGCCTAAAGGTAGTGCATCAGAGGTAACCAAATGCTTCGTCAAAAACATCGTCCGTCGTCACGGTGCTCCTGAGGTCCTCATCACCGACAGAGGTGCGGCATTTATGGCTGAGCTAACCCAGGCATTTTGGCATACAGCCAGACAAGCCACGGCCGTAAAACAGCGTACCACCCGCAAACGAATGGCCTCACCGAGTGCCTAAACAAAACAATCGCCGACATGCTGGTCATGTACGTCGATGTCGAACACAGGACGTGGGATGCCATCCTTCCGTACGTGACCTTCTCATACAACACCGCCGTTCAAGAAACGACGCAGTTGACGCCATAAAAACAGGTCTACGGAAGGACCCCAGCAACGACGCTCGACGCCATGTTACCCAACGTCGCCGACAAAGAAAACCTTGATGCGAGCGAGTACCTTCAGTGCGCCGACGAGGCTCGGCAACTCGCCCGCTTCCGCATCAAGAGCCAACACATTACCGATAGCCGCCATTAAAATCTTCGACTGTGCTTCGTAGAATACCAGCCCGGTGAACGTGTTTGGGTACGGACGACCATACGCCGACGGGGACTCAGTGAAAAACTTCTGCGCCGGTATTTTGGACCATACAGGGTAATTGGACGGCTCGGCACACTCGATTACGAGGTTGTTCCCAACGGCATCATGCACTCTCAACAACGCCGATCGCGCCCTGAAGTCGTCCAGGTCGCACGTCTCAAGCCGTTTTATGCTCGGTAATGATCTCAAACAGTGTAGTTTGTTGTTGTTGTTGTTTTTGTTGTATTTGTTGTTGTTGTTGCTGCTGCTGCTGCTGCTGCTGTATCGTAATTCATTTCTTGTACTTTCTTACATTATTTTTTACTTTCATCTTCTGCTAAATCATCTGGACGATGCCTTTTTTCAGAGGGAGGCAATGCCACGTACGTTTCTTCAAGTTTTCTTATCGTCATGTTTCACTGTGTTCAGCGCAAACCACGCCTGAATTGCTAGATAAGCTTCGAGGCTGATCGTTATAAGATTACGCCCACTTCGTGAATCTTGCAGATTATTCAGGAAACAACGTCGCCGCCAGCGGTAACACTAAATGTTAGATGGCAAGTGCTGACACAATGCCGACACGCTTCGCCACTTGTCAGTTGACCGACGGCCGACGCTCCGATCACCGCTATCAGTTCAAGATTGCTGCCGTAGTCTGACTTTACGTTTACTAATCACAGGTTTGTCCAAATGAACAAGTTATTATTCGACTCACAGTGTGCTCCATTCGTCCACGTCACGACTCCATGACAATATCTTCTGCTCGATTAGTTTGTGCGCCACTGGGCATCTCGACGTATGAAACTGTTGGTCATTCTTCAAGAGAGCCGTTGCGGGCACTTCGGAGAACAGCATTAATCTGCAGCGGGCCATCAATTTACAAATGACAGCGCCGCCGTATGACAGCGCCGCTAAGAAGGAGCAGTAGTTCATATCACATCTTCCACTGATTCTGATAATCTTGGAGGGAAATGTTAGTGTTTCGCCTCTCCAAGCTATGTGCGCTTTTCGAAGTGTGTCGTTAATTTCCCTCGTTAGGCGCTTTGTCCTAGCTTTGCCTGCTTTTATTAGTTCAGTGCGAAAGCTGTCCTTCAAATTATCCCAGTCGCACAGTGCTGCTGTTCGCTTGCACATGCCTTCCAGTGTTATGTGCAAAGAGGCTACAGACTCTCGATCAAGTACAAGTGCTGTGTTCATTTTCGATTGCTTTCTAACCAAGACACGCTGATGGAAATGCATCTCTACTGACACTGGGAAATGGTCACACATGAGTGGTACGTCTGCGTGGTATTTCAAGATTTCGCAACTACTGACATGCGTAGCTAATACTTCAGGAAAGCAGAAACGGTCTACGCGGCTCGTATTTGTGCCTCGTTGCCATGTCACGCCAAACACGTCCCCGTCAATATTGAGGCACGCGTCCCTTAGCTTGAAGTTGCGAATAAGCCACTTCAGTGCCTGAACCTTGCTATAAGGCCTTCCCTGGCGACGTCCGCCTATATCCCTGTACGCATCTTCCACACAATTGAAATCCCCAACTAAGAAGGCGGGGTAATTGTCGAACAATAAAAAAGGATTGAGTGAATCAACAAAATAATAGGTGTTTGCACTTTGGGCTGGAGCGTATATAACGAGTACCCTTACACGCTGGCCGTGGAGCTTGAAGTGCACGGCCAGAGTTCAACCATCATAACCGTAGTGACATTGGACAGGCATCCTGAAGAAACACAGGTGTAATAAGTGCGACTCCAACACCACACAAAGACGAGTCTGTTAAAGCAAAGAAGACATCCACAACAAAACGGGAACAAAAGAATTCAACATCATAGGGTGAGCGGAAATTAGCTTTTTTTAAGAAAAATAATATGTGCATGACATGCTCTGGCTAAGGTCATAACTTCCCGCTGCTTGTCTAGGTTTCTAAACCATCGAACATTCAAGTAAATAAAAAATTGGCAGATCCCATGTACAGTGGGAACCGATGATATGCGAAGAATGAATGAGAATTGTTGATATGTCACTTTAAAATTAGCACAACGTTACGAGGTGGAAGTAAATGATGCCGTACATGACTTCCATGTCATGCTTATCAAGATAGGATATGCTGTTTATTTTCGTCATCTATTCACGTCACGTGATACCAAACAGTATATGTGGAACTGGTGAAGCGGCCACGAGCACGCTATCATGTTCTTACTTGACACGAGTGTCAGAATTATCATGTTTGCACTAGTAATATACTTCGTCATCCATTGAAGTCACGTAACACAAAACTTAGTGCATACAAAGCTAGCAAAGCAGCAGCCAGCGCACCATGAAGGGTCCAATAGTACTCCAATGTAGCGTCGACGCGCTCGCACGTTGGGCACAGCGACGCTACGTTAGCAAAACGTGCCTGAAGCCAGGCGTCACCAGCGTCCGTCGGCACGGCCCGACAGACACCGGCGCGAAATACGACATGCAGCATTTAGCGCCGATGCCAAAAAGTAACATTACTCTATGCCGATGCGATACCTAGACAACACCGCGTCTCCCTATGTTCGTGACAGAGGGATGCCGGACGCGATAAAACGCGCATGCGTGAAAGAAACGCAGCGCGTCACGCGCCTGGGAGTATGGGGCAGGACCTGTGCATGGTGTGGCAACGCCAGCGTGACGCGACGAAATTAACGCCAGCGAGCACGCACACCACGTCACGTCAAAGTGTATTGACACCTTGACTGTGGCATGTAGTCCTGGTCTCACACGACATGCATCTCATGATTATTATGTTCGTACCAGCCACATATCTTCGTCATACATCGGCGAGACGCAATACCATTTTTGGCGTATGTGAAGCTAGCGAAACGGTCGTGAGTGCACCATAAGTGTGGCATGCAGTCATATTGTTACATGACACGCATGGCGTTATTAGCATGCTTGCATGTGTCAGTCACATATGTCATCAGTTCGCGTTGTGTAATACCGAGTTTGGTACATGAGAAGCTAGTGAAACGGCCGCGAGCGCATCATGAGCATATCATGTAGTCAAGTTGTTACATGACCCGCATATCATGGTCATCATCTTTGCGTCAGTATCATACCTTCATCAACTATTCACGTCCCGTAATAATGATTACGGTATAAGTGAAGCTAGCAAAACAGCCGCCAGCGCATCATGAGCGTGGCATGTAGTCATGTTGTTACAGGACGGGCATCTCATGGTTATCGTGTTTGCACCAGTCACATACCTTTGTCATCCATTCACGTACCGTAATACCCAGATTAGTATATGTAAGGCTAGCGAAACGGCCGTGAGCACATCATGAGCATGACATGTAGTCATTTTGTTACATGAGGCGCATAACATGATTTGAATGTCAAGGTATGTCGCTTGTGTTCTCCATGCAATCATGTCATAGCATACCAGTTTTGCAAAATGCCATGCAAACGAAACCACAGCAAAAGCTTCAGGGCCTTGAATTTAAGTCATGACATTCACAAAAAACATGTCATATTTTATTTTATGACTAGTCAAATATGTTCTTCATACAGTCTTGTTATAATCATACCAAGTTTCGCATTGATACCATTATCGAAACGGCCAGGAGAGCTAAAACTCGTCGGTGGCTAGATAGATAGATAGATAGATATATAGATAGATAGATAGATAGATAGATAGATACGCTCTAAGTCGCCGAAGATTGCAAATAAATGCTTCGCACTTAAAATGTACTGTCGCCATCGTTAATAGAGCATCCGCTGATGAAAAAAACGATAAACTATGGGGCAAGCAATAATGAAGCCATCCTGACTACGGAAATTCCGCTCAGACTGCTTTAGAGCATGGGGGAGTTGGTGGGAGTTACTCGCCTAACTTTCAGAACTTTTCGAGTTCGTGGTAGAGGGATGTACGCGTTTCGACGCCTGGCAATAAATGTTCCATGGGGCTGCAGGCAAGGTTCGCTCCGGCGATGGGGCCAGTGATCGCGTGGAGTGGTTTGTTCGGATTCAGAGTGTGGGCCTGAATACAGAGCTTGCTCATTCTAGAGCTTGTCAGTTGAGTGGGGTCTTGCCTGCAAAACGGGTCTTCAGGACGTCCTGCAGCTCGCGTGCCACGACCCATTGATGGACGCGGTGTATTCGAGCCTTCCGCAGAGCTTCCGGAGTCCACGATGGAGCGTGTGTGACCCCCGCCGAGAAAAGAGGCAGGAACAGCGGGCTCCGATGCGTCGCGATCATCCGCAGTTTCCGACGAGGAGTCACCAATTTTAATGCTTCTGCGGAAAGCTGAAGACGCCTTCTATGCTCAAGGAAGCGCGTTCTCCAGCTTTCCTTCTTCCTCTGCTTGGAAACTAACATGTGAGGTCACACTTTCGCTGTGACATTCGAGCCCAGGTACTTGTTCTTCTTCAGAGCTCCATGACGCGAAACGTGACTGGGGGCACTGGATCACCAGCTTCTGCTGACGCAAAAATTGTGGTCTTAAGAAGTCAATTGCGACACGATTCTCTGCCCACCACCAGCAAAATTTCACACACCCCTCCGTGGTGTGGCTAAAAACGCTGCATCGTGAGCACCTGGGGGAGCCGTAGTCTTTTAAAGAAGTCTTTCTTGGGGACCTTCGACGAAAAAATTTTCCTGTCTGTTTCTCTGCCTATTTACATTTGTATGTTTGTCCACTTTTAACGGTACCGGGTATTCCAAACGCACAACAAATACCCCAAACGGCTGACCCCATCCACAGCGCCCAATAATGTTGCTCAAGGTTCAGCATTCATGCTTGTGTGATTGTCAAATAAAAAAACAAATATTGCGCATATCTGAGGCACCATAACAACACGTATATATTATGTATGTTCACATTCTACTAGAAAATGCATTAATAAGACCGTAGCGTATAAGACCGTAGCGTATGTCACGTTGCGCAGACCATGCAACGCTTGCACGAAAAGGCGAGTGTTTCCAACGCTATGCTAAGACGACATGGTGGTTGCACCTACCGATCACCATGCGTTCTCCACCTTATCACCCCAGAGACGGGTGTGTGCACGCTCTTTGTTTTCCAAAAAACTGCCAGGATAGCGTTCATGTCTCACGTGTAACGTGATTAGATGCGCTCAGTCGCCTCTGTTGGACGCTCAAGGCGCTCTAACGCAGCCCCTCCAGAATACCAATAACCGATTTTCTTATGCAGAACATCAAATGAATGTTTTGTTCACTCTCTCTACACGCAAGACTATCGTCTTTTGAAGACATTTGTAGATTTACATGCAGATACGGGGCGAAGTTTTCCGATGTGTCCAGCTAAGCGGCACTGAGAGGCCACCTTTTAAATGCGAAGCATTTCGTAGCGAACTTCGGGGACTTTGAGCATATCTATCTATCTATCTATCTATCTATCTATCTATCTATCTATCTATCTATCTATCTATCTATCTATCTATCTATCTATCTATCTATCTATCTATCTGACATCTAGCCACCTACGACTGTAGCTCTTCTGGCTGTTTGGATAATGGTATCCAAACCAAACTTAGAGATTGTTGTCGCAGATTCTTTCTGTCGAAGTATTGCCCACGGGGCAAATCCAACTTCGGACGTAGACGCGCGACTTTTCTGTATCCTCACGTGACCTCCGAATGAAGTGTTCGTTTTCAATGAACGAAATAAAGGCTGCGCTTGCTTTGTGTAGACTTTCTTCAGCGCCAGGACCTAGTGGCATCACTTACCGCGCTCTGTGCCACCTACGAGATCAAGCTCGGAAGGCGCTCTTGCTGCTGTACAACGAATCTTGGCAAACTGGCATGGTTCCACAGGAATGGATGTCAAGTCACCTGATTCCACTTCTGAAAGCCAGCAAGTCACTTTTGGACATTTCCACTTACCGCCCGATTTCCCTCGCGAGCTGTGTGGGAAAAGTTATGGAAAGGATGATTTCAACACATCTGGATTGATACTTGGAGCTCACGAAATATATACAGATGCAATGTCCGGGTTCAGACGAGGCCACTCATCAATTGACAATGTAGTTTACTTGGTGACATATATAGGGCACCAGAAGGCCTGCAAACGTTTATCTGCGGCTCCGTTTATTGACTTTAAAGGGGCATACGACAATGTCACCCACGTTGCCATTCTTAGCGCATTAGAAGGAGTGGGACTTGGTGGCAAGATATATACGTGGGTTTAGAGCTACCTACAGAATAGATCATTTCACGTGCAGTCAGAGCATGGCCCGACACCCGAGTATTACTGTTGCCGAGAAGTCCCGCAAGGCGGAGTGCTAAGCCCGACGCTGTTCGACCTAAGACTCATCGGACTTGTTGGCAAGCAACCGAGCAGTGAACGACTTCCCATTTATGCTGATAACATCTGTGTGTGGACATCAGGTGTGACTCGACTTCAACTCTGCGCTCGAATTCAGAAGGCAGCATCAGTGACATCGCACCACCTACGCAAAAAAGAGCTCGAAATCGCGAGTGGAAAGTTGCAGTCGTGGCTTCCACCAGAAAACCAATGTCCGCTTACGGCATATCAATTAACGAGCAATCGGTGTCATGCAGCCGGAGTCACAGGTACTTAGGGAGCGGTCATCGACCGAAACCTGTCTTGGACCCCACACTTAAACTACGTTAAAGAGCGTGGTGACCGCCATTTGTCACTTGTTCAGGTTTATTGCCGGGAAAAGTTGGGGAATGTCTGTCGAATCTGTATTACAGCTGTACACAGCATTCTTTATTATATTCCTGCGGTACAGCCTACCTGTTATATCTAACACGAGCAAAACGAACCTGCACACAGTCCAAAATATTCAAGTGCAGGCGCTTAGGATTAGCCATGGTTTACCCCACCGCGCATCGACAGCTGAAACAATTGCCATTGCACGAGACTACTCATTCATGACGCACATCAACATTGAAACAATGTGTACCTACCTCAGGCAACATGCTGGAAATCCTTCCCACCACTTGGCCACCCTCGCCACTGAGAGGCCCCGCACAAAATTCAGTGCAATTGTCTGTGCAAATCGTGCGTCGTTTACGTCAGGTTTTATGCCTGCTGAGAAACTGCTGTATCCTCCGTGGGGCCTGACACTTCCGCAAGTACCTCTTTCAATTCCAGGAATACATAAAAAATCAAATTTGCCTTCGTCAACGCTAAAACAATTTAGCTTGCATCTTCTGCTCTAAATGTATAATAACCACGTGTACATATGCACCGATGGTTAAAACACAGCGTCTGGTTCTGGTGGTTCGGTGGTGATTCTTGTTAGAGGATTCCTGTTAGAGGTTCCTGATGATGTTTGAGGTGATTCCTGTTAGAGGAATCACTCTGCGAATCAAGCTGTCACATTTCACTACGTCTACGGCGGCAGAACTTGTGGCTTTGCGTGGCGCCCTAGAGTACGTAAAATCACAGAGACCGAGTATATGGGCTGTGTTTTTCGACTCCAAACCGGCCCTACTGAGCATGCAGTCAGTCCTTCAACAAGGTTGCCATGAACAGTTAACTTACGAGGTAGTCAAGCTTCTTCACCACGTCCCAGAAACAGGCCACGAGGTCAAGTTTCAGTGGCAACCTGGCCATTGTGGAATCAGTGGCAATGATTCCGCCGACAACGCGGCTCGCTCATCGCACGAAGAAGACCACACCCTTCCGATTCCTCGGAAAAGGCCAAACACTGCAAAGCAACTTCGTCACCTGGCACATAGTCTGTGTCTGCTGGAGTAGATTACCCCCAGCATAAGACTTACGAGACTTTACCAAATGAAATCTCGTATGGAAGCTCAACCTCCATCCGGACTTCGTCAACGTGAAGCTTCGGTTCTTCGTCGCATTTAGTTGGTGGTTGCCTTCACAAAACATATAAAACCCTCATCGGATTGACCGACGATGGGGAATGCGACGTCTGCTGCACCAAAGAAGACATCGAATATATCAAATGCCATTGCCCTTGATTTGCTTCTGAAAGACAGAAGCTTTTGAACGCATTGCAACAATTGGACGATCGGCCACTCTCTATGCAGATGCTACTCGAAGACCGTCCTCGCCTTTAGTCGGCTCAAACAGCAGTCAAAGCTGTCATGTGCTTTTGGAGGACTACAGGCCCACGTGACCACCTTTAACTTTTCTGTAGTGCGTGCGCGTCAACCCATTGACTGACAATCCTTTATTTTTCTTTCTCTTCTCTTTCCTTTCTCTTTCTCATCTTTATGCCCCCTCTTCCCATTCCCCCAGCGTACGGTAGCAAATAGGGCATGTGCCTGTTCACCTCTCTCGCTTCTCTCTTGTTCATTTCTACCCCCATACCAAACTTAGTATGATATAACATGACTGCATTAAGAACATAATTAAATAATTATATCTTGAAAATCACGATATGTATGTCATGAATGTCATGGTTTCCGCTTCATGGTCTTGCGCTCTTGCGGTGGTTTAGTTCACAAGACATGTTGCAAAACTGGTATGTTATGACAAGATTTATTGGCAAACACAAGCGACAGACCATGACATGAAAATCATGACATGCGTGTCAAGTAACAACATGACAACATGCCACGCTCATGATGTGCTCTCGGTCATTTCGCTTGCGGCAAATACACCAAATTTTGTATTATGGTACGTGATGGATGACGAAGGTATCTGGATGGTGCAAACATGCTAATCTAGAGATGCAAGCCACGTAACAACATGACTACATGCTAAACTCATGACGCGATCGTGTCCGTTTCGCAAACTTTACATATGACAAATATGGTATTACGTGACGTCGATGGATGACGAAGTTATGTGACTGGTGCAAACATGATAATCTTGAGATGCGTGTCATGTGAGAACATGACTACATGCCACAGTCAAGGCGCCAATACACTTCGACACGACCCGGCATGGTGCGCGTCGGCGTTCGTTTCGTCACGTCACGCCAGCGCTGCCACGCCAGGCGCCGGTCCTGCGATATACTCGCAGGCACGCGCAGCGCTGCGTTGCTTTTACGCATGCGCGTTTCAGCGTGTCCTGCGTCCCTCCACCTCGAAAAGAGGCAGAAGCAGTGCTGCCTGGGTAACGCATGAGCCCCAAATGCAGCATGTCGCATTTCGTGCCGGTTGTTGTCCGGCCGCGCCGACAGACGCTGGTTGCGTCTGTCACGTTTGGCGTCAGACTATAAAGTGCTCGCGTTCTGCTAACGTAGCGTTGCTGTGCCCGGCATGCGCGGGCGTCAACGTTACGTTGGAGTATATTCGGACTTTCATGTTGCCCTCGAGGCCGTTTCGCTAGCTCCACATATACTAAATTTGTTGTTACGTTGCGTCAAGGAACGAAGAAGGTATTTGACGGGTGCAAACATGATGATCATGAAACGTGTGCCATGTAAGAACATGACAACATACAACGCCTATAGCATGCTCACGGCCGTTTCGCTAGCTCCACATATACTAAATTTGGCACCGCGCGACGTGAATAGTTGACGAAGGTAAACAACACCTCCACACAAGATAATCATGACACGGAAGTCGTGTACGGCATAATTCACCTCCATCTTATAACGTTGTGGTGATTCGAAAGTGACACATCAACCTTCATCATTCGTGCTTCGTATATCATCGATTCCCCACTGTACGTGGATTCTGCCAATTTGTAATACCTCACTAATCACACAACACCGTGTGGCCTTAAACAGACAAGAAATTCGGTATTGGCTTCTTCATTTCCACACGAGCCACGCGGATGCCAGTACGTACTCCTGGGCGCCCCTTGAATGCTGGCATGTTCACTTGCTGCACGTTTCCGTAGACCAAGAGAGCAGGGGCAAGCGCTGAATTTCCGACCCACAGTGGAACTCGAAAAACAGATACGGCAACAATTTCAGGTCCTATGGTGACTGGGGGTACCAACTCGCCATTCAGCAGGAAGGCACCTTTGTTCTTCAATTTCGTTGCTGCATTCTTGTTTGAGGCAGCAGCGCTGAACATTACACCTCCCATATGTGATTCCGGCAGGGCTGCTTACAGCATCAAGAGCATTGATGAGGTCGTCGACAGTACTGCCTTCTGGCGCACTAAGGACGAAACAATGGGCTTTCGGTGCAGGCGTGGCGTAGGTCACCATCAGCATGGTTGGACCCTGGCTCCTACTGTGAAACGCCGTGGTGCCCGTGCGACGAACTAGGAGCGCTCCTGGCCGATTCTGAAGTGGGCTGTATTCATGAACCGGTTGCAGATGGACAGCAACGTAGCCTCGCTGACCACGGTTACACTGGCACCAGGCTGTTTAGAAAAAAAATTATTTACAGTATGTATAGAACACAAAGGCTTGACACCATTACAGTAACAAGGCACATCTAT
The DNA here is from genome assembly GCA_013436015.1 of Rhipicephalus annulatus. Lineage (NCBI taxonomy): Eukaryota > Metazoa > Arthropoda > Arachnida > Ixodida > Ixodidae > Rhipicephalus > Rhipicephalus annulatus. The sequence continues at coordinate 82,064 of WOVY01014306.1, forward strand.
GTATCACGACCAACATCACTTCGTTACAGCGAAGACATTTGCTTCATATGCATGACAATGTTGGCCTTCATGTATACAAGAACTCAATGCAATATCATGATACATTGGTATAACGATACAATAGATGCAATGAAACTATTTGTAACAAATGAAATTATATATACCAACTCAACGGGCGCTGCTTAGCACCAAGTTGGTCGTAAAATGAGTTTTATCCTTTTGTGTTCCACATTGATGAAAGGGCACTACCAATGCCGCAGAAGCTCGAGCTGCTCGACGAAGAAAAGCTCCTCAAAAAGGAACGCGAGGTTCTCTGGTCTCATTCTCTCAAGTATCGGCCACAAAGCCCGCCGGCGGCAATTGTCAGCTACGGCCTCACATCGGTTTTTCCAAAGGCTGAACAGCCCCGTAACTATTAACAGAGTGAAGAAGCGGCCCCGCGGAAATCGGCCGTTGGACACGAAAGTTCGCACACCCTGTCCCCGAAAACCAGCATTAACCGCACGCCAAAAAAGGCGGGAAACTACACAATAAATCTTCGCCTGTCGATTGGTCTCTACCATGACGCAGGTGGGGTAAGTGGAAGTGCGAACCACCTGCCTTCGCTGCAACTGATCTCGCGTGGTGAGCAAGCCCCAGCCCAACCTACAGACAAAGTCTCTGGGATGCCCTGGGAACACAGCAGCAGTTATTGGTTTTCAAGCACGGTTCATTACAGATTGACGATGCTGGGGCACCATGGGCCGTAGAAGGACGGCCATTGATTCCACCACTTTAGAAGCGGCCACCTCTATCTCTGGACATGTAGCTTCCAAAGCGTCGGTGAAACGCAAGAAGGGCTAGATACAAAGATGGTAATTCAGTTGATTGGGGACCTTCGTTAACTTGGCTATCCGGCAAGAAGACACGTAGTGATGGCTGCAGATGGTAACGAGCCAGTGTCTGAGTGGACATGCCATCATTGTTTAGTATTTGCAATAGAGTGCGGAGGCACTAAGTAGAAGCCGTGACGGAAACGTCGGGGAATGCAAAACTGCCTTGATCTCGCGGTTGAGCTAAAGCTGGACGAGACAACAATTTCGTGCCACCAGACCAAAAAAAAACGAACTGATGCATCTTTACACTTTCAATCAGTCGTGGAGTGGTGGTTTAACAGAATAGCAAAGGTACCAAAAATTTCCTAGGTACGCCGTTTGAGTTAAGTATCGGCGTTCCAAGAGGGGGAATTCGAAGTATCTGGATGCTTTGATATCACTTATAAAAGTTTTACAACGGATGACCAGATGCTATCTCGTACACCAAACGCAGTGAAAGTAACTCCGAGTATTGCAATCTCAGGAGACTACTGTAACGGCGACGTGATGTTGATACGACCGCTGGGGTTGCCAATTAAAATATACTGGCTTATAGAAAAGCTTAACCTTGCACCGGAGATAATGCTGAAATCATGAATATATCAAGAGCATGCTGCAGCGACTGTTCATTATGTACACAGAGAGTACATCTGCATATGCAGTGACCTTTACGTGAGTGTTACCGGGTAGAGGTAAGCCACGAATCGGCGGGTGACGTTCAACGGCCCTTAAGAAGGGTTGTAATGCAAGGATAAATAACGCTGGGGATAGGGGACACCCTTGAGTGACCCCACACATGACTCTAAATGCGTCACTAGCACATTAATCTAAGTGAAGGGTACTTTCTGAATCAGTGTACATCGCGAGGATTAGGTCAATGAACTTATCCTAGAATCGGAATGCATGTAAAACATTTAGTATGTAGCCATGTTCTATGAAATCAAAAACTTTTTCCTGATCTATGAAAACCAACAGTCCTTCCGCACATTGGCTAGTGGTGTATTGAATAATGTCGCGCGTTAACCACGTATGGGTGTGTATTTCTCGGCCCGGAACAGAACTGACCTGGTGGGGAGCGATTAATGTAGCGAGAGATGGACTGATTCGGTGCACCAAGATGTTGGCCAAGAGCTTGAAATTTACATTGAGCAGAGTAATAGGGCGCCAATCTTCTGGTCACGTGGACATCTGGGTCTTTCTTGTAAACTAGTGTTAAACGGCCTTTGTGGAAAGAGGTTGGAAGGGTAATATCACGGAAACACTTGCGGATGACGCGTGACATAGTTGGATCAATGATACGCCAGAACTGTACATAAAACTCTGCAGGGAGTCCGTCAGGCCCGGGGCCGATACCCTTTTCACTGCGTCTATGCGCACCTTATTTCGTCATCAGAAGGCGGTGATAGCAGAACGTCATGTGACATGTTGGAATCACGAGGTAAATCTATTAGCAGTAGTTGCGAAGAAACGGATCCTGGGTAACAGACATTAGCACCAGATTGAGCCATTGACTGAAAGTGTTGAGAGAATTCCTGAACGTCGCGCGTACCCACAGCAGCTGGGGCGGGAGAGTTCATCGAGTGGGAAGGCGAGCCTGGTGGACGAAGCAGAGCTCTGCGTGCATACCTTAGCACCTCAGGGTGCGCACACGATGCACGTCTACAGTGCCGAGCTGCAGCCGAGAGCGAAGAAGCGCGCATAATACGCTTGTACTGTTCAACGAGCTTCTCTTGCCATGCCCGCATTACAGGGTGGGACTGGGATCACGGTTGGCAACGCGTAATTTCTGGATTAACAATGACGCATCTTTGGACATACGGGTGCGAAATCCTCTGCGAGACGCACTGCAATGATGGCGCCAGTGTTCTTTGAGGCGATCCCAATCAGCTATATCCGCCCTATTGAGCGATGCGCGTAACGCTCGGGACAATTTTTCCATAGACTGAGAGTCCTGGAGCACGCGGCAATCGAGACGCCATGGTTTGTGAATCGTTGGCGTCCGCGCTGGCAGGCGGAGAGAGAACATAAGCTAATGTACACTGGTGTCGGTGGTAATGGCATTACACTGGTGTCGCGAACGTAGGTAATGAGATCAGAGGATGCATACAGGCGATCAATTCGGCTGCTCGACGCTGCTCGACGCCAAAAAATAGACATAATTGCTGCCATGCACACTTTTATTATTGTCACTCAATGCCATTTGCTGCAATGGCATTGAGTTCTCCAGTTTCCAGTTTGCCGCACTCCAGTTTCCAGCATTCCAGTTTGACCAGCCGCGACCCGGACCTCGAACGTCTGCGTGCGAGTCTAAGACACAATCGAAATCCCCTAAAAGTACCACATGGAAATTTATAGGGAACGCATCAAGAGATTGGAAAAACGCATTCGAGTTCATGGGTGCTGCTGGGACATACACGCCAACAAATCTTATTCTTAACAAAAAGAGGTGCAGTAGAATGCCAGCACTTGTCGGAAGGCATCGATATCTGAAATAAAACATCGGTTACTATCAGCGCAGTTGGAGTGCGTCATGGCTGGCCTTAAAAATGTAGCTGGATCATGAGACAACCTGTAAAAAATTAAAAAACAAACTGTCCCACTTTCATTCCGGAATTTCACACTTCATGCGACAAAGGTTCGGGCAAGACAATGTTTTTTTCTAAAATCAATATTTTGTCTATTTGTAAAGAAACTTTAGACATTGACCGACACTGTATTTTTCACAGCGCTAAACATCCTTTACACTAATAAAACGCTTGGCACTGTTGTGAAATAAAAGGCGATCATTTACGCCGCCTGAAAATAAGCAGACAAGTAAGTTACAAGTTACAAGTGTTCAGTTATCATAAGTTAGCTATATTTCTTACTTATGCCCTGTATTTTATTATAATTTTGGAACTGTAATGTATGGAGTAGTCAAATTATTAATAATGGAAAACGTTTTAGGGGTGAACTTCTAATAGCGGCATCTGTTCGTCCCTCGTAGCCGTTGTAGTGTGTCACATTTATAAAATTTTGACCTCCAAGGTGGTGCCGGTGACAGATTTCTCTTGTGCAGTGTTGAATAATAAAAGATAGTGTTCAATGTACACGCCAATGGCTGCTAAGGGGGAATGAGAGGCAGAAGCATTCGGCTTTTAACGCGCACGCTGCGATCTCCATTATCAGCCATTGGCATGTACATTGAGCACTATCTGACAAGAAAGGTTTGCTGCGTTATACTCGCTGGGTTTAACCTCCTTAGTTTTACAAAGGTTTAGCGAGCGTTGAGCCGCCGCGCCATGAATACAATGAACTAGTATATACCATGAATGAATTTGAGGTGGTTAAAGGGGGGAAGCCGATACGAAGCGCAAGCCGTAAGAAATTAAAAGCTGAATCCTCCTGTCTCTCATTTCACATTAGCAGCACTGGCATGTACATTGAGCGTGCACATTGGGTCTCTGTCAACGCATTCTTCGGAGCCGCAACGACCCGATGCCGAAGACGGAGAGTATTTTATCACAACCTACGCCGACGTTCTGCAGTGGTACAGAACGAGCAGACGCCTCTACCCACCGCCTCATCGAGGCCTACAATGCAGAGAAGCAGCCACACTACGGCAGTTGCAAGTACGAGCCATATGGACCCTCGTCTCGGCAAAGCACGTTTGCCCGGATGTTTACACTACTGATGTATGACAACACTGCAAGAAGGCGCGACACACCCAGAGACACCTCCTCAAGGACTGTGCACCACCGCCGGGTAACCAAGAAGTAATGCCAACTGCCATAAGCAGCAAAATCATCAGCCGAGAGCCAGGCAACCAAAGAAACGGGGTCCAGCACGTGCTTAGCATCCTGGAACGCCAGTGGCCGAAAGCGGCGCCCCCACGGGTTTGACGCGAGTAGGTTGCTGCTCTGGGACGTCCGAGCACGCTAGTGTCTCGCTTTAATCCCCCTACCCCTTCCCACTTTATGCCGGATCGTCAATAAAGTTGTTTCACTCACTCACTCACAAAGGTTTAGTGAGCGTTGAGCCTCAGTGCCATGAATACAATGAACTAGTATATACCATGAACTCGAGGTGGTTAAAGGTGGGAAGTAGATACGAAGCGCAAGCCGTAAGCAAGTAAAAGCCAAAAATTCTCCTGCCTCTCGTTTCTGATTAGCAGCCATTGACATGTACATTGAGCACTATCTGACCGGAAGAGGTTGCTACGTTATACTCGCTGGGAGTAACCTCCCTGTTTTAGAAAGGTTTAGCGAGCGTTGGGCCGCAGCGCCATGAATACAGTGAACTAGTATATACCATGAACTCGAGTGGTTAAAGGTGGGAAGTAGACTCGAAGCGCAAGCCGTAAGAAAGTGTGCCTGTGCCACCTCTTGTATAGTCCTTGGAATGTCCGCTGGAGTGCGGTGCTTCTATATGGGAATATATTGCTACATGCATGTTGATGTGCGCGTGTGTGCCGACGAAGAGGAAGAAAGGTGCTCTCCATTCGTTCGCTGGTGAACCGGTCACGCCATTACTGCTGGTTTTAAGTAAATCTCTTCCACAGCCTCGTCGATACGGCGTCGTGTCTTATTCGTAACAGTATGATGAAAATATGCGAGATGGTGGTACTTGGAGTGTTGTATAGATGGACGAACGGACACCCAGAGAGATGCATGGGTGGACGCATGAATGGACGCAGGGGCGGATGCATAGACGAACGCAGGGAAGGACGCACGAACAGACCCACGCACGGACGGGTGGATGGACGCATGAATGGTCACACAGAAGGACGCATGGACGGATGGAAGCATTAACTATTGGACGGACGAGTGCTTCGCCCCACTCTCCATCATTCACTCCGTGGATATGCTGCCATTTTTTTTCTTTGCCTCTTCAACATTACCTTATAACCACTCTTTTGCTGGTTCTCGTCCCGAAGGCAAAGCTAAAGCGTCCTATGGTTTTATTCCTTACGGGTCTTCATATACTAGGCTTGTGCGAATAGTCAATTTTAGGTTCGAAGCAAATTCGAAGTGTATAGTGATTTTGATCGAATAATTTCGAATCCAATTCGAATGCTAGGTATGGCATTTAAAAAAAGGAATATATAATATGACCTAACTAAAGTGCACAATATTTTTTTGAATTGAAATAGGGTCTCTACGCAAATGCGATTTTTCTCATTCAAAGGAATTCTGAACAACCTTTAGTAGTAGTTTAGGTAGGATGCGACTGATAAGACACTTAAGGTTTTAAAATTTATTATAGTTGGATTAAATACGCCGTCATAAAAACGTTATTAAATTGAAGAATTGATTTGAGGGCAACATGTTTTTTTCAAAGGGGACCTGGAACACTTTTTCAAGTAGCCATGGAGCCAGTAAATGTGCTTGTTGCCTCAAAAATTTACCGCCGCGAAGTTTCTGGAATCAGTCCAGTACGAGCAGAGTTCCAAAAGTTTGTCGCACGCTGCAATTGCATTCTCTCTTCTCGTCCCAACGAAATAGCTGGAAGTTAAGCAGGGGTGAATGGCATGGGAAAGAATTGTGACAGAAAAAAAAGAATGTCACACGCACCTTGTGACTTTGAGCACCTCTTTTTTTTTCTTCGAATACGCGGCTTTCAGTGCAATTGCGCACGTACTCGCAGACAATCGTCGACCTCCCGCGGCGGTTCCCGTAACGACGGCGCACCATGCTCAAATCTGCCAATGGCTGTGACCAGAGCTGTATATTCCTTCTTGGCTGTGACAAGTGATCTTGGAGCTTGTAGTATCAATTGCCGAAGAAAGAAAGCAATTTTTAGCTTTGAATATTGATTGTGAATAACAAGCAGCGTGCTGCGCTATATTTACCTCGTGTGTTCACGGTAGCCTCGACTACCGATCGGTGATGTTGCAGGGCCCCTTCAAATGTGAAGGGGGGCTTCGCGGCAAAGCGAACTTCCCTTGAGTAGATGTTTTCACGGTTAGGCTTAACAACTACGCAAAGAAACCACCTCTACAGGCGGTGCATAAAGATAAATACATATATTTGTTCATTACGAATACTTCGAAAATATTCGATAATTTAAATTTGAATCGAAGTAAATTCAAATACTCAACTATTCGTTCGAATATTTGAAGCAATCGAATATTCGCACAAGCTTATCATATACGCATCATGGAAGGCCAGCATGTCAACGCGTTACATTGACCTGCTCAAAGGTGCTCATTGTTGCATTTCATTCTAAGGCGGGTGTGTTGGCATATACGTAAAGTACAAGAACGCTTCCGTAGTTCGACTCATACGCAGGGCAATAGAACGAACCATGCACAAATAATGTGAAGTCTTCACTGCGGTGGGCTCAAAGTCATGCCAGCATCCTGGCACAACAGGCCGGCAAATTCGAAACTAATGAATAGGTAGCCTACCAATTGAAAATTGTTGTGCATTTTAAGTACTTCATATTTCAGTCATAACTAAAGTACACCTAAAAAATGCCAGGTATGCGCGGATCGCGCCGCACAGTTACAGCGAAGGCAAAAAGTGAGGCTTCTCAGAACAATTTTAAACACCTTTTAGGTAACTGCTTCGAGCACGTTTGCCAGTTACCTACTACACCATTATTGTTCATACTTTTTGTGTATTAGTCCAGCATTCTTTATGCCAATTTTCATCATTCGTCAGAAAAGAGTGGTATCGGCCACACTGGCTAGGGATGAAGTATTATGGCTGAAGTGGGTATGCACCACATGTAATAGGTGATCAAGAAGAAAATTTTTTGATGGGTCTGAACATTAGACGAACCATTAGTTACACAATTCACAATATGTTACGCTTGGTTGTTCTTTTACTGTTATAAAGCACTTTATTCTCATATTAAGGCACGCTCGGGATGAGTTTCAAGCACCGGTGTGGCTCAGTGGTAGAATACGGGGCTTGCACGAAGTGGGCCCTTGTAAAATACCATTGTGTCCTTGGTGTTTTTCATTTATATTTTTATTTTATTTCGTGCAATACTGATTACGGACACCAGCGGCTGCCGCCGACAACTACGGCACCGTGCGTGACCCATGTTCTAATCTCTTTACAGCTTTCGCGGTAAAACTACATTATTATACATGCCATATATGGCTTTGTTTTATCCTGGTGGCATTAACGTGTGATTTACGTATGAGATCTTCCGAAATCATTTGAAACAGGAAAGATGTATTCACTTTTTTCTTTGCAGTGAACTTATGGATGTTCTCCACCTATTTTGTATGAAAGTTATATTCATCGCGTAACATTTCTAGAACCTGCGTTAGTAGGCTGGTGGGCAGATCCATGAATGTATATTCAATGTGGAACCGAATCATACATATTCATTAGTGATACCCCCTTCTCTGCCCCCCCCAAAAAAAGAAGCGAAAATTATTTCAACGCGGACACTTCTTAGCACGGTAAGTACACTTTACTCTATATACTTTATAAATGGCAATCTAAAGTCGGCGTCAAACGTGTAAAGACCTATAGGTATCGGAAAACATTCTTTTTTTAAGAAATTTGTGGCTGTGTTCTGTCTACCTGCAAGGTACATGCAGATAGCAAGTTTTAGTACAGACTAGCTAGTGAAAAGCTCGCAGTAAACCAGCGGAATTGTTCACAGTTTTCATTGTGTCTCGTGGTTCCGGAACAGCTGACGCTGAATGTACACCTAAAAACGAAAAAAAATTCATGTATTGGTCACAATTCGAGGTTTATTGCCGCGTAGGTACAGAACAATTATAAACAGCAATGATGATGGGATAAAAGGGGCCTAACAGCAGCTTGTCTAGTCTCGCCTTTTCGTACAATAATATCAGCAACCGGACAAGTATGCCGAATATGTGTGGGTTTTTGGTGTTGCGAAAAAAAAAACTTGGACATCTCTGAAACAGGGCGATGTTCCCCTATTGGCACTTGTAGCGTAACGGTAGCGGCGGCCAACCGGCTCGAGAAAACAAACACAGCATACCCACAAACTGAATGGTCATGAGTGGTGCGAAGCGTCCGTCAGTCCGTCTGCGCTTCCGTATGTCTATTTGGTCTCGTTTCCGTCCGTCCATATGTTCATCCATGCGTCCGTCCGTGTGTTCGTCCACGCGTCCACTCGTACTACGTGCATCCATCTGCGCGTCCATTCATCCGTGTGTGCGTCCTTCCGTGCGTTCATCCGTCCTTCTGTTCAGCATCCATCCGTCCTAGCGTCCGTGTGTCCGCGCGTCCGTGCATGCGTCCATCTGTCCGTCCCTCCATGCATCTGTCGGTCTGTCCGTCCATTCGTCCGTCTGCACGTGTGTCCATCCATCCGCCCGTGCGTCCGTCCATCCACCCATCCGCCCATTCATCCATCTAGTGAGCACTTCAAGTGTCGCCATTTTGCATCTTTGATCATATATTCATCAAATAGAGGTAGTGCCCTTTGGCGGACATTCGAATGACTAAACGAGATGTGGCTACCTACTAAAGCGACTACTACTACTGCTCCTACACACATCACAGACGCAGGACCAACGGCATAAGGGGCTTCGCCCCTAAAAGATGACGAGTGGGTGGCTCGTCGCGCGAGGCGCCTAGAACGTTCGTGCGCTTCGGGCTGGCTGGACGCCATAGCCACCTCTCAACTTTGGCAGCTTGCTTTCCTCCTCAGTGCTCCTTTTATTATCACGTCGCTACAAACAAGTTAGACGAAGGTTGTCATTGCTGCTTATAAAATTGAAGAATACACGCGTAGTGCATTGTCGCCTAATATGAGCATGGCCTTGCATTTTTAGCGGACCGACGTAGCAAAGACTGGAAACGTCAATGCGAAGTTTCTTATCTATACAGGAGGGTGCGTGCAGGTCCATTTCCGCGGAGCAGTCGTTCAGCTGAAAAATACGATGAGCGCTGCACTTACCTTCTTCGGGGTCTCTGAAAACGTTAGCAGAACAATAGGCTGGAGACAGAGCCCCTGAACGTTTGCTACGAAGTGCTTCGTAGACTCATTTTCTGTTCGCTGGAAAGGTCTTCATTCGAGTGACTACGCTCAGCGAAGTGAAATGGCAGCTTTTCAAATTAAGATACAGAATATACGAACAGGTTTCGCACAAGTATAAAATTGGAACACCAACACGAGGCTGCAACGGAGCACTCCATTCGGGTAAGCAATTTTGATTCCTGTAATGAAAACGTCCTTAACCAGCTGCATAAAATGGGAGTACTCGTAAGCAGAGGAACAATGGTCACAGAATAAAAGTACTCATAGTGGAACAACGCAGAGACGAATCACAAAGAATATCTGAACAACACGAGCGCTTCTTTGTGATTCGTCTCTAACCTGTTTCACTTTTAATACCAGCCAACTAGCCCAACTCTCCATCTTGCGGAAAAACGTACCTAGCTAGGTTGCCCCATAGGTTAAAAAAATAGCGATGCGTAACTTGTCATCGCTACTTAGAAACGAAGGTAACCTGTTACTCTACAGTTACCAATAAGTTATAACGCTTGTTACTTTATATTCGAAAATTTGACCACTGCTTCGTTGCTGCTGGAAACCATGATATTAACTACATAAAACTCTCTGAAAAACTCTCAGCACCAGCAACTATTTTGACCAAATAATGAATTAAAGAAGAAGTTCACAGAACGTTGCCACACCTAAGCAACAATACCTTTTTGCAAAGTTTACTTCAAAATTATACGTAATGCTTTCTAACTTTGGAACGCATGGCGAAAGCGTTTTATAAATGTAAGACTAAATGCCAAGTCAGAGTTAATAATCAAAGCTCATCGCAAAAAACCACTGAATACTCGTGAAATCGACAATGTGTCGAAGCGAGTAGACCTTGATAAACCAGTTTATGTAATGCCTGTGGCTCTCGCCCACCAGGTACCGAGTGCAAGTAAATAGGCAAATATATGTTGTCAGGCTTACAAATGAGGGGCAGCAGCCAGTAATCGAGTTAACCGAAACTCTTGTCAGCCCTTCTTTCTTTCTATTATTTTCATACGGCGTCTATCCCCGTGCGGCCGACCAATGACGCACGGTGCGTTTTTTTTTTTGCTTGAAGAGCAATTGACAGCAAAGCCCTCACGCGGGATTATTCAATCGCATGCACCGTCCACGCAACATAAACAGCCGGCTGGTCTCATCTCTTTTTCTCCCACGTTCGTCACCACTTCTAGATTGTTTTACCTGCCAGTAAAATATGTTTATACATTCAACTTATTTCGAACCTGATGGTGATCGCAGAAGCCAATCGACAGAGTCCTTGACCTTTCTATAGAAATAAATCTAGCCAGTTATATAACATCCCACTTTACCGGAAGTGTTAACGCAACCTCGTTACTAGTTAAAGTCATGAAGTGGAGAAAAAGCACGTTACCAAATTACTAAATGTACTAACAAGTAGCCGGTAACACTCTTACTTCTAACCTGTTACCACAACAATACTGCTCTTATGCAAATGTGTGCTATCTCAATGTTCGGCACTCTCAGAATGGCCGATATTGAAAACAGTGCATAGATCTATTGTATCACAGCCATCGGTTGGAAAACACTGCGGAGGTCACTCGTACTTACTTGTGCAAAATATTTTCCGTTTAATAATCACTCGAGCTCAGACTCACTACTATTTTCCTGAGCCGGACTCACTCGGACTCAAACTCACCAAATTTTACTCACACAAACTCACTCAGACTCAGACTCATGGCTTGATCTGAGTCTAAGTGAGTCCAAGTGAGTCTACTCATGAGTCTCTAAGTTTAAAGTGAGCTTTTTTGATCATCGTGTCAATGCTCTTTGGCACCTATATCTCGCAAATTTGGTGCTTTTCTTCACACATTTTGAAATAGCACCTTCAAATGCGAGTTACGAGTGGTCGCAAGCCAGCGAGGACATTTTTAATAAAAGAGATGACAAGATAAGATATATCTATCGAAACATTATCCAGAAAAGCTGGTGGAGGAGAAGTAAGAGGAATCCCCCAACGTTGTGCACGCCTCTTACTAATAAGTATTGAAATGGTTTATGAAGGATTTTGTTTAGAATACTTGTAAGACGTAATTAAGTACAAACAGGAAACCTGGTAAAGCTCACAGTTATGCTGAAGATCAGCACATAGGACATACCACGACTGAGTATATGGCTTTGCCGATTTTGTTCAAAATATTTAGGCATATTTTGTCCTTTCATAGTAATTCCAATAGGTAGCGCAGCTGAACCTCCTTTTGTGGGAACAAGAAAAGCGAATGTATCGATAAAACGTTTTTTTTTCTTTTTGCGCAATTTCAAATATACTGCCTTTTTGAACCAGGATCAGTCATTTTTTTGTTGTCGCGCAACTTTTTCTATCCAAAAATCACGTATTTCGAAAGCTATGCGGTGGCCTGCTTCACCCTCCTTAGGTACGCTTCCTTTGTGTGCACACGAGGGCAGCTATACACACGCCAAAATGAATGACACTAATTTTTTAACAAGTATAGTGGTAATGATATTAGGTCTGGCAACAAGTGCTTTATCTACCGAGTATGTTTATTTACAGCGTCTGGAAATATACTGCCAGGTGTGCTGAGCGCGCTCAATCCGAACGAGAGAGGATGGCCCTGCATGTTATGACGGCACTCATATGCCACAAGCGGCGCCGCGTGTCGAGAGGGTGCACAAACACACGTAATTCATCTCGTCCTGTTGCTGCCGGGGCCTCGCCGAGCTTAAATCAGTGTGTTAAGGCTACCGAATGATCTACTGTGAAGTTCGACGGCGTCATGTGTACACTGCAACACCCTGAGATGTTAAAAGCTAAGCGGCAAGGCAAAGAAAGGACGTATATTGTGCCGCTGTGTCAAATAAGTTATCGGTCGAACACCGAAAAGGTGTCTTGTTCTTTGATCTAACGGATACAGCGCGGTTTCCTGAACGAAAAAGTAAGATCAAGAGGGCGGAAAGAACGCTGAATCCGAAGGCTGTCGTGTGAGAAAAGCATTCTGATAGTGACTTCATCGAACTATCTTTTCAGATTAGGGTGAACGGTGTCGGGAACCAAATCGCCGTTTAGGAATATATTTAAATATCAATATTCATCTAAAAAATTGAATATATCCTTTCACATTTCATTCACACAGTTTTTTTCTCATTTCAACGTCGGACTTTCTTTCCAACAACGTTTTGAGTATCATATGCGGCGAGTGTCAGATTGTTCATTAGCATGTTTTCATTCTTTCTTTTCATTCGAATGCTAATGGAATGCAGGTTAAGAGGTGAAGATTTTTGGGTCTTCTATGATAATTCTTGCTCTCAAGAACAAAGCATAATTTTACATGTAACTCTCGTGGCTGTACTGTCAATGCTTTTTAAAGTTAAATTCTTTGCGTACTGCAACCACTTTAGGCACCCATCTATCTATCTATCTATCTATCTATCTATCTATCTATCTATCTATCTATCTATCTATCTATCTATCTATCTATCTATCTATCTATCTATCTATCTATCTATCTATCTTTCTTTCTATCTATCTATCTATCTATCTAACTATCTATCTATCTATCTATCTATCTATCTATCTATCTAGCTAGCTATCTATCTATCTATCTGTCTATCTATCAGTCGGTCTGTCTCTGTCTGTTTGTCTGTCTGTCTGCCTGTCTGTCTGTCTGCCTGTCTGTCTGTCTGTCTGTCTGTCTGTCTGTCTGTCTGTCTGTCTGTCTGTCTGTCTGCCTGTGTATCAGTCTGTCTGTCCACCTGTCTATCAGTCCGTCACGCTGTCGATCTATCAATCTGTCCGTCTGTCTATCCGTTCGTCTGCCTGTCCGTCTATCTATCTGTCCATTCATCCGTCTGTCTGCCCGTATATCTGTCAATCTGTTCGTCGGTCTGTCTATATGTCCATCTGTCCGTCTGTTTATTTCTCTATCTGTCCTTCCGTCCATCCGTCCGTCTGTCTGTCTATCCGTCCGTCTGTCAGTCTGTCGATCTATTTATCTGTCCCGCTGTCTATCATCCGTCTGTCTGTCCGTGTGTCTGTCCATCCATCCGTCCGTTAATCCATCCATCTGTCCGTCCGTCTATTTGACCATCCGTCCGCCTGTCTGCCTGCTTGTCTGTCTGTCTGCCTGCTTGTCTGTCTGTCTGTCTGTCTGTCTGTCTGTCTGTCTGTCTGTCTGTCTGTCTGTCTGTCTGTCTGTCTGTGAAACTGCCTACGTCCTGGTGCCTTCACGATCACCCCCTTAACTTAGGGTAATTCAAAATTAGTGTGGGTGGGTAAGATGGTTTGATTAATATGACTCGCTGGTCCTGACATGAATAATTTCACGATCCCGTCATGTACGCCATCAAACCCTTCTCACCACATATTTTTTAAGCGCGTGGGCGTTAAGCTGGCATGGGCAACGTTGACCCTATGAATGCAAATAATAAACGCTTGTGTCTTAGCAGAGAAATCGAAGCCAAGCAATCTGCGTGAAAACCAAGTATTCTACCACAGAGCCACACCAGCTCTTGGAAATAATTCGAAAGAGGAGTCAAACTTTCGTGAAACTTTATTGCTGGTTTTAGTATTGACTATCCAATTTCTCGCATATATTTAGCGCCACTTGTTAATGCTTCAAATAATGAAAAAACAACAGTCACCTTCCATGGCATTGATCACCATGTTACGTGGGATCTGCCTGTTCTTTTTCGTGCAGTAGCGGATGGCGATATGTATGACATGAAATATTACCCATTTGGTATTGCAGAGCGCCAGTGATGTAAAAGCAATGGAGAAGTTCTTATAAACTTTTTGTAAATAACACTCCGAAAATGAGGGAAAATATTATTTGGCTTCACGCGGCTCGGCCCCCTGAAAGCTTTGCACTGCTTGCGAAAGCAAGGATTGAACGTGATTGCATGGTTGGATGGATGAATAGATGTCACTGTACCGTTTAGATCGGGCAGCGGCTAACGCCACCAAGCCGTATACTTAGTGAACAAAACACTAGATTATACTTTTTTTCTTTAAATAGTGAAGTTGAGGACTGGTTCTTTGGAGTGAAGGGTTTAATTTTCACTCGTCCCTTGACTTTAGCCACTAATCAGATAACTTACTTCTAGTTATTTCTACCCGTATGTATTTGCCCTCCCTGTACCTAAACCCCAGTGCTTTGAAAAACTCTGCGCCATCAGCCTGAACTACAGAGCGAAGCCTTTTAGAGAACATTATCAAGTGTTCGGCAGTTTCCTCCTCTCCACTTGACTGCATACCGTGTCTACCCCTTCGTATTCGGCCCGATATGTCTTGGTTCGCAATACTCCCGTCCTGGACTCAAACTGTAAAGAACTACCTCGAGTATTATCAAACAGTGTTTTCTTGGCAATTTCCTGCTTAAAAGTTCAAAAGATCTCTAGTGCGGACTTCTTAATCATGCCAATTCTCCACATGTCAGAGTCTGTTTCCTTCACTTTTTTCTTAACCGATAGTTCTTATTGGTTTGGCCACCTGCCGTTTCTTATTAAGTATTTACCAGTCAATTTCCTAGTTCGCTTCCTCCATTTTGTATTGACATTCGTCATGTACAAGAAATTGAAAACCTTTCTACACCAGTCGTTCTCCACCATTTCTCTCAATCGCTTTTCAAATTTTAAATTTCTGCTAGCTTTCGTGCGCTCAATTGATGTCCATCCCATATCACCTGGTACTCCCTGATTTGTTGTATTCCTGTGAGCTCCTAAAGCAGGCCTCTCTATTCCACGTTGCTTAATTTCTAATCTTGCTTGAACTTCTGGTCTCATGCACAAGACCGCATTGCCGAACGTTAGACCAAGAACCATTACCTCTTTCCATATTCCTCTCACAAAATCATACCTATTGTAATTCCACCGTGCCCTGTTTTTCATTACCGCTGCATTTCTGTTACCTTTAGTGTTCACGAATATTTCATGTTCCCTTAGGTACGCGGTCCCATTGCTTATTCATACGCCCAGATATTTGTATTTATCTGTTATTTCTAGCGTGACTTCCTGCATCCTTAGCTCACAACCTTCATTAAAACTAAAATCATGACTCCTGATTTCTCTTGATTGAATCTGAAAACTCACCTATTTCCCTCATTACCGCAGTAGTCCATCAATCTCTGCAAATCTTCCTTGTTGTCGGCCATTAGCACTGTATCATCTGTGTACATTAATGCTGGTAGTGCCTGATCACTGAGTTTCTTTTGTTTAACGATAGAGAGGTTGAAGCCAAGTCCACTTCTCTCTAATTTGGCCTCTAATCCTTGAAGGTACCTCATAAATAACAAAGGTGACACAGGACACCCCTGCAAAGCCCCCGTTTGACCTCTGTGGGCCTGGATACCTGTTTTTCCCACTTTATGGCTACCTTGTTACTTTTATGAATTTTCTTTAAAAGATAAGTGACTCCATCTTCCACAGCTAGTGTGTCCAGTATTCCCCAGAAGTCCACTTGAACCACGCTATCGTACGCTCCCTTTATATCCAAAAATGCTAGCCACAGTGGCCTGTGTTGCTTTTCTGCTATTTCGATGCACTGCGTCACTGAGAACAGATTGTCTTCCAACCTCCTGTGTTTCCGAAACCCATTCTACAGTTCTCCCAGCACCGCCTCATCATCTATCAGTGTCTGCAGTCTTTCCTTTGTAATCTGCATCGCCAACCTGTAGACAGCTGATGTCATTGTTGTAGGACGGTAGTGGTTTATGTCAGCTTTGTCCCCCTTTCGTTTATAAATCTTGCTCGTCCATTTAGTGTCCATCCATGGGGGACTTTACCATCGATTATTATTTTGCCTATTGTCTATCTCAAAGCATGCTTAGACTTCAGACCCAATGTCTTTATCAGCATACTTGGAATGTTATCTGGGCCTGTTGATGTACTACTTAGAAGCCTCTAATCAGCCCTTTCCCACTCTCGTTGTAAATATGGAGCCATTGCGCCACTTGATCCATCCTTGTCTATTCTGGAGCATAGGCACTTTTGTGTTGAAATTTTTCTGTCAACGTTTTTCCTATATATTCAATAGCTTCGTCCCCGTCTAGCGTAGCACCTGGAGCTGTAGCTATAAACCTCTGCTCTAGGCTTGCTTCAATTTTTAGGGAGTTTAGATGGTCCCAATAATTCGCAGCGGCCTTTCTGGCTTTTTATATACTTCTGCCGGCCACTGGAAACACTTTCTTCCTTTATTTTCATTGATCAGGAGAAATTCTTCCCTTCTAGAGCTTAGAGAGATGTCGCATTTTCTTTCAACTTCGTCTGTCGGTTCACCCCGCTGCTTACCATGTCTGTGTTCCCTATAGACTTCCTGACGTTTTGCTATGGCTCTCTTAACTTCCTCATCCCATCAACTATTGGGCTTGTGTCTTCTTTTCTGGGGTGACTTATCACGTGCCTTAGCAAGCTCTAGCTCAAAAAGTCTAATTAGATTTTTGTATGTCCACAATGTTTTGATATTCTCATTGATTACTTTCTAAATTTGTTTATTAGCAAATGCTATTTGCCTTTCTGAATGAAAATTTTCCCGTAGTTGCTCATCTTGGCTCCTTCCCACTTTCACTGCTCTTCCAAAACTTAGCTTGATACGTTTAAGATCCCTACCCAGACTTCTGGATCCACCTTTATCTATGGTCAGTCCCCTGAGCTTATCACACATCGCATGTGACATCAGTGCGTAATCTATCGTCGTCTGCAACATTCCTACCTCCTAAGTTATTTGCCCTTCACACTTCTCAGTACTGTTGCATATGATAAAATCATGCCTTTAACACATATCTATGATCATTTTTTGGCAAGGTTCAGTTCGGACTGTCACGGTGAATGGACGTGTTTTTTGAGCTGTCCGGATTGACTGTGCAGGTAAGTGGTCTTGCATGTTTTGAGCTTGTTTTTATACTTATAAGGCAGCAGTGTAAATCTTTGTAGCGCTTATTTTATTGCACAGGTTTTTCGGGGGTCAGTCACCAGGTATTTATTAGTTTGTGCGCGCGTGTGTGTGTGTTTGATTTTTAGTTTTTTGTTGTTTTTCTTTTGCCACCCCGTGGGGAAGGTGCACGTACATTGAACATGCAAATTTTTTGTAGTAGAGCTTAGTATGTCTTTTTTCATACGACAGGGCTCGAAATGTGTAATTATCGAGCGAGACAAGTCACACGGACAATCGGTGTCAGAAAGACATGGTTAAAAATACTTTAAAGTGTTCAGGATGCGGGGTGGGTTTGAAAGTGAACCCAAGTGTAGAAGCGGATGCAGAAGAGGCTGACGCGAAGTGTAGGCAATGTGAGGTCGAGGAAAAAATGAAGAAAATGATGGTTGCCCAGAGTGAACTGCTGATGGGAATCACCAAGCTCGAGACTGCGTTGGCGACAGAGCAAGAAAAAACGAGGGCAATGGGAGAAAGGCTGAAGTCCACCGAGGAAGCACTAGCCGAGGGGAACAGAGGAGCGGCCTACGGAGAGAAGAGTAGGGAATCGGCAACCAGAACAGCGGAGAAAAAAGAGCAAGCTAGTTTGGAAAAAACAGGTTCAGCCGGTTCATTTGTCGCAAAGCCCAGCTTTAGCGAAGTATTGGCGGGGATGGGAGGGGACAAAGCAGCCGGCGTCACAGGTGCAAGTAACCCCCAGGTGCAGGACGCTCCAGCTGAAAAGTCACAGCATGTGATGATCGCCGGGGACTCGAATATAAACCGATGCACACACTTCATCGAAGAGAGGGCTAGAGGTGACAAGAGGGTAGCAGTAGAGGCGTTACCAGGACGCAGGCTGGAAGCAGTCAAGAGGCAAGCGAGCGCAAAACTTAAAACTACAGCTGATAGACAAAACCTCGTGATAATTTCAGGTGATTTAAACGATGTCCTAAATGAAGATACAGCGGGACTAGCAACTATGCTGGAGAAAGGCGTTGATGACATGTGTGCCACTTCTCGTCAGGTACAGGTAGTGATATGCACGACACCGGAGGTACCGGTGCGTGATAGCAACCTGCAAAGAGCGGCTGTCAACGCAAACCAAGAGATATGGCAGATGAGTCGAGAGAAAGGCTTTGAAGTGGTGGAGAGAGAGAAAAAGAAGAAATGCAGGAAAGATATAAGGTTAACTTGACTATGAATACAGTTTGCTACCCTACACATGGGGAGAGGGAGAGGGGAGTAAACAAAAAGGGAGAGAAGGATAGACACATGTCACATCATACACGCAATGCCGAGTTTCAAAGGTGGTCCCTCAATGAAGTTGCTGTCAAGGAGGGCTCGTGTGGCTTTCTGTGCTGACGTGCTGCGTGACCAGGCTTCTAAGATCTTTGCTGCATTAAATGGCCGGTCATCGAGTCTATTCAAGGCACATTGGAGAGTCCGTCGAGTTTTATCAAATTGGGCACAGTGGCACAAGAGATGTTCATTAGTCTCTATACTGTTGCAGCTTTCACACATGGATGAGTCTGCCATGCCAATGCGATGGCTGAATGACTTAGAAGATGCTACCCCAGTCCACAGGCGTCACAGCATTGTAGCGTCGCGTCGAGAAATCCTGGATGGAAGTTGTTTCTGGAGTAATCCCTTAAGCTTCTTAGGGCGATGATTGGAGTCAAGTGAAGAATTCTAGTGCGCAAGCGTGGCATTATGCGCGCTGTGACGAAGTTCTCTAGCTGTGTCTACTCTTCACGAGGGTATTAACAGTGTGGGCGCTCTATCGTGGGCACATCGGGCAGCGACGTCGGTGAGGTGGTTACCACTGATGCCACAGTGGCAAAGCAACCATTGTAAAACAATGTCGTTTTCATGACGAGCGGCGTGATGACAAATTTTATTATTACGATGCATCATGTGGTGGTAGTTTCAACGTCATAGACTTCACACGCATTGAAGGGCTGCCTTGGAGTCGCAGAATATCGCCCATCTACTAGGATATTCTTGGGTAACAAACTCCACAGCGGCTCGAAGAGTGGCGAGCACAAATCCCGTAGATGTCGTGACGTGTGATGTCTAGAGTTTGACGGTGATTGATCGAGATGGTGTGACAAAGGCACCTGTTGAACTTCCCGAGACCGAACAGTCCGTGTAAACATTATTTCGGTTAGCATACGACAAATGCAAAAGATCCAGTGAGATCTACTTGAGGGCTGCATATGACAGACTTGCCTTAATAGATATCCCCGGCACTTCGAGGTGCACAGTGGTCTTTTCATGTACCAATTTGGAGATAGTTGTATGGTTGCGGGCGAGAATCTACACGAGGTGGAATTCTGGTTAGCCGCAACAACTTTGGAAAACGCTGCCTTTGTTCTTTCTAGTGGCAAGCTAGCAAGATGGTGGTTAGGCACTATATATATGTGACGAATATGTGTCCGGCGGGTGCCGACAGGTATATATGTCGTGATCGTATGGTCTTTAGCAATACCAATTGTTGCTAACGTATTAGCGCACCGAGGTAGCCCCAAGCATGTGCGGAGGACTTGGCCTTGAATCCTGTGCAGGACCCAGATGTTAGTTTTTGCGGCGTTAGAAAGCATGGGCGTGCTATACCGCAAATATCCCAAAAAAGAGCTCTCTGTACAGCTGAAGCATATATGACACTGATGTGCCCCGCGTTTTAGCCAGTGAGAAATCTCATCACGTGTGTGATAGAGCTGAGCCTCTTCTTCAAGTGCGACATGTCAGCACTTCACGAGAGATCTCTGTCGATAATGACACCCAGAAATTGGTGGCGTCTCGTATACAAAAGGTGAAAATAAACAGAGAGGTGCATAGGTGGGGTGATTTTCAACGAGACGGAATGCACTTCGATGGACGGCTAGGTCATGAGGTGGGATGGCGACCTGCAGGACGCGCAGTAGCTTTTTTGAGAGGCAAGCGGACCCTTCGGGGTGCAGGATAGCTAGTAACGAGGAAAACAACCAAGGAGAGTCTTTGACAGGTGGTATGAACAGATACGATTCTAAAGTGGCACCAGTATCTAAGATAGGTAGGGTCCAGGGCAGAAATAGACGTAGCCACGAGCACCGAGCCAATTCAGACTTAGGGTATATTATATGCTGGGTTCAGGACCAGGCAGAAGTGGAAAGAGATACGACAGCTGAGGGAGGAGGGGCCGATGGTATACGATTTTGTATAAATCAGGGACATGAAACAACCTCCTAACAGTCCGGACTACGTGTGGGAATATTGTAATAGAACAGAAGGCAGCAGAAAGGGGGGTGGTATTGGGATTCATTCATAAAAGTACACATTGGCAAAGGGTCACGCAGGAGTGCAAGGAACATTCACGGCTAAAAGCGAAAGTGGCAGGGCAAATGACACTTCTTGGTTTTGTGTACTTGTGGATGGCAGCAAAGGCCAGAGAGGAAAACCAGGCAATGGTATAGTGTATCTGAAAGGACATTCAGGAGGTAGGAGGAGAGTGCTAGATAATTATACTAGGAGACATAAATTCCCACATAGAATATATAGATGAGTATACCGACCCGATAGGCAAAATGATCATGGATATGTGTGAAAGGCATGATTCGATCATTTGCAACAGTACCGAGATGTGTGAAGGGCAAATAACATGGGAAGTAGGAAGGCTGCAGTCGACGATAGATTACGCACTGATTTCACATAGGATGTATGTAAGCACAATGGAATGCACATAGATGAAGGTGAATAAAGAATTCTGGGTAGTGATCACAAACGTACTAAGCTAAGTTTTGGAAGAGCAGTGAAAGTGGAAGAACACAAGACGAGCAACTACCGGAAAATTTTTGTTCATAAAGGCAAATTGAAATAGCCACTAAACAAATTCAGAAATAATCACTGAGGATAATAAAACAGTGTGGACATACACGAATCTAATCAGACTGTTTGAGCCAGAGCTTGCCAAGGCACGTGACAAGTCATCCTGGAAAAGAAAACAAACCTAATGGGATGAGGAAGTTGAGAGAGCCATAGCAAAACGTCAGGAAGCTTTTAGGAAACAGAGACATGCTAAACAGCTGGGTGAACCGACAGGTGATGTTGAAAATATTGGCAAATCTTTCTAAGCTGCAGAATGGATGCATCTCTTCAGATCAATGAAAAAACTAGTAGAAAGGGAGCTCAGTGGCTGGCAAAAGTATATAAAAAAGTTAGAAAGGTAGCTGGGAAATATTGGAACCATCTAAACTCCCCAAGAAATGAGACGAGCCTAGGGCAGAGGTTTATAGCTACAGCTCAAGGTGCTAGGCTAGAAGGGGACGAAGCTATTGAGTATATAAGAACAAGGATGACAGGAAAATTTCAACAAAGAAGTGCCTTATGCCCCACAATAGACAAGAATGAATCAAGCGGCGCAACAGCTCCATTTTCCCAAGGAGAGGTGGAAAGGGCTAAAAACGGGTTCCTAGTAGTACATCAACAGGCCCAGATGGCATTTCAATTATTCTGATAAAGACTTTAGGTTCGAAATCTAAGCAGGCTTGGAGAGAGGCAGTGAGCACAATAATAATCAATGTTGAAGTTTCCGATTAATGGAAACTTAGCAGGATGAGCATGATCTATAAAGGAAAGGGGGACAAAGCTGACATAAACCACTGCCGCCCTATAACAGTGACGTCGGCGGTCTACAGACTGGCGATGCAGATTATAAAGGAAAGACTGCAGGCATGGATAGAGAAGGAGGGGGTGCTGGGGGAACTGCAGAATGGGTTCCAGAAACACAGTAGGTTGGAAGACAATCTGTTCTCAGTGACGCAGTGCATCAAAATAGCAGAAATGCAACACAGGCCACTGCGGCTAGCATTTTTGGATAGAAAGGGAGTGTACATCAGCGTGGTTCAAGAAGACTTCTGGGGAATACTGGACACACTAGGTGTGGAAGATGGAGTCACTGATCTTTTAAAGGAAATCTATAAAAGTAACAAAGTAGGTATAAAGTAGGAAAAATAGGTATCCAAGCCAACAGAGGTAGAACGGGTGCTTAGGCAGGGGCGTACCCCGTCACCCTTAATATACATGATGTACGTACGAGGATTACAGGCCAAATTAGAGGGAAGTGGAATGGCTTCAGCCTCTTTTTCGTCAAACCAAAAAAAACTCATTGAACAGGCATTATCAGCATTGATGTACGCAGATAATAAATTGCTAATGGCCAACAACAAGGAAGATTTGCAGAGATTGGTGGACATCAGCAGTAATGAGAGAGATAGGTTAGATTTCAGATTCAGTAATGAAAAATCAGCAGTCATAATTTTTAATGTCAATGAAGGTAGTGAACCTAGATTACAGATGGTCACGCTAGAGATAACAAATAAATGCAAATATCTGGGCGTATGGATAAGCAGTAGGACCGAGTACCTAAGGGAACACGAAATATATGTGACTACTAAAGGTAACAGGAATGAAGCGGTAATGAAAAACAGGGCACTGTGGAATTACACTTGGTGGGATGTTGTGAGAGGAATATGAAAAGGGGTCATGGTTCCTGGTGGGACGTTCGGCAATGCGGTCTTGTGCATGAGATCAGAAGTACAAGCAAGATTAGAAATTAAGCGACGTGGAATAGGTAGGCTTGCCTTTGGAGCTCATGGGATTACACCAAGTCAGGGAGTACAAGGTTACATGGGATGGGCATCATTTGAGGGCAGGGAAGCTAGCAGCAAGATAAAATTTGAGAAGCGATTGCGAAAAAGGGGGAGGAACGTCGGGCTAGGAAGATATTCAGCTACTTGTACATGAAGAATATCGATACAAAATTGAGGAAGCGAACCAGAAAATTGACCTGTAAATGCTTAGAAAATGGCAGGGGTCTGAACCAAAAATATTTATCGGTTGAGAAGAAGGTGAAGAAAGCTGAGACCGATATGTGGAGAATTTGCAGCATTAAGAAGCCCGCACTAGAGATTTATAGAATTTTATGCAAAAAATTGCCAAGAAAAAAATCTATGATAATACTCGGTGTAGTTCTCTACTGTTTGAGGCCAGAACAGAGTATTGCGAACCAAGACATTTCGGTTCAAATACGATGGGGTATACACGGTATGCAGTGTGTGTGGAGAGGAAGAAGAAACTGCCGAACAGTTGATAATGTTCTGTAAAGAGATTCAACCTATAGTTCAGGATGATGGCGCAGCGTTTTCAACGCACTGGGGTTTAGGGACAGGAAAGGCAAAATGGACTTTAAGCAGGTAGAATTAACTAGAACGAGGTTGTCTGATTGGTGGCTAAAGTCAAGGCCCGAGTGAAAATTAAACCCTTCATTGCAAAGTACGTATCCTCAACCTCACTATTTAAAGGGAACAAATAAATCTAGCTTTTGGTTCATTAAGTATTACGGCTTGGTGGCGCTAGCCACCACCCGATCTAAAGGGTACAGCCATATCCATCCATCCATCCATCCATCCATCCATCCATCCATCCATCCATCCATCCATCCATCCATCCATCCATCCATCCATCCATCCATCCATCCATCCATCCAAACATATCAAGCCCGCCTTGATCCGTTGCTTCTCATCACGTATGCCCCAGCGACACCGACGCCCAGAGGCGCATTTAACGCTTTTGACGCGTAGGTGCCAGCATATGCGGGCAATGGTTGGCACTTAAAGCTTTTCTTATTGTAATTTTTGTAGCTTTTACATGTTCTTAAGAAATACTAACAAAGGTAGAGAGTAACGACGCAGTTGCTGCAAGCTTGTTGACCAACACGTCTTTTCTGTGTACTTGCCCGAATTAGGTTGTGGTTAAGTGCGCCCCGAATACTCGAGTTCTTGAGACTACCAACCGCATTTCACACCCTCTGGCGGTCATTTCACAAAGGAGGGCCATGATACTGTCATCGCATAGCTCGCCTCTGAGTCCGCTAGGATAGGCGTCGCTACTCTGGAATTAGGCCCAGAATGTAGCCGAAAGAGCGAATTACGAGAGACACATTCGCGGAGCGAAGAGGGAAAAAAGTACGTACTTTTAGCAATACTGCAGAAAAGGTCCTGCAACGCAAAGAATTGAGAAATAGGGTCGCTAGCATGAAACTTCATATTGTTCAGGCTCGGAGCTTTCACCCCCAAAAGCCTATTTCCAAGACGGTGACGGAAACAGCCTCTAGTCAAGTTATTGGGCACAAACGTTTATTGTTTATAATTTCGCTCATGTAACCCCCCTATGTAATACCCTCTCACGAGGGCCTTTAGGGGTATTATGAATAAATAAATAAATAAATAAATGATCAAACGAAGGATCGTGGTGATGTTATGTTCTCTGACATTTTTCACCATGTGAAAGTTTTTACAAGGACCATAAAATACTCGCCTTGAATCTCTAAACAATACAAGACCATAACAAAAACTTACTCCCCACACTGTCCTACTGCTACCTCTTTGCACTGTGGGAACTCGGAAGAGCACTCAGCCAATATCCTTGCAGAGCACTGGATGGAATTGTGGCAGCAACTGTTTAATTATCAACGAGACAAGGGACATTTAGCTTTGTTTCTTGCATGACGCATGACAGCGATGCGTAGCACGCGAATAGAGGGGCGTCGTCAGAGTACCTCATTGTGTCAATATAGCGTGAGGTAGTCCAGCGACAAAAATAGAATCAATTTTCACTTCACAAAAGCGTGTTGTTGAGTCGCTAAATGTTCATTGACGGTACTAAAATATAACTGATTTTAATACGTAATATCAAGTTATTTTAAATGTCGATGGAGGCTTTGTTGAGTATTTTTTGTATTTTATATTCATAGTAACAAAATAAGAGACTTGTGGTTAAGAAGTTGAGAGACGAATTTTTTTCTGTTTTTGTCTGAAATGTTTAGACCTGGTTGACGCTCTCAGACTTTGGGACGAGCAAACGCATCTTTGACGTTCATCTCGCTGCAGACAACCAGAGTTTCTTTTGTAGTTTTATTTCTCTTAGCTGTCAAATAATACAGAAGTGTTGTTCATTCAAAAAACGAAGTCAACCCGAAACTTCGTCTTGTTGCAGCACTGCGAGTACGTTTTGATTTTTTGATTTTACGCCTATGATATAGCATGCGAAATTCCCGCTAAGATTGCAACATATAATTGATCACTATAGTAGAGAGAGAGAAAATGACGTTGAGTGAAAGGCAGGGAAAGTAAACAGAAAAAGAAATTGCTATAGCAAAAGCTTATATTTCTTTTTGCAGCCCGATCACAGGCTTTTTAGAAAATGTCTTAGGAAAACAGCGCATTCAGCTGCTGGTACACTCTGAAAAATGCTTGATGAAAAAACCGATTGTCATCTGAAACTTGGAACATCAGATTACTGCCAGGAATTCTTCTAAATTTGAAGTATTTTCAAAGATACCAGTCTCTCAGTTATATATACGGCCGTATGAAAAAGGGTACGTAACATATTTAATGACATGGTGTTGGGTACAGCAACTTTAAATCACCCCCTGTCTTAGCTACAACACATTTCAACTGATGTAGCCGCATAAAATGAAGCATAAAAGGGACGTCATGGCAATAAAACTGGGCAGACATGGTTTAGCACCGCTTACTGATGCCAACATGTCCAACATTTCACTCTAACGGAGAATAAGTCACGATACTTCTGTCGCACTACTAAGAGAAGGGTGTGAGCCATCGTTTATTCGCACGCAAAAAAGTAAAGAGTGCAAGATGCATTTCGGGCCTCTATTTTTGGCAGAAGCATTGGAAATTAGACACAAAAAGTTCACAACTCTGAACTCCATTATTTTGAAGTTGAGTTCAACCAGATACTTTGGTACCTGGTTGAATCAAAAATAGCCATAAAGAATGTATTAATATATGCAGGGGGAAAGGGATATCAAACGTTTCCAAGCCTCTATTTGAAGTATTTTGATGGAAGCGTGGCCTCGGAAGATTTTACCAGAATCGTACATGCCTCGCAAGAAATGCCATTCGCATGTTTGTTTTTTCGAAGTTTCTTCTTCATCTTAAAGAGATCTGCAATTCAGATGAGGTGTCCAGTGGTGCTAAGCTGTACATTCAACATAAAAATTATGCATGATTGCAAGGTAGAAGTGTCATAAGGGCTTCTTTATTATTTAAAAGAAAGACAGTTAGCTCTGTGGTTTGATAGGCTTGAAAGGATGGAAGCAGCGTGAATAGTTCTTTCAGTAAAGTGCTTTTCCAAGAATAATTTGGCAAATATGTAAAGTAGGTGAGTTTTAGTATAAACGATTTGTGAACACGTGCTTTTTAACTGGATGTCGATGCGCAACAGAGCTGTACTGTTTTTTGTGTATGTGTTTTAAGTCGCAACGGAGCGAGTCAAATTCATCAAGACCCGAAGATAGAGCCCTCGCCGACACAGGGACCGCGAGATACAGTGAAGGAGTCTCCCGCGAAGGATTTCACTCGAGCTCAAGGTGGAGCCCGGGCGCAAAAGACACTGAATAGGGAGATCATCGCGTCGGACGAGGAAACGTGCCGTGCAGTTGGAGTTGCAGCGAAACGTCTTAAACCAACCAACCGGGGAAAAAGTTTCGAAGTCGGCTAGCCACGCCGAAAGCCGCGTCATGCAGGAGCTGGCGAACACTCAGCAGCGCTTGGTTAAACGTAAGACACCCTAACTGTGTCGAAATGGCCACAAATGGCAGAGACACAGCTTCAGTTACGGTCGATTGTAAGGGCTCGCCGGAACAGAACGAGAAAAAATAAGAATAGACAGAGCGAGCACCGCACGAAAGGGCGCAAGCACATCCAGAAGAACACAGGATAGGTGCTGAGGTCGAATCAGAATGTGTGTGGCAGTGTTAAGTGCAATACGTTGTGTTGATATTGTTGTGTCACAAGTGTCAAAGTGTTTGTTTCGGTGACGTGATGTATAGGATTGTACAACTGTTGGAAAGACAAACCTTTGTACGTCCGAGTTGTTTGGATTGTGTGATGGGGTGTTGTGCTCGAGTACCTGTGGTTCGATTTCACGTGCTGTGAAATTGAATTGCAAAAAAAATTGTATTGTGTGTTCTGCTGCGAACGTGACGCGGCATGAGCGATGGTCTGTGTTCCGCACTTTTTATTGTCTGGTGACTGTTCGCGCTTGTTATCGTGGTTTTGAATATTATGCGATAATATTCTTAAAGTGAGGGTCAGTGTCGCAAACGAGCGCTCAAATAAGAATGGGCCGCCGAATTCTGGCAAACCACCGCCAAAGAGAAGCCTCAAGGTCAACGCTAAAAAAGAAAACAAGTATCTAAAGACTCCAGGAGTGCACCGTCTCCCCCTTCGGAAGCGTAGTTTCGCCGGACAACCTTCTCACATCGGCCGCCAAGCAATCCCTGGAAAGATCTAGTAGGAAAGGGGGGTGGTGATCTAGAGTTGCGTCACGAGTCGCGGATGGTCTTCGAAACGTCTCGCTCTTTCCCTAGCCTTGGTGGTGCATCACGCCGATGAAACAATTAGATTTTTCTGGAATCTAGCACGAAAGGTACCTAAGCGGGCAGTTGAGAAGGGAGATCAGGAGAAGACAGTTTATGCCAGTGTGCGTAGGCAGGACATCAAGGAAGTTTGCGCAAGTGTGTGTAGGGTCATTCCGCCGCGTCGTCGAAGGCTTTTGTCGTCAGTGAAAAAGCAGGTGATGGAGAGGGTTTCCGCCTGAAGGGTGAAGGCTGGTGCTACCAGCAGAAGAGTAGTGTGAGACTACCGCCAGATAGCAAGACGTGTCCTGCAGTCGCAACGCAAGAGAAGCCAGCGTGTTACCAGCGAAGAACTTTGGTGCTTGGAGAACGGCCAATTGAAGACGCGAGGTTTTCTTGAAGAGAAACTTCGGTGGCAGTGGATCGACAACAGCGCTGGACGTTGACTGAGTCTTTCTTAGAAAAAAAAACATTCACGCTTTGTTCCAATGACGTTGGACTAAATAAGTTTCCGGACTCTAGTATTGAAATGTCTTGGTGGTTTAATGCATGTGTTTGCATTGTATCGCGTATTGTTGTGTCCGTTGTTTCTAGTATAGCTGATTGTATTGGGTAGTTCACTGTTTGATTAGTGAAATATTGTCCTGAACTATTGCCAAGTGTGCATGATTGTGTATCGCTTGATTTGCCATATTTGAGAATATAATTTTGTCTTGTTTATCAACTCTTGGCTCTGACTCGTTCTTTGGACCACAACCAGCATCCGCTAAAGCGCCAAATAGGACCACTTCTAATTCGTCAGCGCTTTCGTGGTGCAGTTTGGGGGCTGATACTTCGGCCCTTAAAATTAGCCCGACGATCGCCTCTCTAATTAACAGGACCTGTGACAGTGACACAGCAGTAATAGATGCTTGGGATGACAAATTACCGTAAGAATCACCGCAAATAAAATAAATAATATAATTAGAAGCGGAATTAAATACTTTTTTGCAGCTATGCCCCGCCGTGGTGGTCTAGTGGCTAAGGTACTCGGCTGCTGACCCGCAGGGCGCGGGTTCGAATCCCGGCTGCGGCGGCTGCATTTCCGATGGAGGCGGAAATATTGTAGGCCCATGTGCTCAGATTTGGGTGCACGTTAAAGAACCCCAGGTGGTCTAAATTTCCGGAGCCCTCCACTACGGCGTCTCTCATAATCATATAGTGGTTTTGGGACGTTAAACCCCACATATCAATCAATCATTTTTTGCAGCTATACTTTGCCTGAAGCTCTGCTCAGAATGCCTTGTTTAATAACTATACCGAAGCTGTTGGTAGGAAGTTCAAAAAAATACAGTATCAATGGGAAGATGGAAGCTTGCGATGAAAATCCGTACATAGGGCTTGTGTCTAGCCGACATTTGGACGAGCGAACTTGTCTTCCTCAAGGCTAGAACGTAACTGTTCTGTTTTAGCATTGATTAGGACAACTCCGCATGTGAAAATGTCCGCTTGACACAACCCTTTTTTATAGATTTTTCATCGTTAATTGTATTTTTGCACACAAAAGTGACATATGAAAGTAATTATGATAGAGTTTTCAGAAATATGGCTTGAATGAACTCGCCGCAATAGTGAGTAATACACGTTCAAATCTATGAGAAATAAGGTATATCCCCAGAGAAAGCTGGACCAGTGGTATACTGCAACGAACGAGCCACTCCGCATAGAATCGGCACGATCTTGTCAGGATTTCTCATGATCTTGTCGTCTTCTTGCTTTGAAAGTAAGCTTCTTGTTTTTTTTCAGTTTTCTCGCTCGAATATACCACGTTAGAGGTGAATAAAACAACAAGCGTGCTGATTCTATTTCAGCAGCTTCGTTTGACACCAGAGTGATTAACCTGATTGGACCGAGACAGATTCTGCCACCGAAAACACAGAGGCAAATGCAGTTCTTGTCATTTATGAAGATTTTCATTCCTGGGTGAGTGGCGATAACACCACAGAATCAATAAACGTGCACACTTCCCTTCCCTAGTAAAGCAAATTTGGCTCGATGCCCCTTTGAGCTTCGACGCGTAGAGTACAAAGGCTTCAGGCGCGCTGTCACTAAACTGGCTAGAGCTATGCGGGGGCCTAATCACGTGACTGCATAACTGAATTGAGCAAATACAATTGTGAAGTCGAATATTAACTACATATTGTCTCAACTTCAGGAACGGAATGATTTTATGAAAACACTACTAAGGCACCAACAGCACAGGATCTAGCGTTGGTTTCATCAAAGTTTAGCATTTGTTTGATTAGTTTCCTGTATGTGCGTGTAGCCACATATGTGTGCGCATTTGCTGTCAAAGACTTGCTTTATCAACTTCCTTTTTTGAAGAAGTGGCATCACCCAACACTGCGGGTTTTCACTTAAGTTTGTGATTTCAGTACAGCTGGTCATTCTTGAATGCTTCTGAGCATTATCACGAAGAAAGCCGCCTTTCGCTGCTGAACGTTCAGCTCTGACTATAATGCACGATTTTTAGGGGCGAAGCTCCTTATGGCGTGGCTTGGGCGTCCCTCGTATGTAACCACCAGTGGCACATACCCGAAATAGGTATAACACTTGACCTCCAAGGTGGTGCCAGTGAGATATTTCTTCTGTGCGTTGTTTAACAATAAAAAATATTGCTCAATGTACATGCCAATGGCTGCTAATGGGGAATGAGAGACATGAGCATTCGGCTTTTTGTCAACGCGCACGCTGCGATCCCCATTAGCAGCCATTGGCATGTACATTGAGCACAATCGGACAAGAAAGAGATGCTACATTATACTCGCTGGGTGTAACCTCCTTAGCTTTAGAAAGGTTTAGCGAGCGTTGAGCCGCAGTGCCATGAATACAATGAACTTGTATGTACCATGAATGAACTCAAGGTGGTTAAAAATGAGAAGTAGATACGAAGCGCAAGCCGTAAGAAAGTAAAAGCCGAATTCTCCTGTCTCTCATTTCTCATTAGCAGCCATTGGCATGTAAATTGAGCCCTATCTGACAGGGAAAGGTTGCTACGTTATACTCGCTGGGCGTAACCTCCTTACTTTCGAAAGGTTTAGCGAGTGTTTGGTCGCAGTGCCATGAATACAGTGACCTAGAATATACCATGAACTCGAGGTGGTTAAAGGTGGGAAGTGGACCCAAAGCGCAGGCCGTAAGAAAGTGTGCGTGTGCCACCTCTCGTTTAGTCCTTGGAATGTCCGCTGGATGGCGGTGCTTCTATTTGGGGAATATATGATAAAAAGATGCGAGATGGTGGGACTTGGAGTGTTGAATAGATGAACGAACGGACACACAAACAGATGCATGGATGGACGCATGGACGGACGCGGGGTTGGATGCACAAAAGAACGCAGGGACGGGCGCACAAACAGACGCATGGACGGTCACACAGACGGACGCATGGACGGACGAATGCTTCGCCCCACTCTCCATCATTCACTGCGTGGATATGCTGCCATTTTTTTATTATTTTTGGAGCACCACGCTGCTCAACAGAATAGTCACCCAGGTTCATCTTTTTCATTACAAAACTGCTTTCAACGCAAAAACATCATGATTCGTTAGATGTGGTGGCACGAATGATGTGTAAAAGTAGATCAGAGCGGAAAGTTTGTTTGACAGCGCAAAAAGAAAAAAAAAGGTCCGGCGCTTTCTTTTCAGTCGTCAGCACCGAGTGACATTTCTTTTTGTCTTCGAATCATATCTCGTGTAGCTTTTTATTGGTGTTTCCGGATTATTGGGGTGCATTCTCGCGAAAAATAAAACTTGCACAAAACCAATTCATTTCTTTCTACTTGTGTCACGAACATGTGACGTCGGAGCGTAGGCTACCTTGTGGTAAAGTAAACTTTCAGAATAATGAATATAATTGATTGAGGCACATGCTCCTGTTTGTTCTGTACTGATTTCATGAAGCAGCTAGTGTGAAGCATTAGGTAATATGGCTGTCTAGTTGTAGCGAAGCTGAATAAAAAGCGCTCACTGTGTTCGAAAGTTGAGGGACTGCCGAAAAGATTAGACATCTTATCTTACTACAGATACTGTAACCGCAGCGTCGCTTTGCTAAGAGAAGCCTTCGAAAATGATCAAAATTATAAACAAACAAGTAACACCTAAGTTGAGAGTTGCAGCTTTTCGTTACACAGATTACTCAGGAAACGTTTTTCACCAAATCTTCTCCGAGCGCCGTTGTGTCTCAACAAATGAAATGTAGCGTAACCAAAGGACTTCAATGATCCCGGAAGTGCAGCAAAGTTTGGTACTAGGTTCCCAACCTATCAAAACAGGTAATTAGTTAACCCTAACGATTCGGTACACTCGAAAGCGTGCAATTTCTCGTGTGTGGGAGGCTGCCGTGCGCAGCTACAACCCCGACCTTCAGGAAGCTATCTTGAAGTGGGCTGAGGGGGTAGAAGAGGCCTACCACGAGTAGGATTCCTCGCCTTCTCGCAGCCCCTTTCCATTAGGATGGGATAAATAACGTTGCTTCTCTCTCTCTCGTACCATTCTGTCACGAATGGCCCTGCTCGTAACGAGGTCAACATTTTTAAAGATCGCTCGAGTACTTTTTACGAAATTGTTTCCTACGACAATCTGGCCCGTAAAAAATGGACCCCCCCCCTACTCTTCTCCCTTCAGAATGAAACAAGCCCCAGTTGAGGACATCCGGTTTGCTCCGAACATTCAGAGTCATGCCTCTGAGACTCCGAACATTCAGAGTCATTCCTCTGAGACTCCGAACATTCAGAGTCATGCCTCTGAAACTCCGAACATTCAGAGTCATGCCTCGAATGTGGCCACAACTCACATTATTTTGTTCACATGCTCTGGCTGTGCCCAGTCTAATGCCTCTCCACTCATCACGAAGGAGTCATGAAATGCATCTCTGAAGAGCGGCCGTCTTCACACTCAACTTCTTGCCGTCCAGAGGGCTCACTACATCGCGACAAAATTTCGCTTTCTAGTCCCATTGTGGTCGAAGCCATGAACTTCACATGATGTAGGAGAGGTGACATATGGCTTCCCTGCATATCTGTCTTTTTTGAAATTAAATAAGTTTATTGCGCCACCTCATCAAACACCAAAATTCATTGTTGGTGTTGGACGTGATGGTGTCGGTTTCGGTGGCGTGTACACAAATACTGCAAAGATCTGGAGGTGATGACGCAATTTCGAACGTTATCATAATGTCACCACGATGCTACATAATCAGACACCACATAATGATGTCCAATGACATTGTCACTCAGAAACCTTGCAAAAATTGCGATATTGGATGCAGAGCTAATGCATGCTTAGATGGGTGGGGCAAAGGGAGCATTACCGTATTGATTGAGAAGAAATAAAAATGGCTTTCGTCTTCCGGTAAATGAAGTTTTTTCATTCCATTTTCATTCTCTTTCTTCTTCTGGTTGCCTTAGGTAACTCCATATTTGATGCTGCGAGGTTTCATTTCACGACAAGTAATCTTGTGAGCTTATGATCACTGTTTACTATGAGTAGTCACCATTTATTTGGGCACAAGTAGGAGCCGTAGTAGAGTAAGAGCGCTGGCTCTTGCATGCCATGACGGAGTTAACCGGGTAAGCTATGGATCAATTTTCATCTGCCTATATTTGAGTACTGCTGCAATAGCTAGTGGAGGAGCATCCTTAATTAAGCACAAAGACGCATTCAAGCCCCAAAATAGGCGCACAATACCATACCCAACAATACATTCATCAATGTTTGTTAGTCAAAAACGTCGAGAATAAAGTAGAGCCAGTACCACGCCGTGGCAGCCATTTGAGCTTTTGCCCGATGTATTCGGTCTCTTCAAGTTTCTTTTTTCGTTTTACCCAGTTCCTTCGGAGTCATTTTTATTGTTTCCGAATTCAACTTTTCTGTTTGAGTTCTAATTTTGTGTTTGATACATTGTTCCTCATCACAATTTCATTGCGAGACACAGTAATCCCCTTTCCTTTTCTTCTGTATGCTGATTTTAACTGAGCATCAGTGTATTCATTTTTCTTTTCTGCTCCTAAGTATATCCCAGTATTTTTAAAGTAAAATGGTAAGCCCCATTCAACAGATGCACTAGAAACGTGCTTTGAATCGCCCGTTCCCACAGCACCGTCTTTTGCGATGGACGTGCCAACTGGACATTGACAGAAGAAAGAAACGTGTGCAATTCATTGGAGTTGGAAGATTTGATTTAGCTATTCGTGCCGTTGTTAGCTCGCTGCTGTTGCTGTAAATGCAGCGTCTGAGGCACAAGCTTAACCATTCCCTCTTCGTGTTCACCCACGTCCTCATTTCATAAGCATGTATTTTGTAGCATACGATACACTGGCCGAGGTTGAGCAGTTTCACGTGGCTGGCGGAGAGCCCAAGGAGCAGTGACATTTCAGAGTTTAAAAAATAGCGTGCTGTAGATGACCTGGGAGTTCCTGGAGTGACGTGTCACTACAGAGCTGGTGCTTCACCCCGCGTGAGCTCATTCGATAGTTGGTTCATCGATTTGTGCGTAGGTCACGTTAGGTATATCCTGGCATAGAAAAGAACGGGTACAGGCAGACACACGGACGAGCAAATGAGCAGACGGACAGATGGAAGGCCGTGCGTACGCATTGATGGACCGATTTTTGTACGGCTCTAAGCTTTACGTAAAAGATGCTCCACCTATCAGCTATCAGCCTTTTTGTTACGGTCCCGCTGAAAAGGTTGCGGTGCCAGGATGAAGCGGAGGGAGTCAGATGAAAGAAGAAGAGAGAAAGTGAGTCAAGTGAGAAAGCTTGTTAGGTGGTTAACCACTATTTAAAGAGTGCACTGAAATAGGGGTAATGGTATGCAGCTTACGGAAGGAGGGCCAGTGAAAGAAATAACTGAAACGAGGGGTGGCATGATGAAGCTTACTTAAGCCAGGAAGTTGAAAGAATAAACTGCAAAAAGGTCGCATGATGAAGTTTACGCAGGGGAGGTCATTCAAAGAATGGCGTTAAATAAATGTCGCGGGTGAATCGAACAGTGATTTAAAAAAGAAGCCGATCCCTAAATGTCAGAGTGGATGAATTGATATAACAAGAATAAGCTTTGTACACAGAAGAGTTTACGGTCAGAGAGCTTTTTATGAATGTACTCGAGAAAACGCTTGCGCTAGTGGCTTTGCGAGCTGCAACGCACAGCGCTTAGGCCACTGTGGGAGTGTTGATAAGTACACACAATTGTCTAATCCTTGGCTTCGTTTGGCTTCACGTCTTTTGGAGCCACCTCGTCATGAAACGAAAATAAGCAAATGCTCAGCATTTGCACTTAACCTCTTTCACAATTCAGGCAATCGAGACTGAGTCATTAAGTTCACAACTGTACTTTCCTTTACTCGATACAAACCCCAAGCACTGAAATAACAAAGCCATACGTGTTTTCGAAGTCCGCAACGACCGCGAGCGCTGCATGAGTGTGCCGTGTAGACATGACTAGTCTCAAGATGAAAATAAAGACATGCATGTCATGATTTTCATGTTAGGTCTGTCGCTTGTGTTCGCCATGAGATCATGTCATACCATACCACTTTCGCAACATGTCATGTGAACGAAGCTACCTCAAAAGCTGTAGGACCATGAAATGTAAAGCATGACATTCATGACATAGATGTCATGATTTTCATGTTATGACTGGTGAAATATGTTCTTCATACAGTCATGTCATACCATACCAAGTTTGGCATCAATACCAACATTGAAACGGCCAGGATATCTAAAAGCCGTAGGCGGCTGGATAGATAGATAGAATAGATAGATAGATAGATAGATAGATAGATAGATAGATAGATAGATAATTAGATAGATAGATAGATAGATAGATAAATAGATAGACACGCTCAAAGTCGCCGAAGTTTGCTAAGAAATGCTCCCATTTATTAGATGAGTTGAGGTGTTATTACAAATGCACTTGAACAATAAGAGAGCTGACTTTAGAAATGTCAGTAAAAATTCAACTGGTTTGGCAAATAGGCCATTGAATAAATTAATAGGATCTATAGAGGCTAACATTCTGTATATGAAAACAAGAAAATAAGATTTTACGCAACACATTGCTAAACACTTGTAATTAAAGGTAAAAAAATTGGCAGATCCCACGTACAGTGGCTATCGATGATATGCGGAGCACGAACGAGGAAGGTTGATATGTCACTCTAAAATCAGCACAATATTACGACGTGGAGGTAAATGATGCCGTAAATGACTCACGTGCCATGATTATCACGTTTGGATGTGTGCTCTACCTTCGTCATCTATTCGTGTCACGTGATACCAAATTTGGTATATGTGATGATTTACTCTAAAGTAAAAAGGAACTATTCATATATAATATATGAAAAGGGAACACTTTAAACGGCACTGTTGTAGCAGACGTGTTCTTCTAGCTTGTTTCTCGCGTTTCCTCATATATATTTCACTGTCCGGCCAATGAGAGACTACAATTTTTTACTGCTGACCGCAAAATGAGGTCAGTTTAGAGACCCCTCACATATGATAAAGAATGTCGAAATGCGGTATTCGGCGGGCATTGCTTTTATTGCTACCATTCGTTGAGATATGTGCTGCTGTGCAAAGCTAGAATAATAAGGCTGGGATTGCAATTGTGATTGATATTCATGGTGTAAAACACCTCAATAAATTTACAAACTGCATGTCATTGCGTTTTACAATTTTCATACACTTTAGTCCTTTCTGAGAACGGCAAAGAGGCAGTCGTGTTGACCACATGTTAACGAATCACAAAAGTTTGTTGACTCAACAATCGCCATAAAGTTTTCGTTGCACGGCTGCCATTGCACGTAAGTGCACCAAAGGTTGATTTTTGCGTCGTTTTGTTTAGCGCATAAACAAAGAAAGCGCCTATTATTCAACGGTTCGAAAATCAAAAAGCGGCAGATCCCACATACCTTGGAATCAAATTTGTACGAAGCATGCGGAGAGAAGGTGACCGTGTTGCAATATTTTTGTTGAGCGACATGCCATGAACTGACGCTAAATATAAAATGTTTCACGCCTATACATATTTTTCAAGAGTTGCCGATGTTGATATAACCAGTTGTTTGCACTTGCGCAACGACGTCAACTGTAACGTGCCTATTGGCAACACCAGAAGCTGATATATAGCGCTGATGCTCGCGAAGATGCTGGCCCTAGACACTGCTACATAAATCAACTTCAGCGCATGGCACCCAGCCACAATTGACGTTAACTCGACGTGACGGCTGTATACAAGAAGTTCATATGTAATGTTTAAAAAATTGGGTACGCAGCACTGAAAGAACTATTGACGTTTCACGAAGATTAGCGTCTATTTGAAAAGGAGTTTCGAGACCTGGCGCCGCTCTATGAAAATGCTTGACTGCCACGCAGAATGCTTGGGTTTGATTCCTGCTGGGACCCTGAAATTTATTATTTGCATTCGTCGGGGAGGGGGGGGGGGGTCAACGCTGCACATGTCAGGTTTTTCTTAACACTGACATTTATTCTATATCTTCATTGAGTGGACGCCAGCAATGATGGGTACTGCTTAACGCTCACGCGTCAAAATTGCCCCAGTGTGTTCTCGTCGTTCCTGGGTAGGTACTAAGTGTCAATTATCTGTGGCATATACCCGCATACCAGCGGCACATACCCACGCATGGGTATTACCACGGTCTAACTGGAAGGGTTTGACGACGTACGCGACGGGATTGTGACATTATTCATGTCTTGACCAGCGCCACATATTCGTAAAACCATCTTATTCTCCCATGCTAATTTTGGTTCACGCGAAGTTAAGGGGGAGGGGACCATGAGAGCATCCATACGTAAGCAGCTATATAGAAGGATAGATACGCTCAAAGTCGCTGAAGTTCGCTGAGAAATGCTTCGCATATAACAATAGTGGAACTGCATGTTCCAGACAACTGTACACCACCGTACCTGTCTAAGCGAATATTTCTCACGTAATACCGGCCGACAGGTGAAGCTTCTTGCTCACTAAACTTGAAAGAACGAGCTTTTCATCTACTTTTTTTTAGGGGCGAAGGTGCTTAAAGCGACAACCGTCCGGCTCTCGTGGTAGTACGTAACATGCTTTGCGCTTTGACTTGCAAGGTGGTGCCGGTAGGAGATTTCTCCTGTGCGTTAGTTACAAGCTTGCTTTCAGCAGTTGTAAGCTTCTGATATATATTTATCTTATATTTCGCTTAAGTGGTAAGCAGTAAGTGAAAAAGGAAGCTTCGCTATTTTTTAAGGTGTGTGTAGGAAACCTAACTTCAATGAGATCCACAGAATAAATTGACGGAATGCACTGGAATGTCAGTGGGGGCTTTTTAAGATGACACTGGGAGTAATGCCATGCATCACAGGCATTTATAAATCCAACGGTCCAATACATTCAGGCAAAAGAGACCCACAGGACGGCCTAGTGTTCTCCCATAGTAGAGTACAAAATACTCTAAAGTATTCACCGTTTTTTTTTCTAAACAAAAGCTGTATGGCCCCATTGAATGTGATGCCCACGGGACGGCTTTATGCCCTCCCATTGTAGAGTACTGATATCTATCTATCTATCTATCTATCTATCTATCTATCTATCTATCTATCTATCTATCATCTATCTATCTATCTATCTATATATCTATCTATCTATCTATCTATCTATCTATCTATCTAGGCGCCTATGGCTTTAAGCTCTCCTGGCCGTTTCGATTTTGGTATCGATACCCAACTTGGCATGGTACATTATGACTACATGAAAACATATTTGAGTAGTCATAACAAGAAAATCTTGACACAGGTGTCATGAACCTCGTGATTTACATTTCATAGTCCCAAAACTCTTGCGGTGGTTTTGTTCACATGGCTTATTGCAAAAGTGGTATGGTATGACATGATCGCATGGCGAACACAAGCGAAAAACCCTAATATAACAATCATGAAATACGTGTCTTGTAACAACATGAGTACATTCCAAGCTGTCCAGCGCTGGCGGTTGTTTTGCTAGCGTTACGTATAGCGAATTAGGTATAACGGTACGTGAGTAGATGAAGATATGTGACTGCTGCAAACATGATAATCATGAAATGTGTGATGTAACAACATGACTACATTCCACGATAATGATGCGCTGTGGCTGTTTCGCTAGCTTCACTTATAGAAAATGTAGTATTACGTTACGTCAATGGATGAAAAAGGTATGATACTGGTGCAAATATGATAAAAATGAGATGCGTGCAATGTAACAACATGACTACGTGCTACGCGCATGACACACTCGCGGCCGTTCCGCTAGCTTCAAATATGCCGAATTTGGTATTACGTGACTTTAATGGATAACGAAGGTATGTGGCTAGTGCATACATCATAATCATAAGGTGTTTGCAATGTGAGAACATGACAATACGACACAGTCGAGGCGCCAATACATTTCGACGTGACGTGGTGCGCGTGCTCGACGGCGTGCATTTCGACACGTCACGTTGGCAATGCGGTGCCAGGCGACGGTTCTGCAATATACTCGCAGGCTCCCACCGCGCTGCGTTGCTTTGACGTCAAGAAAAAATTGCCCGCAGCTTCCCTCGGGGGAACACTGAGGAGGATGCGGAGCATATAATTGGTTAACGGGGTGTTAAAGTGCGACTTACTTGGGTCGATGGCTAAATTGGTTAACGTGGTTGTGAAATGGGGTGTTAAATTGCGACTTACTTGGGTCGATGGCTAAATTGGTTAACGTGGTTGTAGGAGGGGGTGTTAAATGAGTGAACACGTACACACGTATGCGAAAGGGCGGCGCTGGTCGAAGGGACGTCGATAATTGTGTTTGTGGATTCGTTGGAATTCATTTCACATCCACCTTGGACGTCGACGCGCCGTACAAACCAACGGACGAGCGGCAACTGAGCGAGCGAGCGCCGACCTTGAGTATATATACAGCGCGACGGCGCATGCGCTGTCAGCTGTCGAATGTTCTCGAAGGAGAAGCGCGCGCGGCACAGATGGTGGGCGACGGCGCGACGGCGCATGCGCGCGCGTCAGCTGTCGAATGTTCGAGAAGCGGTGCGAACGGTGCGGACGGCGCACTACAAGGCGCGAGTATAAGATGCTTCCGCATCTAAAAGAGGAAGATGCTGTGCTGTCTGGGTAACACATCGGCACAACATACAGCGTGCCACTTTTCGCACTGGCTGCCGTGGAGGCGCACCGACGGAGGCAGGCCGCGCTGGTCGCACCTGGCTTCAGAGCATAGACTGCTCGCGTTTTGTTTCCGCAGCGTCTTTGTGCCAAGCATGTGCGCGCGTCAACGCTAGATTGGAGTACATTGACCCATAGGAAAATATTGAGCATGGGAATATTTGATGAAAAGATGCGAGATGGTGGTACTTGGAGTGTTAATTAGATGCATGGATGGACATACAGACAAATGCATGAACGGACGCACGGATGGTTCTACGGACGCATGGACGAATGCAGGGACGGACGCACGGATGCCCGTGCGGACGCATGAACGGGCACACGCACGGGCGGGTGGATGGACGCATGGACGGTCACACAAACGGAGGCATGGACGGAAGGAAGCAAGAACTAATGGACGGACGGATACTTCGCTCGCTCTGCATATTCACCCCTTGAAGATGCTCCATTTTTTGCCAGTGTGCACCCGTTTATTTTTTGTGAGATCGCGTTGCGTTCCGCAGTATCCGTGTTATTGCACCCATTGATGAATACTTACCAAGTAGCTCACATTCGGCAGTTGTAAGCTTTTGATATAGATGTATGTTATATTTCGCTTAAGTGGTAGGCAGTAAGCGAAAAGGGAAGCTTCGCTATTTATCAAGGTGTGTGTAGGTAACCTAACTTTAATGAGATACACAGATTAAATTGACGAAATGCACTGGCTCTTTCAGATGACACCGGGAGTAATGCCGTGCGTCACGGAGTTTTATAAATGCAACGGTCCAATAACTTCAGGCAAAAGAGGCTTTTATTTGTGTCTCTTGTTTTCCTCGAAGTATTTTTGTGGTTGTGTTTGTGTGAGCCATCGAATGTACATGTTCTTTCAACGTCATCTCATATCCATGTACATGTAAATGACGTCTGTTTTGTCATCATCGTTAAAGTATGTCTAAGAAGGAAATGTTCTGTTCAGTGTTATTGACGTTTGTGGCAATAAATTTTTTCTAAACAAAAGAGGCTCACACGATGGCCTAGTGCTCTCCCATAGTAGAGTACTGATTCCTATCTATCTATCTATCTATCTATCTATCTATCTATCTATCTATCTATCTATCTATCTATCTATCTATCTATCTATCTATCTATCTGTCTGTCTGTCTGTCTGTCTGTCTATCTATCTATCTATCAATCTATCTATCTATCTATCCATGCGCCTATGACTTTTCGCTCCCCTGGCCGTTTTGATAATCGTATCGATACCAAATTGGCATGGTAGAATATGACTATATGAAAATCATATTTGAGTAGTCATAACAAGAAAATCCTGACACGGATGTCATGAATGTGATGATTTACTTTTCATGGTCCTGAAACTCTTGCGGGGGATTAGTTCACATGGCTTGTTGCAAAAGTGGTATGGTGTGACATGATCGCATGGCGAACACATGCGAAGACCCTAACACAAATATCATGACATGCGTGTCTTGTAACAACACGAGTACATGCAAAGCTCCCTATGCGCTCGCGGTTGTTTCGCTAGCGTCACATATAACAAATTTGGTATTAAAGTACATGAATGGATCACGAAGGTATGTGACTGGCGCAAAGTTTATAATCATAAGATGCGTGTCATGTAACAACATGACTACATGCCACGCTCATGATGAGTTGGCGGCCGTTTCGCTAGCTTTACTTATACAAAATTTAGTATTAAGGGACGTGAATCGGTGACGAAGGTATGATTCTGGTGCAAACATGAAAAACACGAGATTCGCGCCATGTAATAAGACTCCACGCTACGCTCATGATGCGCTCATGGCCATTTCGCAAGCTTCACGTAAGCCAAGTTTGGTATTACGTGATGGCAATGGATGACAAATGTAATTGACTGGTTCAAACATGATAATCATGAGATGCGTGTCATGTAACCTCATGAATATATTCCACGACAATGATGCGCTGCGGCCGTTCCGCTAGCTTCATTAATGCCAAATTTAGTATCATGGCACGTGAATGGATGACGAAGGTATGATACTGGTGCAAACATGATCCAGGTTCTAACATGATACTGGTGCAAACAGTTCCTCCGGCACGCCGCACCAGCGCTAGTCGTGTGTCTTGGAGCACGGTGATGGCATCATTTTTGCCTGGCCACCTCCGAGACTTCATGTGGCAGCTCGGTTTGGGTGTTCTTCCTACCCTTGACTGCATCACAAGGTGTAGAATGGTGGAATCATCAAAATACATGAACTGGTTTCTACGGGAAGCAAATCAACATCTTTTGTGGCAATGCGTCGTCACTCGTATTTTCTGGAGAGCCGTGCATGCTCGCGCCTCGGGGTTATTCGCCTTGTTTCTTCTGACCGATGTTCTCGAGGCCGCTTCGCCTGTCTTCTCATTTTTGCTGAGGCTTAGTCTTGGGCGCTATCGATGCGATGTGGTTGCAGCAGGATGTCGTCAATGCAGTCTCTTTCCAATATTTGACCTGCTATCTATTTCATCGGAGGAATTCTTTTTTCTCGGTGAGGAAGAATTCCTTCGACACTGGTCATGACCATTTGTGTTCGTTAATGAGAGACGTGTACACCTTCTTTTCAGCCCTGCCTGGTTCTGGTGGGTTGATGTCTGTTAATACTGACACAAATATCATGTAAATGCAACGTAAATGCGTATCATAAACATACGTTTTATTTGTGTGTACTTCGATTACCATGTAGTGTAAATATGTAAACATAACCTTGAACAACATTATTTTCTATGTGTGTATGTGTGCGTGTGTGTGTGTGTGTGTGTGTGTGCGTGCGTGTGTGTGTGTTGTGTTTCGTCGTGATGCTATTTCGGATTGTGACCGATATTCACTATTCGTGAGAATAAATTGCTCTAAACCCACACTGAAATAGTGGCGCGCGCGCACTCTCTTATGACCGGCACACTTAAAGAGGGAACAATAAAGAAGACTCTTTAAAACTCGTTGCAGCGATCGCTTAGTGCGGTATCATACCAGTATCATACCTTTTTCATCCATTCACGTAACGTAATACTAAACCTTGTATAAGTGAAGCTAGCGAAACAGCCGCAGCTCATCATTATTGTGCAATGTAGTCATGTTGTTACATGACACATTTCATTATTATCATGTTTGCACCAGTCGCATATATTCTTCTACTCACGTACCGTTATACCAAATTCGCTCTACGTGACGCTAGCAAAACAACCGCCAGCGCTGGACAGCTTGGCATGTACTCATGTTGTTACAAGACACGTATTTCATGATTTTTATATTAGGGTTTTTCGCTTGTGTTCGCCATCCGATCATGTCATACCATACTACTTTTGCAATATGCCATGTGAACGAAACCACCGCAAAAGTTTCGGGACCATGAAATGTAAATCATCACATTCATAAAATCTGTGTCAGGATTTTCTTGTTATGACTACTCAAATATGTTTTCATGTAGTCAATGTACCATGCCAAGTTGGGTATCGATACCTTTATCAAAACGGCCAGGAGAGCGAAAAGTCATAGGCGCATAGATAGATAGATAGATAGATAGATAGATAGATAGATAGATAGATAGATAGATAGATAGATAGATAGATAGATAGATAGATAGATAGATAGATAGATAGATAGATAGATAGGAATCAGTACTCTACTATTACTATGCGAGAACACTAGGCCGTCCTGTGGGCCTCTGTGTTTAGAGAAAAATGTTTAACGATTTAGAGTACTTGGTACTCTACTATGGGAGAGCACAATGTCCCTAAACAACGATCCACTTTTGCCTGAATGTATTGTTCCGTTGGATTTGTAAATGTCTGTGACCCATGGCATTACTCCCAGTGTCATTTTAAAAAGCCCCCATTGACATTCCAGTGCATTCCGTCAATTTATTCTGTGGATCTCATTGAATTTATGTTACCGACACACACCTTAATAAATAGCGAAGCTTCCTTTTTCACTTA
Source organism: Rhipicephalus annulatus (assembly GCA_013436015.1). Lineage (NCBI taxonomy): Eukaryota > Metazoa > Arthropoda > Arachnida > Ixodida > Ixodidae > Rhipicephalus > Rhipicephalus annulatus. Next base: position 126,356 of record WOVY01014306.1, read on the forward strand.
CTGCCTTCCACGTAAGCGAAATATAAGATAAACATATATCAGAAGCTTACAACTGCCAAAAGCAAGCTAGTTTGTAACTATTCATCAAGGATTGCATATAACATTGATACCGCGGAACGCTACGTGATCTCACAAATATTGAAAATCAAGTGAAAAAGTGCACAGTGGCAAAAATATGGCAGCATATCCACGGGGTGAATGATAAAGAGTGGGGCGAAGCATCCGTCCGTCCATTAGTTCTTGCTTCCATCTGTCCATGCTTCGGTCTGTCTGAGAGTCCTTGCGTTCATCCACCCGTCCATGCGTGCGTATGTTCGTGCGTCCGCATATTCATCCATGCGTCCATCCCTGCGTTCATCCATGCATCCCCTCCTGCGTCCGTCCATGCGTGCATCCGTCCGTGCAGCAATCCATGCGTCAGTCCATGCATCAAACTGTGTGTTCGTTCGTCCGTCTAGTCAACACTCCAAGTACCACCATCTCGCATCTTTTCATCATATATTTCGCATATAGAAGCACCGCCATCCAGCGGACGTTCCAAGGACTAAACGAGAGGTGGCACACACGCACACTTTCTTATGGCTTGCACTTCGTGTGTACTTCCAACCTTTAACCAGCTCGAGTTCATGGTATATACTAGTTTACTGTATTCATGTCACTGCGGCAATTTGCTCGCTAAACCTCTTTAAAACCAAAGAGGTTACGCCCAGCGAGTATTACGTAGCAACCCTTTCTTGTCAGATAGTGCTCAATGTACATGCCAATGGCTGCCAAAGAGAGACGGGAGAATTCGGCTTTTAGTTAACGCGCACGCTACGATTTTTTTATTATTCAACAACGCACAGGAGAAATCTCATACCGGCACCACCTTGCAGGTCAAAGCGCAAGACATGCTACGTACTACTACAAGAGATGGACGGGTGTCGCTTTAAGGATCTTCGCCCCTAAAAAGTTAGACAAAAAGCTTGTTTTTTCATGTTTAGTGAGCAAGAAGCTTCACCTTGTTGACCGGTATTACGTGAGAAATATTTGCTTAGACAGTTACGTTGGTGTAAAGTTGGCTTGAACATGCAGTTCTACTGCTATTAAGTGCGAAGCATTTCTCAGTGAACTTCAGCGACTTTGAGCGTATTTATCAATCTATCTAGCTGCTTGCGTTTGGATGCTCTTGTGGTCCCCCCCCCCCCTTAACTTGGCATGAACCAAAATTAGCGTGGGAGAATAAGATGGTTTTACGAATATGACGCGCTGGTCAAGACATGAATAATGTCACAATCCCGTCGCGTACGTCGTCAAACCCTTCCCGTTAGACAGGGGTAATAGCTATGCGCGGGTATGTGCCGCTGGTATGCGGGTATTTGCCACAGATAATTGACACTTAGTATCTACTCACGAAAGACGAGAACACACGTGAGCAGTTTTGACGCGTGAGCGTTAAGCAATACCCATCATCGCTGGCGTCGACGCAATGAAGCTATAGAATAAATGTCAGTGTTAGGAAAATCCTGAGATGGGCAGCGTTGACCATCCACCCCCCCCCCCCCCCCCGACGAATGCAAATAATAAAGTTAAGGGTTCGAGCAAGAATCAAACCCAATCATTCTGCGTGGCAGTCAGGCATTTTACCACTGAGCAGCGCCAGGTCTCGAAACTCCTTTTCAAATAGACGCTAATCTACGTGGAACGTCAATAGTGCTTTCAGTGGTGCCAACCCAATATTTAAACATTCCCTATGAACTTCTTGGATACAGCCGTCACGTCGAAATACCGTCAATTGTGGCTAGGTGCCATGCGCTGAAGTTTATTTATGTAGCAGTGTCCAGGGCCAGCATCTTCGCGAACATCAGCGCTTTATATCAGCTTCTGGTGTTGCTAATAGGCATGTTCCAGTTGACGTCCTTGCGCAAGTGCAAACAACTGGTTATATAAACATCGGCAACTCTTCAAAAATACGTATAGGCATGAAAGATTTTTTACTTACCGTCATTTCATGGCATGTCTCTCAACAAAAAAAATTCAACACGGTCACCTTCCCTCTACATGCTTCGTATAAATTCGATTCTAAGGTATGTGGATCTGCCGGTTTTCGATTTGCGAACCCCGAATAATAGACGCTTTCTTTGTTTATGCGTTGAACAAAACGACGCAAAAATCAACTTTGGGTGCACTTCTGTGCAATGGCAGCGGTGCAAAGAAAACTTGATGGCGATTCTTGAGTCAACAAACTGTTGTGATTCATTAACGTGTGGTCAACACGACTGCCTATTTGCCGTTCTCAGAAACGACGAAAAGTGTATGGAAAATGGTAAAACGCACCGGTATACAGTTTGTAAATTTATTGAAGTGTTTTACACCATTAATATCAATCACAATTGCGATCCCGGCCTTCTTATTCTAGCATTGCACAGCAGCATACATCTAAACGAATGGTAGCAATAAATCGATGTCCATAGAATACCGCATTTCGACATTCTTTACCCTATGTGAGGGGTCTCTAAACTGACCTCATTTTGCGATCAGCAGTAAAAAACGGTAGTCCTGCAATGGCCGGAAAGTGAAATATATATGAGAAAACGCGAGAAACAAGCTAGAAGAACAAATCTGTTACGACAGTGCCGTTTAAAAATGTTCCCTTTTCATATAATTTACTATGAATAGTTCCTTTTTTGACTTTAGAGTAAAGCACCACATATACCAAATTTCGTATCACGTGACATGTATAGATGACGAAGGTAAAGCACACATCCAAACTTGATAATTATGACACACAGGTAATTTACGGCATCATTTACTTCCACCTCGTAATATTGTGTTGATTTTAGAGTGACATATCAACCGTCCTCGTTCGTGCTCCACATATCATCGATTGCCACTGTACGTGTGATCTGCCAATTTTTTAACCTTGATTTCAAGTGTTTAGCAATGTGTTGCGTAAAACGTTTATTTCTTGTTTTCATGTACAAAATGTTAGCCTCTATAGATTATATTTATTTATTCAATGGCCTATTTGTCACACCAGTTGAATTTTACTGACGTTTTTAAAGTCAGCTCTCGTATTCTTCAAGGGCATTTGTAATAACACCTCAACTCATGTAATAAATGGGAAGCATTTCTTAGCAAACCTCGGCGACATTGAGCGTGTCTATCTATCTATCTATCTATCTATCTATCGATCTATCTATCTATCTATCTATCTATCTATCTATCTATCTATCTATCTATCTATCTATCTATCTATCTATCTATCTATCTAATATCTATCTATCTAGCTATCTATCTATCTATCTAATCTATCTATCTATCTATCTATCTATCTATCTATCTATCTATCTATCTATCTATCTATCTATCTATCTATCTATCTATCTATCTAGCCGCGTACGAATTTCAGCTCTCCTGGTCTTCTCAATAATGGTATGAATACCAAAACTTTTTTGGAATAACATGACCCCATGACGAGCATATTTCACTAGTCATAACATGAAAATAATGGCATGTATGTGATGAATATCATGATTTACATTTTATGTTCTTCCTGTTCTTGCGATGTTTTCGTTCATATTACATGTTCAAAAACTTACATGATATGACATGACTGAATAGCAAACATAAGTGACAGACCCTAACGTGGAAATAAAGACACGCATGTCTTTATTTTCATCTTAAGATTAGTCATGTCTACACGCCACAGTCATGCAGCGCTCGCGTTCGTTGCGGACCTCGAACACACGTATCGCTTTGTTATTTCTGTGCTTGGGGTTTGTATCGAGTAAAAGAACGTACAGTTGTGTACTTAATGACTCGGTTTCGATTGCCTAAAAGGTTAAAGAGGTGAAGGGCGAATGCTGAGCGATTTGCTTATTTTCGTTTCATGACGAGGTGGCTCCAAAAGACGTGAAGCCAAACGAAGCCAAGGATTAGACAATTGTGTGTACTTATCAACACTCACACACTGGCCTAAGCGCTGTGCGTTGCAGCTCGCAAAGCCACTAGCGCAAGCGTTTTCTCGAGTGCGTTCATAAGAAGCTCTCTCACCGTAAACTCTTCTGTGTACAAAGCTTATTCTTGTTATATGAACTCATCGACTCTGACATTTAAGGATCGGATTTTTTTAAAATCACTGTTCGGTTCACCCACGACATCTATTTTACGCCTTTGTTTGAATGACCTCCCCTGCGTAAACTTTATCGTGCGACCTTTTTGCAGTTTATTCTTTGAACTTCCCGGCTTAAGTAAGCTTCATCATGCCACCCCTCGTTTCAGTTAACTCTTTCAAGGCCCTCCTTCTTTACGAGGCGCTTTTCTTTTGGTGATTTATAGAATACATCAAGTTTCAACCCACCTTAAAAACTGCTCTGCCATAGATGAAGCAAAGGCTCAGCATTATTTCGTATAAACTCTATGACCAGCAAAAATGTTATCTGTTCTTTCGAGATCTTGACATATGACACGCAAACATTTGTGCCAGTGCAGCATTGCAAGAAAAAACACAAGAAGCATAGCAACGAATTTTGGCAATCAACACAGCCGCCCAGCTCCATTTAGCGAGCACGCCACTAGCATCCCTTTGCCAGTTTCTCCGGCGGTAATTTCTGAAAATGTATTAAGGCTTTGTCCTGACCCTTGTCACGCAATTTATTCTATTTTAGCAGTTAAAAAAACGTTTGCTGAGTAATTTGTGTAACAAAAAGCTGCAACTCTGAACTTAGGCGTTACTTGTTTATAAGTTTTATTATTTTGGAAGACTTCTCTCAGCAAAGCGACGCTTCGGTTACAGTATCTGCAGTAAGATAAGATGTCTAATCTTTTCGGCAGTCCTTGAACTTTTGAACACAGTGAGCGCTTTTTCTACAAGCTTCGCTACAACTAGACATCCATGTTACCTATTGCTTCACACTAGCTGCTTAATGAACGTAATACTAAACTAACACGAGCATGTGCCTCAATCTATTGTATTCATTGTTCTGAAAGTTGATTGTAACACAAGGTAGCTTACGCTCCGATGTCACATGTTCATGACACAACTAGAAAGAAATGGATTGGTTTCGAGCCAGTTTTATTCACAAGAATGCATCCCATTCTCCGGGAACATGAATAAAATGCTACAAGAGATATGATTCGAAGACGAAAAGAAATGTCACTCGGTGCTGACGACAAAAAATAGCACTGAACCTTGTTTTTCTTCATTTTGCGCTGTAAAACAAACATTCCCTTCTGATCTACTCCTTCACATCATCCGTGCCACCACATCTAACAAATTATGATGTTGTCGCGCTGAAAGGAGGTTTTCAATTTAAAAGATGGACCTGGCTGACTATTCTGTTGAGCAGCGTGGTGCTCCGGAAATAATGAACAAAAAGCGTGCGTTATAGTGACATCTTTATGTGAACTCAAACTGCACTTGAAACAAGACACTAGAATAGAAGTAGGCAAGGTGAACCCAGCCCGAGGGCATCGCAGAATCATCGCGTTCTTTCAGCGATGCTCGCGTTTCCACGCAAGTGCACCTAGACATTTATTCATTGCAGCGGCCTAAATTGTGGAAAAGGAAAGCCTCATTTCTGACCCTCTCTCTTCCCTATTTATTTCCCTCCCCCTCTCATATATCCCAACCTCGCCCTCGTTATTTCGCTTTCTCTCCGCTATATATAAATGGCTAAACTTAACATGGTTTTGCCTGCTTAGCAAAGTGAGGTGTGAGGTTAGTTGGTTTTTCATGACTGAAAAAAATTGCGCTACAATTGCTGCGGAAAACGAAGCTAGGGTGGCGACAAAATAGTGGACAGTACAAGCGCAAACTATCAACTGAAGTTTATTGAAAAAACTTGGAAGATTGAAGGCTTCCCGGAAAGATAATAGCCAATTTACAAAAAGGGTGGGGCTAGGCTATCTTGCTCCACCTTTCAAGGAGCATCATATCTGGTAGTCGTAACCACCTTTGTGTTCGCCTCTGAAGACCGTGGAGCAAGATTGCCGAGCCCAATCCCTTTCGTAAAGCGACTTTCGTAAAGCGATTTTTTCTCAGTCATTGCCTGTTTAACTTCTTACATCATCCAAATATCATCGGGTTTGTGACGTGCTTCTTTTTGTAACAGCATTCAAAGAGGCGCTTTTTACTGTCATCGTTCATACTGACCAACTCAAACAAGTTTTGTGCTACTAACGTTAATACTGGATGTTTCATCTGTGCGTCGTCGAAGATTCAGTCAAGGTACTTTCAGCTGGCACCGCTCACCGGTCCTGCGGGGGACAGCAAAATATTGGCACAAAAAAAGTAGACATTAAGCGTGTTTCACATTGTTTACGCATCATCATCGCTAATACTGTGGGAACATCTGCTCAGTTGACATCAAATAACTTTTACGGATCGGAACCATGTCGGCAGTCCTAACAGCATGAAAAAATGAGTGATATCAATTATACAAAAAAGCTATGAGATGTTATTCCCTCACTGTTATGTCCAACTAAGCTATGATAAATTATGCAACCTATTTTTTGTTCTCTAGAAAAAGAGCCTGTAAAAAACTCGAATTCAGATGCAAGCCGAATTAGAGTTTGAGCTCAATTGGAGTTGTGATGTTTCTATACGTCATAGAGGTCGGAATGGCTATTACGGTAACCAGCTGAGAATAACTGCACTAGTTCAAAAAAGCGAAATTCACACATGAAGGGCCTTACGTACAACGTATCGCTGTCATGTGACATGCACGAAGCACATTTAAATGCCCCGTGTCTCGTTGATAATTAAACAGTGGCTGCCACTTACCACTTGAAGGCTGTACGGACATGTGGAACCAATGGCGTCTTTGCGATGCCACTTTGTACAAATGACGGTGCAGGTAAGAGACTTTTATGACCAACAGCAGTTTCAGCCGGTCTGGTATGCTGAGTTGACGAACTGTGCTGCCCAAATACCCCTTAGGTATTGTGTTGTATGGTATTTGCTTTCTGACGTTTATTGTACATTTGTAGAATTGATTTTATGCATGTTGTACGCCACGTGTATACGTAAGCCATATTTGTAATAAATACCATGTAAGAAAGAAAGAAAATCGCCGCCATGGCTCAGTGATAGAATACTGGACTAGCACGCAGCGGACCCGGGATTGAGCCCGAATGTGTCCATGGTACATGATTTTTTTCTCGTTTCGGCGATAGTGGTTACGGACACTGGCAGACAAATCGGCACCGCGCGTGACCCGAATTTCGATCTCATAACAGCGTTCACTGCAAAAACGCCCTATCCATGGAGTGAATGATGATGAGGGCTTGAAGCTCCGAAGATAATTCTGATAGGCCGCAAATCATCCGTACATTTCGCCAACTCGATCAATGAAAGACGTGACACATGCATGGTGAGGACTTGGAATAAAGTATAACGACAATGCTTTATTATACATATATGTGTGACGACCTCCTTTGCTGAAGACCTCTTTTGTTTTATGGACCACATGTGGGGAGCGATTTTTTTTTGTCTTACACTACTTTAAGCTCAAGGGAATGTTTACCTCTGATGATAGAGCGGGCCCTCAGCTCCGGGTCTGTTTTTTAAAGCGGAGGCGTGACTTTGTCGTAGAACACCTACATTTTCGCTACACAAAACACCTGGGCCAATCTTCTCTTGCGGCCGGAATATTTTATTATTCATTTTGTTTACATTTTTCTCGATTTTTCTGTGACAGGGACAATGTTTTTTTTTTGCTCATAACCAATGACCCCCTCCCTGTACAGTGCCGTCAGGCAGGACGCATGGAAACACGGTCCCGTCGCCACTCGGGCTCCCCGTCTCACCACACGTCTATCTTAGAGATACGCGGCTTCTTCAAAGTTCACGCGCACATTATTTAGACGCCTCACGATTCTCTGGACACGAGTGCACCTAGCCAGGACGGTTGTGCGAGATGTGTTTACTCCAATTGTGGCCGCAGGCCGGTTGAGGGGTGAAGGTTCTCGTTTACTAAATACGAACGAATGAGATTTGCGTCGACATTTTTTTTCCGCCAACGTTCGCCCGTTTAGTTTAGCTGCGCCTTTTCTGTGATGTCATGCGGTTTCTATGAGGTATCCTTGTTTAGATTTGCACAATCTTTCATCACGTATGCTTACCAACTAGGTCGACATTCAGCCGTTGAAATGCGAAGCGTTTCTCAGCGAACTTTGGTGACTTTGAGCGTATCTATCTATCTATCTATCTATCTATCTATCTATCTATCTATCTATCTATCTATCTATCTACCTGCCTACAAATTTCAACTTTCCTGCCATTTCGATAAGGGCATCGGTGCGAAGCTTGGTGTGGCATAAAATGATTGTATGAAAAACATATTCAACTAGTCCTAACATGTAAATCATGAAGTTTATGTCATGAATGCCATCATTTACATTTCAAAGTCCTGCAGCTATTGTGGTGGTTTCGTTCACATGACATGTTGCAAAACAGGTATGGTATAACATTACTGCATGGCGAACGCAAGCGACAGACCCTAACATAAAAGTAATACATGCGTGTCATGTAACAACGTGACTACATGCCATGCTCATGATGAGCTGGTGGCTGTTTCGCTAGCTCCAATTAAACCAATTTTGGTATAACGGGACGTGAATGGATGATGAAGGTATGATATTGGTGCAAACAGGATAAACATGCGACGCGTGTCATGTAACAACATGACAACTTGCTACAATGATGATGAGCTCGCGGTCTTTCGCAAGCTTCACATGTAATAAACTTGGCATCGTGTGACGCGAACGAGCAACATAGGTAAATGACACATCCAAATATGATCATCGCGTCATGCGTGAAATGTAACAACTTGGCTACATTCTACAATTATGATGCACTCGCGGCCGCGTCACTAGCTCCATATATGCAAAATTTTGGCATTATGTGATGCCAATGGATGACAAATGTATGCGACTGCTGAAAACACGATAATCATGAGATGCGTGTCATGCGACAACATGACTGCATTCCACAGTCAAGGCACCAAAAACATTCGACGCGACACCGTGCGTGTACTCATTGACGTTTATTTTGTCGCGTCACGCCGGCGTTGCCACACAAGGCGCCGGTGCTACCATATCCTCGCAGGCGCAAGCCGCGCTGCATTTCTTTGACGCATGCGCATTTCAGCGCGTCCAGCGCCCCTCCATAACTAAAAGAGGAGACGCAGTATTGTCTGGGTAACGCATCGGAGAGAAATGCAGCATGTTGCATTTTGCGGCGGTTGCCGTTGGACCACGCCTGCGAGCGCTGCTTGTGCCTGGCGTCAGACTATAGAGTGCTCGCGTTTTGCTAACGTAGCGTCGCTGTGGCCAGCGTGCCTGCGCGTCAACGCTACAGTGAAGTATATTAGGACCTTCAAGATGCGCTTGCAGCTGTTTTCGGTATGTGACGCTCATGATGCGCTCGCGGCCGTTTCGCTAGCTTCAAATGTACCAAACTGTATTGCGCGACGCGAACGGACGACATAGGTAAGTGACACATCCAAACAGGATAATCCCGACATGCATGTATGTAACAACATGACTACACGCCACACTTATGATGCGCTCGCGGCTCTTTTGCTAGCTTCACATCAGCCTATTTTGATTACATGACGCCAATGGAGGACGACGGTATGTGACTGGTGCAAAAATGATAATCATGAGATGCATGTCATGTGAGAACACGACTCCATGCCACAGCCATGGCGCCAATACATTTCGACGTGACACCTTGCGCGTGCTCGCTGGCGTTCATTTTCGTCGCGTCACGGCGGTGTTGCCACGCCAGGCGCTAGTCTTGCCATAAACTTGCCGGCGCGAGCCATGCTGCGTTCTTTTGACTCATGCGCGTTTCAGCGCGTCTGGCGTCCCTCCATCCCGAAAAGAGGGAGACACAGTGTTGTCTAGGTAAGGCAACGTCACGAAATGCAGCATGTGGCATTCCGCACCGTTTGCCGTCGGGCCGTGCCGACGGACGCTGGTCGTGCCTGCCGGGAGACTATAGAGTACTCGTGTGTTGCTAACGTAGCGTTGCTGTGCCCAGCGTGCGCGCGCGTCAACGCTACATTGGAGTATAATGGTCTCTTCATGATGCGCTCTCGGCTGTTCTGCTAGCTCCACAATTAGAAAGTTTTGTGTCAGGTGACGTGAATGAATGTCGAAATAGATGACTGCTGCAAACATTATAATCCTGACAGACGTGTCATGTAAGAACATGACAACATACCACGCTATTAGCGTGCTCGCGGCCGTTTCTTCAGCTCCACATATGCTAAATTTCGTATCACGTGGTGTGAATAGAATAAAAAGGTAAACGACACATCAAAACATGATAATCATGACACGAAAGTCATTTATGGCATCATTCACCTCCACCTTGCAACGTTGTTCTGCTTTAAAATGACCAATCAATATTTCTCATTCCTGCTTCGCATATAATCGATTCCAACTGTTCGGCGAATCTGTCAATTTTTAACTGTTGTAAGATATTTATCTTATTTCCACCTAAAAGGTATGAGTAAGCAATAAGCAAACCTCCTATAGTTATTAAGTCATATAGAGATAACTTAACAAAAGTCAGATAAGTAAATAGAATTGATGCACTGCACTGAAACAACACTGGTGGCTGTTCAAGGTGACGTGCTTAGCGATGCGGTGCTTTGCTGGAACCTGTAAATGTGTATGTTCAAAATCTTGTCTTTGCCTCATTGGTTAGGCACAGATTATAAAATGTAAACCACTGTCTTAACCCTGCGTCTACAGGGAGTGATGCCGTCCCTCATCAAGTCTTGGCAGTCCTGTTCTGTTGTGGGACGTAATGTCCAAACCCTGAACATGCTGAACAGAGATATAATAGACTACACGAGACACCGACAAGCGAACGGGTGGCTTACATCCCTTGACCAGGCACAGGCATTTGACAGGGTAGAACATAAATACATTTTTGCCACTCTGTTGGCATTCGGTTTTCCTAGACAGTTTGTGTACCTCATCATGGAGCTGTATAATGATATTCATAGTGACTTAACCATAAATAATGAAACAGTTGGTTCCTTTCCGGTAACTCGTGGCGTGCGACAGGGCTGCCCCCTTTCCCCCTTGTTGTTCGCGCTGACAGTTGAACCTTTCCTTATCCAGGTAGAAAGACACCCGAGTGTCCTAGGGTTGCAGATTTCAGGTAGCGGTTCACTTAAGGTAGCTGCCTATGCAGACGACATCACGATATATCACAGGGACGAAGACAGCCTCGTCGCCGTCCTTCAACTTTTCACAACCTATGCAGAGCTATCCGGCGCAAAACTTAACTTGCATAAATGCAAGTCTTTATGCCTTCATGCATCCCCGGTAACGTGTCTACACGGCATCTCTGTCGTGGACAATGTAACTATCCTAGGAGTAAATTACAGGGCCACTGGCGTAACCAACCAAAGTTGGGAGGAGGAGGTGAAGACACTTAAACAGGAAATAACCAGGGCACTTGAATTTAACTTTCCGTACTGCGTACGTCGATAACTACTCATGGGCGTTTTTACTGGGCACCTGTGGTTTTTGACAAAACTCTGCAGTCATGCCGTACAGGATCGCGAGTAAGGTCAAGTCCCAAATAATTAGGTTTTTCTGGAATGCCAAAACGGCCCTCGTTAAATACGAGCAGTTGGCGTTGCCTCGCGAGAAGGGCGGATGGAAGATCTCTTCGGTGGTTGCCCTCGCGGACACGTATGCTTTGAAGACGACCCTTAAGGTCCTGCAACTTCAGGAGTAACACCCCGCCAGGAAACTGGCAACATATTTCTTGGGAGTGCAGGGTCGTTTGTTCCTACAGACGCAACCGGCGGGGCCTAAGGCAATCAACCCGACGCCTTTCTATAGGCATGTAGTAGGAATTTGCAAGCGTATAGCCGCATTAAATCTAGACACCCCCATCCTGGAGGGGGCGTAACACGGAGCTCACTCAAGAGCTGCTTGTAAACTCAGGCTGCGAGGTCAAAAGCACAGGTTTCCCGTGGGTGTTGCTGACACCCAGTTGGCTGCCGGGCAGCATTCAGGATGTGGTGTGGCATTATGGGTGGTCCGTCCTGCTCACGGCGGATCGAATGTACAAATGGCACTACGATCGGTCCGAGCAGTGCGTGCATTGCGGCATGTTCGAGGACAACAAACACGCTCTGTTAGCCTGTCGAGTGGGCAAGACCTTTTGGTCCCTCGTGAACAGGTCGTACCACCCTTTGGGTGTAGACAGATTTCTCAAAAGAAAAAGACGTCCAAACGGCGCGCTAGCACGTCTAGTTCTGACCGCTGGTATGTTCGTGTTGTGGGAAAACAGGTGTCTGGCTGTGCATCAAGCAAAGGCCCGTAAAAATCAATGGCCTTTGCTCTTGCGGTTGTATAATATTGTAACGGATCATTTAGAATCGGAATTCTTTTCAATAGGAGAGGAGGAATTCCTGAAACGATGGTCCTGTGCCTTCAATAAAATCGTCAACAATCGGGTTGTTTTGGCGTGTTCGCCTATTCAAGGCCTGAGAAGTACCTAAACAAACCCACTTTTGTTGTGTTGTGTGCCAGAACAATTCAGTGTCAACATGTGATAGATTGATTGTGAACACAAATGTCAAGTGCCATCATTTTGTGAAACTGAATTTGTATGTGCATGCGGAACCGAATTTGTAGGCGTTTGTAGAACCGAATTTGTGTGTAATGTGATGAACAATAAAATTCCTTTTTGCCTCATTGGTAGTGTCATGTAAATTAGAGCAAATGTCTTCGCTGTAACGTAATGATGTTAGTCGTGATACATAGATGTGCCGAAGTGTATGTGCCCAGTTACTGGAATGGTATGAAGCCTTTGTGTTCTGTACGTACTGTAAAAAAATTTTTTTCTAAAGCGATGAAAGTGTTGTCAACAGGGTCTTATCAAGTGTGAGGTTCAAGAGGCCAATGGAACAGCGTTTGGCTTTCCAAAAATAGAGTACCAAGTACAAGACATTTTTCACCATTTTCTCCTACACATAATTGGGTACCCAGAAAACTTGCAGATCCCACGTACAGTGGGAATCGATGATATGCGAAGCACAAATGAGAAAGGTTCATATGTCACTTTAAAATCAGGACAACGTTACGAGATGAAGATAAATGATGCCCGTACATGACTTCCGTGTCATGATTATAACGTTTTACTGTGTCGTTTACCTTCTTCATCTATTCACGTTACGTGATACGAAAATTTAGTATATGTGGAGCTAGCAGAAATACCACGAACACGCTATGAGCGTGGTATGTTGTCATGTTCTTACATGACGCGCGTGTTAGGATTATCATGTTTGCACAAGTATTATCATTCCGCATCCGTTGACGTCACGTAACACCAAATATGGTATATGTTGAGCTGAAAAAATTGCCGCGAACGCATCATGAAGGGCCTATTCTACTCTGATGCAGCTTTGACGGGCGCGCACGCTGGGCACAGCGACGTTACGTTAGCAAAATGCGAGCACTCTATAGTCTGACGCCAGGTGCGACCAGCGTACGTCGGCGCGGCGCGACGGCAACCGGCGCGAAATGCGACAGGCTGCAGTTCGCATCGATGCGTTACCCAGACAACACAGCGTCTCCCTCTTTTCGTGACGGAGAGACGCCGGACGTGCTGAAACGCGCATGCGTCAAAGCGACGCAGCGCGGCCGCACTTGCCAGTATATAGCAGGACCAGTGCCTGGCGTATCAACGCGGGCGGGACCCGACGAAATGAAAGCCGGTGAGCACGCGCACCGCGTCACTGCGCAATGTATTCGTGCCTTGACTGTGGCATGTAGGAATGTTCTCACATCACACGCATCTCATAATTATCATGTTTGCACCAGTCACTTTCCTTCGTCGTTCATTGACGTTATGTAATACTAAATTTGGTATATGTAAAGCTAGAAACGGCCGCGAGCACGTCATGACTATCGCATGTAGTCATGCTGCTACATGACGCGCATGTCGTGATTATCATGTTTGTATGTGTCGTTTACCTATGTCATCCGTTCGCGTTGTGTAAGACCGAATTTGGTACAAATAAACCTATCGAAACCGCCGCGAGCACATCATGAATGTAGCACGTAGTCATGTTATTACATGGCATGGATCTCGTGATTATCATGTTTGCACCGTTCACATACATTCACCATCCACTCACGTACCATAATAACAAATTTGGTATATGTGAAGCTAGCAAAACGCCCGCGAGCGCATCATGAGCTTGACATGTAGTGATGTTGCATGACACGCATGTCATAATTTTCGTGTGAGGGTCTGTTGCTTGTGTTTGCCATACAATGATGTCATACCATACCAGTTTTGCTTTTGCAACCTGCCATATGAACAAAACCACCGCACGTTCTCCGGGCTGGCTCAGTGGTTAGCGCCTCCCTTTCAAGACGCAGAGATCCCGCATTAAAATCCGCGTGCCGGAGTGCTGTTTTCTGGACTTCTTCTGTATGTTTATGTTATGACTAATGAACTATGTTCTTCATACAGTCATGTTTTGCCATACCAAGTTTGCTATCGATATCATTATCATAACGGCCAGGAGAGCTAGAAGTCGTACGTGGCTAGATAGATAGATAGATAGATAGATAGATAGATAGATAGATAGATAGATAGATAGATAGATAGATAGATAGATAGATAGACGAAGTGTCGCCGAAGTTCGCTCAGATATGCTTCGAATTTAAAACTGTAAATCGTCAAGCGCTCTTTGCAAACCAAGGATGTGGCTAGTTTGGGTTTTAGGACGTTAAACCCTACATATCCATCAGGAGGCGGCTTGTTTTTCACTTAACCTGGTTCTCGTACCCATGTCACCAGACAATGGTGGCCGTGTGTATATACTGTATATATTGTAACGCGGACTGAAAGAGCGAGGAAGAAGAAGAGATCGGACGCTCTCGAGCGACAGCGTGGCCAATCCCCCATGTGGGTATGAGCCAATATCTCCTAGGAGACAAGACAAGACAAGATGGTGATTCGGCAGTGACGGCAGAGAGCTTACATTATTCAGTGTAAATAAACCCATCACATCTGTAACAGCTTTGGTGGAGCGGTGCTGGGTGACTTGCCATCCTGCACCTCGCAGTAGAAGTTCTTCGAAGAAGCAGAAGCTTAGCTGGCCCACCCCCGGACAACATCAGCATGAACGACGACACAGCAATCCCATTGACGCATTACGCTGCTGCATCCACCAGTGCCACCGACACGGCACAAGGTGGTCGTCGACCTCTACAACCAGACTAGTGGGCACCCGAGCCACGATTTTTTTCTGGTAAAACTGGCGAAGGCGTGGACGCTTGGCTAAAACACTTCGACAGAGTGAGCCACTATTACGAATGAGGCGCACCGGCGAAGATCGTTAACGTAGTATTCTTTCTTGCCGGGACAGCCTTGCTTTGGTTTGAGAACCATGAACATATCCTCCCCACTTGGGATATATTTGTTAAGGAACTGAAGGCCTGCTTTGGGGACACGAGTTCCTTGAAAAAGAAAGCTGAGCAAACGCTGTCACGTAGGCCTCAGTTGCCCAGCGAGACGTGCACAACCTACATTGAAGAAGTATTGAAGCTTTGCGGGATTGTCAACGCAAATATGTCTGACGAAGACAAAGTCGGTCATTTGTTAAAAGGCATCGCCGAGGTTGTGTGCAATTTTTTGAATCAAAAGAAAACTTGAACACTCCTTCGGTTTTCAGGCAGCAGTGTCTCGCATTCGAGGCGTTCAATACCCTGAGAATTCTACCCAAGTTCGGGCGCTTGAACAATGTTCCCACTGTCGCAAGTATGGACGTCGTCACCTGCGAATACATTCCCTTCCTCTTACGTCGGGTAGTTCGAGAAGAGCTCGTACGACTTCAAGCAGGTTACGTTTACCACCAGTGCTCGTTCGCCGCGTGCCCCGAACTACCTCAATACTGGATGCGAGAGCACCACGTCGAAAACCGACCACGCACAGAAACTGCAGATTTTACCCCGCGGTTTCCGTTTCCCCGACGGGTCGTGACCACCACCGGATGTCATCATCTCAACATGCCACTGCGGACCTCCGACCGTCGTCAACCAGGCCTCTACCAGAAGATTACTATGCGTCAGCACAAAATGTTCCTGTGGAGCACGACCCGTCTCCGCGTACTTCTGCCACCTCTGTTCCTGCTAATGTAAGTCGACAAGTCCCCGTTTGCTACACATGTGGCCTCCCAGGGCATGTTTCGCGCTTAAGTCCCAGACGGCCGCCTGCCTGCACCGCCACGTTTTTCAACGTATCCGGCTCATATGTACGAAACGCCTGTGCCGCCACGTTTTTCGACGCACACGCCTCGTATGCACGAAACCTGGACTTCTCACCCGGCCGCCCACCGTACCCGACAGCAATGACCTAACGAATTTCGCATCGAGTCCCCCGCCTCCGAGCGAAGCCTGACGCCGCCTCCGACACGGTCCCGCCGGTCGCCGTCTCCGCGTCGTCGGTCACCTTCCCTGCATCAGCTGGCAAATCAACTGGTGCGACCGATGGAGGTGCGGTCGCGGGACGGTCAGTTTCGCCAATTTCTCCTTCTGCTGTGATGTTGATGAACAAAGTGCGTGTGTGTATAGAAGGTGTAGATACTCGTGCTCTTGTAGACACTGGTGTTGCTATTTGAATTATCAGCTTTCGTTTCAGACATCGTTTCTTGGGTCACAAATTTATCTTCGCGTGTAATCGTAAAGAAACTTTTCGTGGAGTTGGAGGCGAAGCGTTATGCCCGGTTGGTATTTGTTCAGTTGTACTCAAATTGGTGGACAAAATTTCTGAGTTGATTTCACTGTACTGGCTCGCGCAACTCATGACGTCAATTTAGGGATAGACCTCCTTTATGAACGCGGCGCTACGCTTGACTGCGGAACTGGAGAGATTCTTCTACAAAGTACGTTGCCCGCTGCAATAGTTGATGATTTTCTGACTCTGCCCATCGATGCTTTTTTGTTGTCTGAAGATGTGACGATCCCTGGTCGGACAGCAGTGTTTGTACCCGTATGCTCTTCTCATGTCCGCTCAGGACCCTGCACTGGACTTGTGGAGCCTGATCATGCAAATGCCATCAAGAAGAATGTGCTGGTCCCACGGTTTGTCCTTACAGCCATCGACGGACATGCTTGCTTGTGGTCGCTCAACGCAGCCTCAGGTCCTGTTGTTCTACCAGCCGGATTCTAACTGGGAACGTTCAAGGAGCAGGTCACAATTGACGTCAAAATGGTCTCAGAGTCTCCAGCCATCAGTAAGACTGTGATCAACTACTCAGCGGAGATTAAACGTATGATCAATAAGTCGTTGCCTTCTTCCGATCAGAATGTCCTTGAGGAGGTACTTACACGCTACGCGGGAGTCTTTGATTTCGCTCAAAACAAGCGTTGTTCTATGTTGCCCGAATCCCGTATGCACCACCGCATCAACACGGGAAATGCTACACCGATACGCCAGAAACCCTATCGCGTATCCCCGTCAGAGAGGCAAGTAATCGCCGATCAGGTCAACGACATGCTGCAAAAAGGCGTTATTCAAGAGTCAAGCAGTCCCTGGGCAGCTCCTGTTATATTAGTAAAAAAGAAAGACAACTCTTGGCGATTTTGTGTAGACTACCACCGTCTCAACGCCGTCACAAAGAAAGACGTGTATCCGCTACCACGCATCGACGATGCTGTTGATTGTCTGCTCTCGGCCGCATACTTTTCGTCCGTCGACCTAAAGTCTGGATACTGGCAAATACCAATGCATCCGTCTGACCAAGAGAAGGCTACTTTTGTCACGCCTGATGGGTTATTTGAATTCAACGTTATGCCGTTTGGCTTATGCAATGCCCCAGCTACCTTCGAGTGATTCATGGACTCCATCCTTCGCGGCCACAATTGGGAGATATGTATGTGTTATCTCGATGATGTAATCATTTTTGGCAAGACATTTCACGAGCACAACCATCGGCTTAGCGTTATCCTAGATTGCGTCAAACAAGCTGGTCTCTTTTTAAACGCAAAGAAGTGTCATTTTGGTGAGCGTCAAACCCTTGTGCTTGAATATCTAGTCGATAGGGACGGTATATGGCCAGACCCGCACAAAATCAGTGCTGTCCGAGACTTCAAGCATCCGACATCTGTGAAGGATCTCCGTAGCTTCGTGGGCCCGTGTTCTTATTTTCGTCGGTTTATCGAAGACTCCGCCCAGCTGGCTCATCTCCTGACAGGGTTACTCCGCAAAAACGCCTCATTTCGATGGACCGTTGAGGGTCAGGCTGCTTTCGAGCAGCTGAAGTATTTGCTTGCTTCTGGGCCGCACTTGCGCCATTTCGACCCGGAGGCACCCACGGAGTTGCATACAGGTGGTAGTGGTATCAGTGTTGGCGCCATGCTAGTTCAATATCACGACAGCCGCCAGCACGTCATGGCGTATGCAAGTCGTACTTTGACTAAGGCGGAGAGGAATTATACGGTCACCGAACTGGAATGTCTTGCAGTTGTTTTCGCCGTCCAAAATTTCAGACCTTATTTGTACGGCCGGCAGTTCAAGGTCATCACAGATCATCATTCGCTTTGTTGGCTTGTCGGACTACGTGACCCAGCTAGTCGGTTGGCTCACTTGGCCTTACGGCTTCAAAAATATAATTATTCTGTGACCTACAAGAGCGGTCAATGTCACGCAGATGCCGACTGCTTATCTCGTTTTACATATCCGACTGTGGATGCTGATGATGATGCTTTCGACAACTACCTGGCCGCAATCTTATCCAACTTCCCAAATTTGGACGTCTTCCGTCACGAGAAACAGGGTGACTCTTCGCTGAAACCAATGATTGATGTGGCTCGTAGCTCTAAACACACCACGCCATTCGTGATTCATGACGCCCTATTATATCGCAAGAATTGCTCCAGCCATGGCTCCACACTACTCCTCGTCATGCCAGAATGCCTGCGTCTTGCGGTATTCCAAGCCATGCACGATGACATCACGTCTGGGCACCTTGGATTTGCCCGAACGCTTCACCGTATCCGACAACGTTTTTACTGGCCTCGACTCTGAAAGACCACCAGGCACTACGTCGCAAGTTGTGATGTCTGCCAACGCTACAAACAACCTACCACACCATTGGCCGGCCCACTGCAGCTGGTTAAGCCACCATCATCACCATTCGAAAAAGTCGGCATAGATTTACTGGGCCCTTTCCCCAAGTCTACCACCGGCCGCCGCTGGATTATTGTGTGCGTAGATTACTTGACGCGTATTACTGAAACGATGATGGTTGCTTTAGCCACAACATATGATGTGTCATGGTTTCTTCTACACTCGATCATACTTCGTCACGGGGCCCCTCGTGTGGTGATAAGTGATCGCGGCCGACAGTTTACCGCTGACGTTGTCGAAGAGTTGCTACGGCTTTGTGGGTGTCAGTATCGCCATTGCACGCCATACCACCCTCAGACCAACGGCCTCACTGAGCGCACCAATCGTACCATCATAAACGTGCTTTCAATGTACGTCGCAGCGGATCACAAGAACTGTGATGCCGTATTACCTTTTGTTACATACGCCATTAATACCGCGAAACACGAAATCACGCGTTATACACCTTTGTTTCTTCTCTATGCTCGTAATCCCCAAAGTTTCTTGACACCATACTTCCTTTTTCGATGAACGAAAATGCCATTGTCACGCAGACATTGTGTCGCGGCGAAGAAGCTCGTCGACTTGCTCGGCTACGAACTCTTTCCGCCCACGCTCGCGTGAAAGACCGTTACGACGCAAAACACCCGCCCGTGACTTTCGCTACAGGTGATTTGGTCTGGCTGTGGACGCCCGTTCGAAAGAAGGGACTTTGCCAGAAGTTTCTTTCTAAGTACTCAGGACCACTCCTCATTTCTCAGTGCCTAAGTGCCATCACTTAGGCTGTTGCAAAAGTGACAGCTCAGAACCGGCGTTCGCGCAAGACGCAAATTATGCTCATTGCCCGATTGAAGCCATACAACAACCGATCGCTTCTACTCGCTCGGTGAGCTTCGTCTGGCCCTGAGGGAAATGTAACGCGGACTGAAAGAGCGAGGAAGAAGAAGAGATCGGACGCTCTCGAGCGATGGTGATTCGGCAGTGACGGGAGAGCGCAGATATTATTCAGTGTAAATAAACCCATCACATCCGTAACAATATTTTTACTTTTCTGTGTGGGCAAAAATAAATTTTGCATAATAATTCATACCCCCATCACACCATGGATCTTGTGTCATTTACAACGAATGACATTTTACCTGCGCGCTGTCACACGAGGAAAACAAAAGTAATTAAAAATGACCATGACAATAGCCCTCTCATTTGGAAAAATTGAAAAAATATTATATTTTGAATCTAGCACGCTCGTAACTTCCAATATAGCTTATGTATCAATAAAAATATCTGCAAGAATATATGCGCCACTGTTTTCCAACGTCCAGCATCTTTGTGGAAGGCACCCAGTGTCTCCGATTGACGCAGTTAGTGTCTCTAAGAGGAAGACTAGCAGGGGGGGGGGGGGGCGAGAGAGAACTGCCTCGCGCTTGGTGCGTTCATAACAACACCCAACACTGGAGCGCCTCGTCTATCGCCGCGTACTTTGGCAGTGCTACTGCACGTGGTGGGTGGCGCCTGCGGAAACTGCTTTTTGCTCTCCCATAGTAGAATAACAGGTACTCAAAATCTTTAGCAACTTTTAGGGGCGAAGCTCTTTAAAGCGGTGCCCGTTCGTCCCTCGTAGTATTCGTAGTCGAGCCGTAGTGTGTAACCAGTCTGACGTTTTGACCTGCAAGGTGATGCCTATGGCAGATTTTTCCTATGCGTTGTTGAACAATGAAAATTCGCAGCGCGCGCGTTATCTAAAAGCCGAATTCTCCTGTCTCTCATTCTCCATCAGCAGCCATTGGCATGTACATTAAGCTCTATCTGACAAGAAAAGGTTACCACGTTATACTCGCTGGGCGTAAGCTCCTTGGTTTTAGAAAGCTTTAGCGAGCGTTGGGCCGCAGTGCCACGAATACAGTGAACTAGTATATACAATGAACTCGACGTGGTTAAAGGTGGGAAGTAGATACGAAGCGCAAGCCGTAAGAAAGTAAAAGCCGAAATCTCCCGCCTCTCATTCCCCATTAGCAGCCATTGGCATGTACATTGAGCACTATCTGACAAGAAAGGGTTGCTACGTTATACTCGCTGGGCGTAACCTCCTTGGTTTTAGAAAGATTTAGCGAGCGTTGGGGCGCAGTGTCATGAATACAGTGAACTAGTATATACCATGAACTCGAGATGGTTATAGATGGGAAGTCGACACGAAGCGCAATCCGTAAGAAAGTGTGCGAGTGCCACCTCTTTTTAGTCTATGGAATGTCCTCTGAATGGCGGTTTTCTATATGGGGAATATATAATGAAAAGATGCGAGATGGGGGCACTTGGAGTGCTGAATAGATGGACGAACGGACACACAGACAGATGCATGGACGGACGCTTTGATGTATGCACGGATGGATGGACGCAAGGACGGACGTATGTGCGAATTCATGGAGGAACGCAGGGACGGACGCACAGATGGACGTGCGAATGGACGCACGGACGCTCACACAGATGAACGCAATGGCGGACGGAAGCAAGAATGAATGAACGGAGGGATGCTTCGCCCCACTCTCCATTTTTCACTTCATGGATATGCAGTCATTTTTTTTTCAAATACACAATTTGCCATTCATTTTCGCTCTCCTGAGGGCGCCAGTGTGATCCTGCCAAATTCTATTTAAAACAGACAGTCCCTGTTGACTTCCATTGCACGTGGCCTATGGACTGCAGGCTCACACATTAAACGCACGTGCGAATCTCGGCAGATTAAACAAAGAAATGAACAAATAATGGCAGCATATCCACGGATTGAATGGTGAATAGTGGGGCGAAGCATCCGTCCGTTCATTCGTTCTTGCATCCGTCCATCCATGCGTGCGCCTGTGCGGCCACCCGTGCGTCCATGCGCCCATCCATGCGTGCGTCTGTTCGTACGTCCGCACGTTCATGTGTGCGTCCGTCTCTGCGTTCATCCATGCATTCGCTCCTGCGTATGTCCATGCGTCCATCCGTCCGTGCAGCCATCCATGCGTCCGTCCATGCATCTGTCTGTGTGTCCGTTCGTCCATCTATTCATCACTCCAAGTACCACCATCTCGTATCTTTTATTCACATATTCCGCTTATAGAAGCACCACCATTCAGCGGACATTCCAAGGGCTAAATGAGAGGTGACAAACGCATACGTTTTTAAGCCTTGCGCTTCGTGTCTGCTTCCAACATTTAACCACCTCGAGTTCATGGTATATACTTGTTCACTGTATTCATGACACTGCAACCTCTCGCTCGCTAAACCTTTCTAAAATCAAGGAAGTCAGCCCTGCGAGTATAACGTAGCAACCCGTTCTTGTCAGATAGTGCTCAATACATGTCATTGGCTGCTAATGGGGAATGAGAAACAGGAGAATTCAGCTTTTAGTCAACGCGCACGCCGCGAATTTTTTTGTTGTTCAACAACGCACAGAAGAAATCTCCAACCGGCACCACTTTCCAGGTTAAGGCGTAGGACACGTTACGTACTAAGAGGAGGGATGAACGGGTGACGCTTCAAGGATCTTCGCATCTGAAATATCGCAGCCTATCGATTGCAATGTAAATGTATCAAAAGGTCTTGAAGTCTTAGTTCTTAAGAGGCGGCTCAGTGCTGTCTCATAGTTGAGTACAAAGTACTCAAAATCGTTAAACATTTTTTCAAACACACGGCGTGTCCATGGAGTGGACGATAATGAGTGGGGTGAAGCTTCAGAGGGCTTTATCGGTAATTCTTGGATCGTATGCCAGCCTGCGGGTCTGCCTGCCTGCCCGCCTGCCTGCCTGCCCGCCTGCCTGCCTGCCTGCCTGCCTGCCTGCCTGCCTGCCTGCCTGCCTGTCTGCCTGTCTGTCTGTCTGTCTGTCTGTCTGTCTGTCTGTCTGTTCGTCCATCTAGTGAAAACCCCATGTACGACCATCTCGCGTCTTTTCATCATATATTTATCATATACAAGTACCGCCATCTAGCGCATTTTCAAAGAACTAAACGAGGGGTGGCTACGCACAACTACATACATCAAGAACGCGTCACCAACAGCTTGAAGAGCATCGCCCCTAAATTTTATCTTTCTTGCAGCACGCTAGAAAATTTCATTTCAAAAGGGTGTGGATTTATTTACTGTTTGACGCATGAGCATTTTTTTGCCACTTTCGCCTATTGCTGGAACACAATCGAAGCTATCAAGGCAGCGAAAAAGCGTTTCTCTCACCCTTTTTCTAATCAGCGCGTTCGTCGCCTCGCCTAATGACAAATCAAATTCAAGAGCTGTTCTCAAACGGTGGAAGAGCAGCTGCTGTTAAAAATAAAATTGTTTCTATTTTTATATAAGATCGCTTACGACCACATATTCGTAAAGTCTTTTAATTAGAAGTACCAAAAAAGCACTTCGAGACACTCCTTTGTGCTCTAGTCTTAGTTCTAGGTTCTTTCATGGAACTTCACCTCACATGCGCGGTTTCTCAAAAGGATCGGCTCCGACGATTTCTCGGAGGAGGCTGTGTGTTCTAAAATGCCAAGGGTGCTTCCATGTTTTCCGATCAACCATTGCGTTTTCCGAGCAACGCGGACTTGTGGCACAAGAGGATGCCATTTTGGTCGTTTTTCCTCGCGTAACGTGATCCTTCACTCGCTACGATGTCTGCTTACACTCTCAGTGCCTGACCACCTATGGCATGCGCAGGAAAGCAACCACCAACTGGCTGAGCAGAGCGAGAGGCAAAAAAATTGGCAGATTTCGCGTATAGTGGTAATCGATGGTATGCGAAGCACCAATAAGGAAGGGTGATAGGTCAATTCAAAATCAGAAGAGGAAGTAAATTGAGCCGTACATGACTTCCATGTCATGATTATCATGTTTAGACGTTACATTTACCTTCGTCATCTATTAACGTTACCCGATATCAACTATGCTACATATGGAGTGTACGTCGACGTGAGGAGGGTTGGGGGAGACGAGGAGGAAGAAGAGGTTAGAAATAAAGAATATGGCTGACACCCCAGCCTAGTGCTGTGTATTATTACAAATTGGCGCAGTCGACAGGATTGCAAGATTGGGCGAAAAAACGAAGAGTTGTGTTGCGACGCTGCGCTCCGTACCATCCTGCAGGAAATGGCATGGCTGAAAGAATCATTCGGGATTTGAAGCAGTTCATTTCAATGTATCGAGGTTTTCAGGGTGGATGGAAGAGCTGCTTGGAGGCAGCTGTCGCTCATCACAATCGGTCGCACACTGCGAGCATCGGCTGTAGTCCATATTTTGCAGCTTTCGGAAAGGTACCAGTGCTTCCTGCCTATCAAGAACTTTGCATTGCAGACCACCTGCAATCGTGCGAAAAACGAAAACCTTCGGAAGCATACCAGCGATACCGGGAAAGTATGAAGAAGAACTTTGACCGTCGCCACAACACGCGGATACCTCAGATACGACTGAACGATCTGGTGCTTGTCAGAAAAGGCCTTCCCGGCACAAAGCAGATGTACATGGGAACTTATCGCGTGGTGCAGATCGCAGTGCAACATGGCGTTCTCAAAAGGGTCGGTTACACCAACGATGATGGTGTGCTGGAGTTTGCGACCATTGGGAACGTTTTCAAATATCACCCCAGAAGGAATGAGTCATCAAAGAAGGGAAGTGTACGTGGACGTGAGGCAGGGTTGGGGGGAGACGAGGAGGAAGAAGAGGTAAGAAATAAAGAAGATGGCTGACACCCCTGCCTAGTGCTGTGTATTACATGGAGTAAGTGAAACGCCCACGAGCGTGCTTTGAGCGTAGCATGTAGTCATGTTTTACATCAAATTCATATTGTGGTTATCATAATTTGACGTCATAGCCAATTCACGTCACGTAATACCAAACCTAATATATAAGGAACTAATGAGGCAGCCACGAGAACGCTATGAGCGTAGCATGTAGTCATATACATAAAACGCATTTATGATTATTAGGCTTGGGCGTGTATTTACCTTCGTCGCCCATTTACTTCCCGCGATACCAAATTAGGTACATGTGGAACTAGGGAAACGGCGGCGAGCACGTCATGAAGGGCTAAATAGACTCCGACGCAACGTTGACGCACGCGCAGGCTGGGCGTAGCAACGCCACGCCAGCAAAACGCAAGCGTTATACAGTGTGACTACAGGCGTGACCGGCGCGACCAGCGTACGTCAGCGCAGCCCCGTGGCAACAGACGCGAGATGCGACATGCTGTATTTTGCGCCGACGACGTTACTTAGACAACACCGCGTCTGCCTCTCTTCGTGACAGAAGGACACCGTGTGCGCTCAAACGCGCATGCGTCAAATCAACGCAGCGCGGCACGTGCCTTCAAGTATATGGCATGCTTATCCACTATGAAGGTCAGTGGGCAGATCCACTGATCTCTACTAAGGGATATCGGCACCTGGTGTGGCATCGCCAGCGTGACGCGAGAAAACGAACGCTAACGCGCGTGCGCGACGTTGAAGTGCATTGGCGCCTTGAGTGTGGTGTATAAAAATGTTCTTACCTGACACACATTCCAGGATTATCTTGTTTGCACCAGTGACGTACCTTCGTCATCCAATCATGCGACGTTATACCAAATTTTAGCATATGTGAAGGTAGCGAAATGGCCGCGAGTGCATTGAGTGGGGACGTAATGAAGTTACATGACGCGCATGTCATGATCATCATGTTTGGACATGTCATTTACCTATGTCGTCCATTCGCGTCACGTATTAACGAATTTGACACATGTGAAGCTAGCGGGACGGCCACAGGCGCATCGTGAGGGAATCGTGTAGTCATGTTTTAACATGACATGCATCTCACGATTATCACGTTCACGCCAGTCACATACCTTCGTCATCCATTCATGTGACGTAATACCAAATTTTGGCATATGTGAAGGTTGCAAAACAGCCGCGAGTGCATCATGATTGTGAGACGTAGTCATGTTACATGACATGCATGTCATGATCATCCTGTTTCGACGTGTAATTCACCTATGTCGTCCGTTCGCTTCCCGTAGTACCAAATTTTGTACATATGAAGCTAGCCAAACCACCACGAGCGGAATATTAGCGTAGCATGTAGTCATGTTTTTACAAGATACACATCTCATGATTACCATGTTCGCACCAGTCACACACCTCCATCATCCATTCACGTCTCATAATACCGAATTTGGGTCATGAGAAGCTAGCGAAACAGCCACGAGCGCTTCAAAGCATGGCATGTAGTCATGTTGTTACATGACACGCAACTCACGGTCATCATGTTTGCACTAGTCACATACCTTCGTCATCCCTTTACGTCCCGTAATACCAAAATCAATAAATGCGAAGCTAGCGTCACGGCCACGAGCAAAACAAGAACGTTGCTTGTAGTCATGTTCTTACATGACACGCATGTCAAGATGTTAATGTTAGGTCTGTCGCTTGTGTTCGCAACTCAGTCATGTCATGCTAAACCAGTTTTGCCACATATCACATGAATGAAACCACCGCAAGAGCAACGAGACCATGACATGTAAATTATGATATTCATGACATACATATCGTGATTCTCAAGTTGTGGCTAGTCAAATATGTTCGTCATACAGCCATGTTATACCATACCATGTTTGATATCGATATAATTATCCAAACGGCCAGGAGAGCTAAAAGTCGTAGGTGGCTAGATAGATAGATAGATAGATAGATAGATAGATATAAGATAGATAGTTGGATAGATAGATAGATAGATAGATAAATAGATAGATAGATAGATAGATAGATAGATAGATAGATAGATAGATAGATAGATAGATAGATAGATAGATAGATAGATAGATAGATAGATAGATAGATAGATAGATAGATACGCTCAATGTCGGCGAAGTTCGCCAAGAAATGCTTCGCTTTTAATATGGCCAGCAAGCAATGCCAGTAAGACTAGAGGAATACGTGAGAAGGCCTTTGTATTCAGTACTATCTGTGTATTTGTTCCCGTAGTTATGGTTTCAGAAGTTATTCCAGTTGCTGCGTCAGTATTGGCTCTCTCTCTCATCTTGCTTTCCTCTATGCATTGCTTTCCCTAATGACCAGGGAGACGTTGTGCCCCTATAGGTCGCAATTGTCAGTCTACTTCCTCCATAGTTACTATTTGTTTTCATCCTTTCGATGCATACAAATAAATAAATAAATAAATGAAATAAATTAATGGGTAAGTAATACAGATTAGGACGCTTAGCCTCACTTTTATGAATGATGAAAATCTGTGAAGTGGAACGAATAAAACAACAGTAAATGCTATCAGGCATTCAAATAAAACAGACCATAAAGGTGAGGCTTGAATCGCATTAAGTGACTCTCGTATAGAACGGAACGTGTAAGATATTGCCAAATAAATGCGTCTCTCGATATCGTTAGCACTTGTAGCGTAACCTTTCGGATGCCGCTGTAAACTTCTTTAATGCAGTCAAAATAGCATTGGGGCCTGCACCAAGCAGGTAGGGTCCAAAGGACAAAAGAGTTTTCGTTGCTTTCTTTCTGGGTCTTTTCTTTAACAGCACTTTTCTTCTGTCCAGAAGAATAGCAGTGAGGCGGTGAAAAGGTTCATGAGACATTAAGCACCAGCAGACGTACTCTTGAACAAATCTAGCAAATTCACATTTATGAACGGATATTAAAAAAGTGTTACCCTTCATCTTCTCATGCAGAATTATTCGAGGCGTGCATGATGAGTTCTTATTCCGTGTCATTAGTTTTCCTTAAGCTCGTGGCTGAAAAGGTGCTGTGCCTGACGACACCGGAACTGTAAGTGTTTTTTGGGGGTTCCATTTCCTTCAGTAAGGTCATGAATATCTTTGATACAACTCACAGAAGCCTTAGGGAAATGAATAATGATACGACCGATAACTTGCATGAAGCTGGGGGAGGACAATACTTTCATCGCTCATGCGTATATTAATAAGACACATCCATGGCTTGTAAACCATTTATGTCAGCAGTAATGACATTTATGCAAATGAAGCAGAAGGACCAACCCTAGACGAAACGCTACCACGATCAAGCTTCGAAATAAATTTTCGTTACCGATGGAGCCAACTCTCCGAAAAAAGCGTTGGAGCGAGCACGTGCATTTTATTGACTTGGCTTGTGGCTTCTAACTAAATATTACTACTTCAGTTTTCTCAGAACAAGAGAAAGAACTATAACTCTTAGAGTTTCTCAGTAAATATTTTTTCCCTTTTTCGGTTAGTGAACATCCATCTCAGACTCTCCGGCACTGACACTTTGAAGTTGGGGCTTTTAAATATCGAAAGAGCGGCTTGTTGCGCGAGTGCGTTAACCATCATAGTAGAATTTAGTGCGAAAATCTTGAACGAAGAGAGAACCTCAAAAACACAGCTGTTTGTGAGGTTCTTTCTTCGTCCTTACATTTGCACTAAATTCACTATGAATTTTATTATGTGACATGTAATATATACAGCACGTTCGGTGCAATATACATGCCTCAAGATGTGATAACCCTCGAATCATCACTCTTTTGCACAGGTTTTGAAATTTCTCGTAGTGCTCGTTACCCGACTTCTACACTAATTCTTTGGTGGAATTCCTTTTGTTTGCGGCCTGCACGAGTTATTCATGTTTCTCTACAAAAGCTTTCCCGCCATTATAAGGACGGAGTACGTTCTCGTTGTGAACTCTACGAGTTTTTACCACCTGAAAACATAAAAAGACTAATTTCACAGGCCGTTGATCGAATTCTGAAAACTTGGGGAGCGATCAAACACCCTAGCTTGTCTATTTATTTCAATAAAAATACAAGGAAGAATAATTACACATTCAGAGTCCCCGAAGTGAAATCTGTAGGGGGAACTTCTAAACAAAAATTTATAGAGGGTTGCACTGATCTCGCCAAACGGCGAGTTACGTAATTTATACAATGTTAAGTGCGTCAATAGCAATAAAAAAATAATCATTAAAATGTCTATATCATATTCACAATAAAAAGTGGATCAAAAAAGTAAAATTGAAATATTTAACATAAATTCAAACTGGGATAAATGTCACGTGTAACTAGCAACGCGAAAGCGCAGCAAACTTAGGTGAAATTCATACATAGGCAAAATGAAAAAACACTTAAAAATTGACAAAAGTAAATTAAGAAATGTTCTATAGGAAAAAGAAGTGTGATAAATTCTATGCATTTGACAGAGTGTAAGTTAAATGATTCTTAGTTCTTTGTTTGAATAATAAGAATAAAACTGACTTGATATCCAGTGTTAATAAGGGGGCGGCTTAAACCCCAGCCACTTTAATGGGTACATATGTGAATTATACGGGGGGCGGTGTCAGTCAGTGCCACCAGTAGCTATGGCGGCAAATGTGGCACACTTTTTAAGGGCCTGTTTTGCGCTACATTTCACGTGAAGTGGGCAGCTGACCAACATTCCCTCGTATACAACTTAAAGGCACGAAGTCTGCTAGTAAGAGACCATCGTTCATGAATTTAGGAAAGAAGTGTCTACTGAAGGGCTCAATGTCTCGTGTTTGACACACTCTTAATGAGATATAACAAACAATAATGCCAGGAAGAGTAGCTTGGAAGGTATTAGAACAAATTTTATGGTAAGTGTGAAGAAAGAAAGTAGGCAAAGAATACCCTGCAATACGCAGAAGCCAAACCTGCGACCTTGGAATGACGCGTACGATGCTTTACCAACTGAGCTATGAGGGCGGTTATTCTTTCAGCCACTTCATTGAGTATATTACTAATATTTCCAAATACTGTTGGCCATTATAGCCGTAACAGGGTGGGTACAGTAAACATGAAAAAACAAGTTCAGTGTATTGTATAAAAGCCAGAATTTTCTTAATACACAAAGGAAAACTATTTAAACGCTGTTAATAAAAACGTACATACATAAATTGTGATGGTGGTATAGTATGCAATATGAAGTAACTACCCGATGTATTTTCGAACAACATGGCAATATATGTACAATACTATAGCAACACTCAATGTTCACGACATATTTTAATGCACTGTTTAGTGCACTGTTCATATATGTTGATATATGCGAATGCGTATATATCAGACTTCTGCAGTGATGCACTCCTCGTTCGAACTCTCTAAACCAACAGTGGAGGAAAAACAAATAGTCGCCGTGGTCTGCTCCCTCGTAAGTACCGTTCTTGTGTTCGTGGAGAGGGTGCAAACACTTATAGCACGACGCGCGTCAACTGCTCAATACCATCAACCCGGTTCTAGCAAGCCCTCAGAAGTCAAGTGCTTAACAAGATCAACAGCAGAACCATGGCCTGTCAACGACAACAGCTTTTGTTTGAAGAGGATATCCGAAACGCCTTCATATTTCAGTGGATTGTGAGAGGCCTGAGGTCTCGGATTTCGGATTTGCGGCAGTTCGTATTTAAAAAGCACTTCCCTATAATGGCAATCTGTGAGCTGACCTCATCGAATATAACACTATCAGAATACGAGTTTTTCGTTTCAACCACTAATGGAAGGAGCAGCAAGGTTATGGTTTACATTCGCAAAGACCTTACTTTTTCACCCATGCTATACCACCAGACGATGAGAACAAGTACTTATGCATTAATCTGAAGAAAAAGCGGTTGTCATTAACACTATATATATATATATATATATATATATATATATATATATATATAGTGGGAATAATAATTTAATGGGCCAGTTAGTCTTCGTGAAGGTATGGGATATGCCACAACGGGAGCGTTGTCAACAAGGATAAATATATTTATTTCCCAACAGTTCCGGGAGGGGACCTCCCTTCATCAGGGATGAGTTATACCGACATGAACTTCCAAACTTCGTTGCTGCCGCGTCCCTCTTGCCTTGAAAGATGTTTGCGAGAGTGAGAGAGAACTAAAAAAGAAAAGAAAGAGAAAAAAGGGGGTAAAAAAAGACGAAAAGAAAAAAAAAGAAAATAAAGAAAAGAAAGAAAGTAAAAAAAGACGAAGATTAAAGGTAAAGAGCTGACCGACCCAATAAGGGGAAACCCTTTCTTTACGCACGCTGTCAGGGACCCTCCCACCACCGCGGCGACAATCTTGGGTGGCCCGACACACGCCGAGAACAGATCAGCACGTGATAAAAACTGGATGTGGACGTACACGGACAGTTGGTTTTGTTCTCAGCGTTAACAGTGGTTCTTTTTAGATGCGGAAGCATCTTATACTCGCGCCTTGTAGTGCGTCGTCCACGCCGTCCGCGCCGTCCGCACCGCTTCTCGAACATTCGACAGCTGACGCGCGCGCATGCGCCGTCGCGCCATTGCCCACCATCTGTGCCGCGCGCGCTTCTCCTTCGAGAACATTCGACAGCTGACAGCGCATGCGCCGTCGCGCCGTCGCCATCTGTGCCGCGCGCGCCCTTCTCCTTCGAGAACATTCAACAGCTGACAGTGCATGCGCCGTCGCGCTGTATATATACTCAAGGTTGGCGCTCGCTCGCTCAGTTGCCGCTCGTCGGTTGGTTTGTACGGCGCGTCGACGTCCAAGGTCGCGGTGAAATGAATTCCAACGAATCCACAAACACAATGATCGACGTCCCTTCGACCAGCGCCGTCCTTTCGCATACGTGTGTACGTGTTCACTCATTTAACACCCCCTCCTACAACCAAGTTAACCAATTTAGCCATCGACCCAAGTAAGTCGCAATTTAACACCCCATTTCACAACCACGTTAACCAATTTAGCCATCGACCCAAGTAAGTCGCACTTTAACACCCCGTTAACCAATTATATGCTCCGCATCCTCCTCAGTGTTCCCCCGAGGGAAGCTGCGGGCAATTTTTTACTTACTTTTTTCTTTTTTTTCTTTTTTCTTTCCGTCTTCCCCCTTTTTTCTTTTTTTTTCTCTTTCTTTTCTTTTTTAGTTCCCTCTCACTCTCGCAAACATCTTTCAAGGCGAAAGGGACGCGGCAGCAGCGAAGTTTGGACTGTTGGGAAATAAATATATTTATCCTTGTTAACAACGCTCCTGTTGTGTCATATCCCGTACCAATATATATATATATATATATATATATATATATATATATATATATATATTCTTTGCAAGTCTGTTTGATTTGAAGAGACTAACAGACATTGTGGCAGCTATTCCGGGCCCTTGCATTGTAACAGGTGATTTAAATGAAAATCATCCGAAATGAAAAAAAACTTGAGAATTAACACGAAGGTGCGTTCATTTATATCATTTGCGTCAGACCACAACCTGTGCTTTTTCAGTGTTGGTAGCCCGATATACCTTCGAGGAACGTCGTACAGCAGCTGCCTCGGCTTTACAGTGGTGTCATGTCGCCTCAGTTCAAAAGTTCAGTGGTTTACGGATATCGAAACTCAGAGTATCAATCACATTCTGCCTTACGTCAGCATTGCTGGCCAAGAGACTTCGCCCTAACCGGAGAATCGGTTATAGACTGGACACTTTATGAACATCAAATGGAGGACACGTGCTGAAATGATTCTTCGTGTGAGTTAGAAGGAGTAATTGCAGATGCAATGAAAACGTGTATGCGCCGCTTCACACGCTCACTAAAGCGCCCTAAGATCGACATCGAATTAGGAAGGCTTCGGGCACTGCGTAGACGTGCTGAGAGAAGATACAGGCGTACCAAGTCGGTTCTTGATCTCAGACTAGCAAGGCAATTGCAGCAAAAAATGCAGGGCTTAATAAACAAGCTGCAGGATCAAAGATGGCAAAACTTTTGCGAGTCAATAGACCCACACAAGCGATTGTATTTTGTATGGAGAACTCTACAGGGTCTTCGCTCAGGCACCATGCAAGGTCGTCCCTTCAAGGCTCTCCCACTTTGTCCAAACCACCTCTAAATGGACGTTGCAGAGGATTTTTGCGCGAACATCACCGGTAGGTCAATCCTGTTCTTCAATATGCTTTTGTGCCATATTCCCAGTCTTTGAGATATAAGTATGCATGCTCCATTTTTTATGGAAAACCTAGAAACTGCTCTGGCACTGCGTAGGCGTTCTTATTCGCCAAAGCCCGATGGGATAACGTATACGCTCTGCGTCGCTTAGCCCAAGCAGCTGGACGACAACTGCTAAGTTTATTCAATCGGTCATGGGAAGATGGCGTCGTACCTCAAGAGTGGAAACGCAGCCGTCGCGTGCCATTTCTAAACGCAGGAAAATCCCCTCTGGTGCTGACATCATAGCGACCTGTTGCTCTCACCAGCTTCGTTGGGAAACTAATGTAGTGCGTGATTATCACGCGCCAGAAAGGGTTCCTTGATAGACACGTCATTTACCCCGGCACATAGCGGGATTTTGACGCGGCTGCTCAGCGATTTGACAACGTCATCTCTTTGGTGTCACGAGTAGAACAGCAGAAATTTCCGAAATGATTAAAAATATCGCTCTTTTTAGGGGCGAAGCTCTTTAGAGCGGCACCATTCGTCCCTCGTCGTAGTGCGTAACATGTTTTACGCTTTGCCCTGCAATGTGGTGCCAGTGGGAGATTTCTCCTGGGCGTTGTTGAACAATAAAAAGTTCGCAGCGTGCGCGTGAATTAGAAGCCGAATTCCCCTGTCTCTCATTCCCCATTAGCACCAATCGGCATGTGCATTGAGCAATATCTGACAAGAAATAGTTGCTACGTTATACTCGCTAGGCGTAATCTCCTTAGATTTAGGAAGGCTTAGCGAGCGTTGGGCCGCAGTGCCATGAATAGAGTGAACTAGTATATACCATGAACTTGATGTGGTTAAACGTGGAAACTAGACACGAAGTGGAAGCCATAAGGAAGTGTGCGTGTGCCACCTCTCGTTTAGTCCTTTGTATGTCCACTGGATGGCAGGGCTTCCATATGCGGAATATCTGATGAAAAGTTACGAGATAGTGGTACTTGGAGATTTGACTAGATGTACGAACGGGCGCAGGGATGGGTGCATGGACGAATGCAGGGACGGACGCATGGACGGGCATGTAGACGCACGAACAGACGCACGCACGGACGGGTAGGTTGATGCCCCAACGGTCACACAGACAGATGCATGGACGGATGGAAGCAAGAACAAACGGACGGACAGATTCTTCGCCCCACTCTACATAATTCACCCCTAGGATATGCTTCCATTTTTTATGTGAAAGGTGCATATGACAAACTTTCATATAAAGCTATACTGGACACACTACTGTTAATTTAACCAAAAGTGTGACTATTTTGATGGATGCGAAGCTACTTCACACCAAGATCTGTTTTTTTTGTATATACCGAGATGGCCCTACCTCAAACCATTACGCGTGCCATGGCTTCCCGAAAAGTGGTATATTAAAGCCCAGTTCTTTTGAACCTCGAATCGCTTGGCCCGATGGGTACTCTCCTGGGTATAGTAAGTGTTTCAATATACGCTGGTGACGTCTGTGTTTAGGTATCACCATTGACTCGCCTGCAAGTTCAATCAAAGGTACAGAGGGCAACGTCGCAAGCAAATGACTATCTTCGCACGCAAGGTCTAACAATATAAACAGAAAAATGTGCACTGATGGCCTTGACGCGCAAGGCGAAGACAAGTAACCCGATAATCTTTAACGGCCAGTCCATATCTTACAAGTGCAACCTTCGTTTTCTAGGTGCCATTGTTGACCATGACGACTCCTGGAGCCCTTACGTGATGAGCGAGAAAGCGAAACTGGTATCTATTGCCGACGTCCTGAAATTCATCGCTGGAAAAAGATGGGGTCGATTGAGTTCTATGCTATAGCTATACCAACTACTTTTTATTGGTGTACTTCTCTACAGTTCTGCTCTGCTTACTAAAGCTTGCTTCAAACATTGGAGCACTTCAGAGCGTGCAAGCACAGACACTACGTGTGTGTCTCGGCCTACCACGAACTACCTTAACCACTGGAACTGTTATATTGGCTTGGAATCATCCGGTTACGACCTACGTTACAACCTATGCACTGAAATCCCACGGATGGTATCGAGCCATTAGGCATTTCTGCCAGAACAACGACCACAGGCGTCGTTCTCTAAGGTAGTCAGCTCCTACCGCGCTTTGGTACCATCTTGTTTTATACCCTTGGCGCGTTTACCGTCCGCCTTGTGGAGCCCACGACAATCGGACGTGCGCCTTACCGTCCCAGAAATAAGAAATAGAAAAGGTATTTCGACCTTGGCCTTGTAGCAAGCAAACCTGGACTGTTTGCACACCTTCTAAACAGACAGAATCCACCTATACACGGAAGGCTCTACCACCCGAACTAGCTACACCGGCGCCACCGTAATCCCACCACGACACATCCACATCACTTACAAACTTTGTCACGTGAACACAATGACTGGTTCGGAAACTGTGGTCCGGCCAGGTGCCATAGATTATATCAAGCAACAAGCTAATCGATGGCAGTATTCTGCGACTCCAAGGCGGCCCTACAATGTCTTTCGCTAGCACTTTGTCGCGGGTTGTACGAACAATTGGTGTGGGTGGTCACAGAAATACTGCGTAATGCGACCGAACAAGGACTCAATGTTGTGTTCCAGTGGATACCAAGTCATAGCGGTATCTGCAGCAACGACCTCGTCGATGAAGCCGCCAGAACTTCACACGTACAAACAAACTATCCGTGCCTTTATCTAAGATTGACGAGGCGTGATACCTAATTAAGCTGGCGCAGAAAATGACACTGCAGAAGTGGCAGTCATCACAGTTCGCACATCATCGACTGTATTCTGTCGACCCATCTGTACGACTGCGGCTACCATCTGGTCTTTTTAGGGAGGAAGGTACAGTGTTGTCCCATCTGCCTTTGGGCGTAGCCTTCACCATTGGCTACTCAATTAAAATTGGGACGCCCGACAGCGTGGAGTACAACGACTGCGTGATCGATGAGAGTATTGAACACCTCTTATGTTACTGCCCGGCATACATAAACGAGAGGCTTTACCTGCGCAGTGTCCTAAATCAACGGGACAGAAGTGACTTCACGGTCCAGAAATGATTGGGAACATGGCACCTGCCCATGTTTCCTCAAAGACACCAGCCTGTTTCATCGTTTGTGATGTGAAACTTTCACGCGTCGGCCCAACCAGGGACCTTCCTTTTTCTCTTCTATAACTTTCCATCCCCCTTTTCCGGTTCTCCAGTGCAAGGTAGCCTACCGAGGCTCAGTCCTGATTAACGTCCCCGCCTTTCTCCTTATTTTTTTTCTCTCTCTCTCCATGTGAATTAAATGCGGGAATATCAGTCAGCGCCACCAGTAGCCATGGCGGCGAGTGCGGCACACACTTTATGAGCCTGTTTGGCGTCACGTAGCACATGGACTTATACCGAGCTGGCAGCTGAGCAAGAGTTCCTCGTATACAACCTTGCCAGTAAGAGACCCTAGTTAGTAATTTTAAGGAAAGAAGTGTGTACGTAAGGGCTTGTTTTTAGTGTTCAACACACTATTAATGAGTTCTAACAGACAATAATGCCAAAGAAAGTATGGATTAAGGCAAGCCAATTGTGATGTAAATTTGAAGAAAGAAAATTGGCTGTAACAATAACTTGTCATGGGCAGGAACCGAACCTGCGACCTTTGAATAACGCATACGCTGCTCTACCACTGAGCTACCGTGACAGCTGTCCCCAAGCAACTCCATTGGTACATATGCCAATATAAAGGTCGGAGTGTCAGTCAGCGCCACCATTAGTCATGGCGGCGAGTGTGGCACACTCTTTATGAGCCTGTTTGGCGTCACGTAGCGCATGAACTTATTACGAGCTGGCAGCTGACCAATAGTTCCTAGTACACAACCTGAATGCACCAAGTGTGCTAGTACGAGGCCCTCGTTAACGAATAGGGGAACAAGCGTATACTTATTGGCTCGTTTTTCTGTGTATTTACACAATATATTAAGATCTAATCGACAATATTGTCATGAAAAGATGCGGAAAAGTTACTAGACCAAATTTTATTGTAAATAAGAAGAAAGAAAAGGCAGTGAGAAGATATCTTGTCGTGGGCGCGAAGCGAACCTGCGACCTTCGAATAACCCATTTGATGCTCTATCAGTTGAGCTACCATGGCGGCTATGACCCCAGCCATCTTATTGGTTATACATATAGAATTTAACGTGTGAGCGTCAGTCAGCGCCACCATTAGTCATGGCGGCGAGTGCGGCACACTCTTTATGAGCTTGTTTGGCATATCAAGTAGCACGTGAACTTATACCGAGCTGGCATTATGGAAATACATCTGGACATCATGAAATATATCATCATAGGAATATATCTGAACATCATTGAAGTATATCTGAGATCGCCACAATTTACATGGACAGCACTAGCGATTTGATAACGCCGTCAATTGTTGTGAGGTGAGCTGATGCTGAAGGTTTGTCAGGTGGAGAAAAGTTAAAATAACTCCTGTATGGCTGGCAGAATAAAAATTCGCTAGAGGCTGGGTGCTTTCAGGCGCAAAATAATTAGGAATAAAATGAGAAAGAAGATGGCCGTTGCCCTTGAGTCCTAATAGGCGAATGCGCAACGGGTCTTGTGAGTTTTGCTTTGGTTATTAGTATGATAATAGGTAGTGTAAAGTTAGGCAAAAGTTCTTCAGGTCCGGTATCACGATCGATAGGGATGTAAATGCGAACAAAGAACCCGTAAGGGTTCCAAGACATCTCTGTGTTTTTGCATCTTGACTTGGTTAGTGACTGCATCTGTACATCCTCATTTATAAGAGGATTTAGCAAATAGGTGAACTTTCGTACATTTTCCGTATAGCATTGGCTGTGCATTCATTTAGGTTAAGTGATGCCACAGCTGTGCTGTATTGTCATTTTTGCTCGTCAAAATTGTGTATTCTGAAACCCAGAAACGCCGATACCACTTGTACGGGCTTGGTCGGGTGAAAGTCACTTTCGCTAGGGCTCGTCTCGACACATGTCGAAAGCGAAAGTTTACTCACATTGTTAACTACACATCATTGTGATCATTGTTAACATTGTTAACTTTTTTCAACCTAAAAGTACGGCTCAAGCTATATAGTGCGCAAGATTTGCCCGAATTGTAGTTCTAGGGTGGCGACATCAATTGACCACTGTATTCTGCTCTAACATTGAAAAGGGCAATTGCGAACTGGAGCTCGTTTATTTCTCGCTAGCTGCGCGTCAATGTAAAACATTTATTGTGCCTGTTCATAGTGACTATCTCTAGTTTTCTAAAAATCACTACAAATAAACACATCACGGATGTCATACTGATGTAAGTACGCGTGCGAAATCTAAATATACTCACGGCCACATGTTCTACAATCCCGAAAACTGAATGGTTGTTGACACTATGCGAATAAAAAATAAACGTGCTGGAAAACGTAATGACAAGCGTTGGTTTCTTTTAACCATAAACATATAATTCCGCACACTAGAGAATGAAACACTACAAATAAATGATTTCATATACTGTCATGTGCTTCTTCATCAAGCCACCATCATCCACCAAGCTTCCACCGTGCCACCGTTATTCACCTTGATCACCAACCCTTCCACCAAAGACGCTTTGCTTCGCCACCATCAGCTGGCATTGTCCGCCGTCATCACCATTGGCTCGTCACCATTACCACAATTTGTCACGATTTTATTCACTCTAGCCGTCAACAGCTGGTATTTTCCACCGTCACCACCATTAGCTCGCCACCTCCACCACCATCTGCTATTATTTTTTGCCACCATCTGCCATAAGCCATTATGCCCACTACAGTTTCCACCATATCCACTAATATTTACACCATATCCACTCTTCATTCCACCATATCGGACCAACGAATCCAGCATCCACCAACCCAAGATTTTCAATAGAGGTGTCTCGTTTTTAGCGCAATTATATATGTTCTATAAAATAAGTCCCCAACGTCTTCAAGCTCGGTGCCATAAAGCGTGTCAGAACCAGTAGCCTTTCGAGGGTACCGAGTTTCTGTTGGATTTTCCGTACCTGTTAAGTGGTTTGAATCGACATGTGAACTGTAACTTCAGCTTCGGGTGATAATCCTTTGATGGTGCAGCTGGTCCCGTGAACGGGAGTGTTGACTCACACTGGACTTGCGGTGCGGTTACTAGAAAAGGTCTCATACATTTATGAGAGGCTACCTAGCGCCTCCACAAATTATTCTTGCGGGAATCACGTGACTCTAGTGGTCCAGAGAAGGCTGAATTGATGCCTGAGCAACAAGGCTCTTACCAAGTGGGCTGGTTGGGCTTGCTCGCTAGGGCGGGGACACGCGTGCCCTTCTTTTTTTATTGGTGTGAGCCTTCACCTTAGCATACAACATTTACTAGAAGCAAGTGGCAATACTGTATTATACAATGCTTTAGTATCTATACGTTGGCATACTAGCAGTGCCTGGATAGCCGAATGGTAACGAGGCTTCTTTTCGCAGCACCATTTTTAGTCTCTCTGTGAACTAATTCTGTCCCCTATAAAAGTTATTCCATCCCACACCGCACAGCATGGTAAATATTTTTCGGTAGTGAAGCAGAACATTAAGGGAGAACAAAGAAAGTGAGGGTCCGTTCATGACCGTGTTATTTTTTATATTAACAGCATTGCGGAAGTTCAGCATCGCAAAAGATCCGCTGCAAGAAACGTCCGCAAACAAATACAGTGCCCTCTGACGGCGTTTTCACGAAAATGCGAACAATATGTGTGCTAAGGCGTTTTAACCATAAAAAGACGCAGTTCCCCAAAAGTAAGCTCAATACACGCCTGTCGGCTTCTACCTATCAAAGAATGTCCAATTTGTGACTGTTGCGCCCAGCCGTAACCCAGTTCACTTGGAAATCACATAGTTAATCAGTTAACAAGTGCTAAACTACAGTCTTGCGGGAAAACAAGAATGCACGGTTTTACATACGCAAGAACTGCACACATTTATGAACTGATGTGAAGAAATACCTCACTTTGAGAGTCACAAATTCAGCCCAGCTCCTATGATTATGCGTGGCGATGACAAAATGGCATGTTTTCTGTTGATTTTCGGCACTGCTCGGAAGAACAACTCTGTTTTCTCGTGACCTGGCCTAACTACAATCTCGTTGACACTTAGTGGGCTTTCAGGACCAAAGTGAATGTGTGAGGGAATTTATTTAGCTTGCGCACTTACATACACTATAGACGAACTGTCAACTGAAGGTCGCGTCAACATTTCGCGTGGCCACGTCATTTGAAAGGAAGACCGTGTGAGGTGGCCGCTTGGTAGCGCTCGCCGCTCTGAAAATTGGTGGGCATTGCACCCGTTTCGGATGATGCTCTCTACAGGTCATACTATATTGAATAATAAACAAATTATTTGTCTGTATGTTGCAATATTAGTACTAAATTGTGACTAGATGATTGATAACTACGCTTTCACGCAATATTTGTGACATGCGCCAAAATGATGCCACTGCTCCTTCATATATTCACTCTCTACGACCTTCTGCAATCTACTTGTGAAGCCTGTGATTGGTGTTTTCAAGCAGAACATTATTACTTGCCTTATTGTTTAGCATATTTAGGCTCACTGAAAAAGTTCCAGTCTGGCTTCATGACCCATCATGCACCTCTGCCTCTTGCGCGAAAGCATAGAAAAGCATTGAGGCGTTGGAAATCGTTTATTGCACACTTTAAAACACTGTAACCCGCTTCCCTTCTCCAGAGAAGGGAAGCGGGTTAATGGGAGACAGAAGGTTAGGTGGGCAGATGAGATTAAGAAGTTTGCGGGTATAAATTGGCAGCAGCGAGCACAGGACCGGGTTAACTGGCGGAACATGGGAGAGGCCTTTGTCCTGCAGTGGACGTAGTCAGGCTGATGATGATGATGATGAGAATGAAACAGATCGGCCTTTTTGAAATAAAAGTAAAGTTTATGTATTTACATATTTACATGCCTTTAATAAAATTGAAAAAGTTTTACCATATATATTTCTTATCATGTAGTAGACATCACTTCCGACCTTTTGGAGAATTCAAAACCATAACCCATGTTCGTCAAATATTTGCCAAGCTTTCACTTTCATTATAAAAAAGCATTTCTGGGCTTGATTTACGATAGGTTTACTACAGCGATGTCTGTTGACCTAGTTTTCTGATCTGGAGAGTTACGTCGTTATTCGTAAGCTAGATCGGGGTGTTTTTGTGCCTAAGCTCGGTTATTTCCAGAGCCTCACAATGCACTGTCTGCAAGAAGTTACCCGCTGTAGCTTGTTTGCACAACGCGCCTAGATGTCCGTGCAAGGCGCTGTGTATTCACACAACGGGCTTCACTTCAGCGCTGGCTTAAGGTGCGCCGGAATTAAGCGCATGTTTTATATAGGGGGACTACGCTGCCGGGCAGAGGCCTAAAATATTTTTGGTGGCAATTCAAGCAAGGGTTTCGTTTCCGTGGTACATTTCTAAGACACTGCCTTGTCAAAATGTCATGTGGAATGTAACGGGCCTCATTACAACTACTCGTGAATATTGTGCTTTGAGCACGCTCAAAGTCACCCACGTCTTTTAAGCATCATTGATTAGGGAGTTATAGCTAAGTTTGTTTTGCGTTCGCATTGCACTCGTAACGGAGTTTGGGATCATCGATCCTTCATTCTACCAGATGGAGAGTTCTGCCATGCCACTCATTGATTAGGAACATAAAAGCTGCTACCCCGGAGTTAAGGTTACGGGAAGCAGTGGGTCAATGACAAAACCACGAAGAGTAGACACCATGGCTTCTTTTATATGCTAGTGCTTCAAATGCCGAATTGTCTATACATGACTGGACATTACTTGCGTCAATGATTTAATCTAAGACGAATATGGGTTACGGTGCATTCGGCTTGTCTCCGCTGAGCGCTCCGTAGTGCTGCGATGATGCGCGTAACATTTGGTCCCTCGCAATCGAAGGATACGGGCACATTCAGTCTGTTCACTTGGTGGCGAACAGGCTGAATGTGTCAGTGGTGGCCATGAGTTGTCAGTAGCAGCCATGAGTTCTTGCGCTCTAGGGAACAGGCTGAATGTGTCAGTGTCGGCCATGAGCTCTTGGTGGCGGGCGTGAGTTCTTGCGCTCTAGCGGCATCCTCAGGTTGCCGAAGTACTTCGAGTTGCAGTTCAGTGTCTCTGCGTAGCAATGCGGTTTCCCACTGCTCTCCATTACTGTATTTTTTATTTTTTACTCTCACTTAGGGTAAGACCGACGGTATATCATTGAGGTCCGCCCTTTGATTACAAAATTTACACAAATCTTAGTATTTCTCTGGTTAGATGTAGTGACCAGTTGCCTAGTTTGGGAAAGTGTTGGTATGTAAGAGGTGCCATGCTGTCACCGGCTGCTTGTTCATCGAGGTGTGTGCCAGGGGAAAGCGAACCCTTCCTAGCCTGTTGTGTTTTGTGATCTCTTCATAACTAACCATGCGCTCCCTTCCATTCCCGGACAGCGCGCTGCGCATGTTCGGCCATCCCGTTCTCAAGCCGTGGCCTTCGCTATATCGTTCTTGGGGAGGGAGGAGTTAGAAGGTGCTCATATATTATGAACAACCCACTCGTAGCAAAAGTTAACCATAATTCTTAGCGCTTCTGGTGAGGTTCTTTCCTTGGCACATTTTTAAACAGCGTTTTTCCGAACCCTGATTACAACTTTGGTTTCTGTGGAGGTTAGTGCTATTGCTATAACCACCTTCTCCGCCACCTCTGCTCTATCTGTACGTACACTGCCACTGACCTTGAAATCCTAGTGAATATCCGTAGCTACAATTAGCATGTTTTGGCCATACTCGTATTCTGATGCACCTACATAGACCATGTTCCTGGCGTTTCTGAATTTTTGTAGGGCTTTTGCCCTTTGTAATCTTCAGCGTGGAGTTCAATATTTTAGGTAATGGAGTCACCAAGGTATGTCTTCTTTCCTCCCGCGGAAGGCCTTCTTTAATCCCATGTTGCACGTAGTACGTGATGCCAGTCGTATCCAAGACATGTCTGCCCATAGGGCTCTGGGTTAAGCAATCATACTGTGCGAGCTTGTGGGCCTCTATTGGCTCTGCGAACGTGTTTTGTAGCCCTAGAGCCGAGAACTTGTCGTTCGAAGTATTTATTGGTACACCTATTGCTTGTTTATATGCTTTCTTAATGATGCAATCTATTTTGCTCTGTTCGGCGATGTACTACAAAATGTGGGGCGACGTACGTGATGCGACTGACGACAGAAGCTTGGACTTAACGACCTAGGTTGTCTTCCTTCATACTTGAAATTGTTTTGTGTCGAACGCTTTCCGCCCCACTTTTTCTTAATCATGATATCTTAACATTTGAAAATACCTTTAATAAAATGCTGGCGGTAGTCACATATGATCAATGGAATTGAACGCCGATGCATTCGACCATGCTTACCTCGGCGAACAAAAAGCATACAGCTTCAGGAAAACCACTTATTACAGTGAGAAGACTCGGACCAACTACGAAACAAAGGCTATCGTGCCTTATTCTTACGTTTTTAAAATTAAACAGCGCGACCCTTACCATACTCAATGAAAGTTGATCATTACATCAGCAATAAAAAAATACATGATTATCTCCTGACGCTTCAAGCATGATACATCTATTTTTTTCTTTCTAATTATGTATAAAATTTGTTCATCTCCTGTACTTTATTGTAACACATGTGTCTCAACTTTTTTAAGGCGTTCATATGGAAGCGGAAATGTTGCATGCCCGTGTGCTCAGATTTGGGCGCATGTGAAAGGACCGCTGGTGGTCGAAATTTCCGGAGCCCTCCACTACGGCGTCTCTCATAACCATATGG
Source organism: Rhipicephalus annulatus (assembly GCA_013436015.1). Taxonomy (NCBI): domain Eukaryota; kingdom Metazoa; phylum Arthropoda; class Arachnida; order Ixodida; family Ixodidae; genus Rhipicephalus; species Rhipicephalus annulatus. The sequence goes on from WOVY01014306.1 coordinate 170,274, forward strand.
TGGTTTTCGGATGTTAAACCCAACATATGCAATCCAATATCAAGGCGTGCATAATTCTGGTCGCTTATTCACAAATTTTCACTTGTTTCACTGATGATCTTAACAATGGTTTTTTACTCGTAAATGTATTTTTCTCTGTAGAAAGTTTTTCGATTATTAAATTATATCTTCTCGCTATTTTTTTCATTTTCGCTGTAGACTTGCAAATACTTTTTTTCTCTGTATTGAATTTGGTTGAATACGTTTGAGTTGATGTAGATAATGTACTTTCACAGAATATTGTTCTTATAAATTCATATTTTACATGTTTGAGTATTTATATATATGTATACGTAATTACTGAGTGTTGTACATTATTGGGGCCAGGGCAGGGGTGTGTGCCCTGTCAGGCATTCAGCTGCATTTTCACCATCCTTCCCATGCAATCACTTAATAAATCATTGTTGTATGCTTTTGATTGTGACTGAATTTCAAACTTCAAACTTCAAACCATAGTTTTTGTTGGATATTTGTTTGATCAGTCTGATTGTTTGGTGGAAATGATTTTCTAATCGCCTAACAGTTTCTTTATTGTGCTCATTCTCAGGTATAGAGAAGCCGAGAACTCGTAGGTTTGCATTGTGGATACTTTCCTCTGCGAGAATCGCGAAGTCTAACCTTTCCTGCAGGCCCATGCGTCCCGTACTTGTGGGCTTATAAATTAACAATTTTGACTTACTGGGAGAACAGTGTGTGGCCCCTTAGCATCTACATACCTGTCTACAGTGTCAACAGCCTCCTGTAATACGTTTTCAATGTTGCCGTTGCTGACGGGTGATGTCATCTACGTATACGCTATGTCTAAGGCCTGCTGATCTGGTCAAGCTTATGATGTAGGTCACTCATTGCCACAATAAATAACAGAAAGAGAACGCTGAACTTTGTGGCGTCCGTCTACTGGCCAATTCCATTTCTTCATACCTTTCCTTTCCAATAGCACTTCTAGCAGTGCGGTAGGATAGGAAGACTTTCACGTATGCGTACGTGCGCCGTCACAACCCCAATCCCTCGAGGTTCTGCAATAAGGCTCTGTGTGTGATGATATCGACGGCCTTAGTCAGATCAAGGCCAAGGATTGTCTTAGAGTTTAAAGATCAGGTCGCCACCTCGAGGATTCGATACCTAATATGTAACATAAATGTCCTGCATTGATAGTATCGGTATGAAACCGATCATAATATGTGAGAAGAGTTCGAAGTCAATGAAATTGGTCCAAGGTTATCTAACTGTAGTTTTTTACCGGCTTCGGAATCATAATCCCCTGAGCAGTCTTGCATTGACATGGAAATGGCCCTTCTCTCCCAACACCTATTTGCGTACACAGTGAGTCTTAATAGATTCGTTGCACCTGTTTCTGAACATCATGTTAGTTATTTTATGAGGCGTCGGAGGAGACCTCAAATTTAGTCGAGCGAACTGGAATCTAAGCTCGGCCTCCGATACATCTTTATTGATTATAACGTTGTCCTGCACCTTGTACTCGTGAAGTGGTTTCTTTGTTGTACCTGCAAAGTACTTTTTTCTTAGTTCGTGGAAGAGCTCCTCCACTGTTTTTGCATAGCTACAAATTACTTGTGGCAGCTTGTGCCTCTGTGCTGTCTTTGCACTTTGAAGGCCTAGGAGACTTCCTAGATTGTTCCAAGGCTTGGACATCCTTATTTCTCTATCCACCAAGTTACAAGTGGCTTCCCACTATTGTTATATCAGCCGAATCGCTTACAGGTCAATCTCCTTGTTTGAAGCTGCTACTTTAATTCTGAAATTATGATTGTGTTTTTGCTTTTTCTAGTACTTCAAGATGTTAGTCTTTGCGTTCTATGGATGCAACAGCTTGCTGCCCATCTCCTTCATCCGCACTTTTTCGGAAACAATTTTAGTGACTTTCTCGACACTCTGTTGGAGCTTTTCTACCCATTTTTTCATGTCTAGTATGATATCCTCTGTATCCTAATCTCTAATCTTGCGGAAATAGTCCCATTCGACAAGTGCCAGTTTTCTGCCTTTCTTTTTTAGGACCTGCATGCGCTGTTGTGACTACCTTATAATATATGCTGCCAAAATTCTACTGCGTGTTTACTCATTGCGAGTCTACTACGTAATTTGTAAACATTAGGTCCGGTATTGTGTCGTTGGTAAAGCTGCTGCTTATTCTTGTGGGCCCACCAATGTTTTTTGTCAGCGTAAGGCCCTCGTGTTATCGTCTGCACGTACGTTACGTCCCTTTATAGACTTGATAGTGTATCCCCTGCCACGTGCATGGTGTTAATGTCACCGACTATGACGAGAGCCTGTCTCTTCGTTATGCTGAACAGTTTCCGGAAAAGTGGACCAAAGTTGGGTTTCTGTGGGGTGGCCTCTGAATGTTAGGTACAAAGAGGCATCCCCCTTTTTTTACAGTAATGTATCCTCTAAATGTTAGGTACGAAGAGGCATTCCCCTCTCTTAGAGTAGAATATAATTTCTATAAGGACGTATCTATGTTGTGCATTGCAGTATCATGCTCCGCAACCCTGAGGTTTCTATGTACCAGAGTGGTGAATGTACCTTCTCACCAGAAGTACTATATCACTTGTACCCCGAAAACTTTGCCGCCCCCTCCCCGGTCTCTTGCAGGGGGTGACTTCTGGCACCTCCCTTTTATCACGCATTGCTGCAGTTTTCCCCGTTCCTTATGGTACCCGCAGTGATTCCACTGCCAAATATTATACTAGTTACGCGGCGTTATGTTTATTTATGGAAACTTTCCCGATGACTTTGCTGGTTTCCACCACGAGTGTTATGCTAAACGGTTAGCATTTAACTGGCTCCGCCCCAACGACCTAACGTCCTTCAACGTGCTCTCTATCGCTGATACCATGTGCTCGAGTCCGTCAAAATGTTGCTTTAACTATTCGTACATGCGTATATTATAGTTTTGTAGTTCATCAAAAATTTCTTTAAAGAACATTTAACCTCGCTTACCGAAAAGTTGCTGGCTCATTCTGCTTTTTATTGCATGCTGCTTTTGAGTGGTGGTGACTCTTCCCTCATTTTCGTGGGAACAGATGTTGAAGCTCGATTAAGCGTTGGTATTATACTAACAGAGGGAGTGCTAGTTGTCGTACCTGTGTTTCTCAACTCCTGAAGCTTCAAATTTTCTTCTTTCAGCTACTTATTATCTTCTTTAGGCGTTAGGTTCTCTCTAGTTATCTGTTCTAACACTTAGTTAGCCTGTATCACTCTCTGTTCCAAAGCGGACCCCATAACATTAGTTGGAAAGGCAGCGCCGGAAACCACACTTGCCAACTCACCTGTGTGCTGCCGCTCCCTCGAGTGGTTCTTGAGCGGTACCTTGGCCTAGACCTTTATATGATTTTTGACCGGGACTCGGATTGTCTTCCACTCTTTCCACCAGTAAGCCCTAGGGAAGATGTAGAGTGATCTCTTGCGAAGCCATTCCCACTGTTTTGCCTGCTAGCTTCCTAGTCCAACTGCGGCTGGTTGTGGTGTTGTGGTCGTTATCATGGTATACGCCGATTTGTTTGTACTGGTAGCAGGTTTCAGCGCACGCTACTCGTGCATCCTACTCGTCTCGCCTCGTCCGTTCTCAGCGACGTCTCCTAACCAGGTGCGGTATCTTGTATTTCGCCATGAATCTCTTATCTCCAATGGGGTCATATTTGCCACATAGCTGGCATTCCACTTTACAAATCTGACGTTGCGCTGGACTCTTGCTTCCACATTTTCTGCACAAGTCGTCATTAGTGTATTTTTATGTGGGGTTTCACGTCCCAAAGCCACCATATGATTATGTGAGACGCCATAGTAGAGGACTCCAAAAATTTTGACCACCTGAGGTTCTTTAACGTGCACCCAAATGAGCACACGGGCTTACAACATTTCCGCCTTCATCGCAAATACAGTTGGCGCAGCCGGGATTCAATCCCGTGACCTGCGGGTCAGCAGAGTGTCATTGGTGTAGGGACACACGTCTGTTCTATGTTTATGTCTCCCACAATCATAACGGGCATTGAAGTGCATCCTGTACAGTACGTACTTAACGAGCACTGCTTCATACCTCAGATATTTAGGAACGTTAAATCCCTCAAACATTACAATACTATTGTCTGTGTTTCCAATACTTTTCGCATAGAGCACTTCTGGGTTACGTGGAGTGACCAAGTTGCTTATGATGCCTTCTAGGCTCTCCTCCTTGGACACCCCTCGTATGAGTCCCTTTGGCTTGTTCTCCAGCGCTGCCCTTTGCGCACAGATCTCAAAATCCTGCTGGTCTATTTGTAGTTTAGTAATGGCTAAATACCGTCTAGCTCGATCCTCAAATGCTGTACTGGTGAGGAGTATGTTCTGCGTGTTTATGATGCACAGGGTGTCTTCCACAGCCACCTCCTCACCGACTGCCACAGCGTTGAGCAGGCAGCAATGTATTCTATCCATCCTATATTCTGAGGCTTTAAGCCTGCCACGCGGACGCACAATGACCCTATATTTTTCCGTCGGCAGAATGGGCAGTTGACTCGCCTTGATGATTTGTCGAGCGTTAAGATGATTGTCCCATTTATTTCCTGGCGCCTTTTGTACGAAGGGCATTTCTCGGGGCGTATTTTCCGTCAATCTGGTCTTCCGGATGACCTGCGTCTTGGCGCTTTTTCACAATCCCTTATGCTTTTCAAAACTGCAGTAAAAAAAATTGCCCGCAGCTTCCCTCGGGGGAACACTGAGGAGGATGCGGAGCATATAATTGGTTAACGGGGTGTTAAAGTGCGACTTACTTGGGTCAATGGCTAAATTGGTTAACGTGGTTGTGAAATGGGGTGTTAAATTGCGACTTACTTGGGTCGATGGCTAAATTGGTTAACGTGGTTGTAGAAGGGGGTGTTAAATGAGTGAACACGTACACACGTATGCGAAAGGGTGGCGCTGGTCGAAGGGACGTCGATCATTGTGTTTGTGGATTCGTTGGAATTCATTTCACCGCGACCTTGGACGTCGACGCGCCGTACAAACCAACCGACGAGCGGCAACTGAGCGAGCAAGCGCCGACCTTGAGTATATATACAGCGCGACGGCGCATGCACTGTCAGCTGTTGAATGTTCTCGAAGCGCGACGGCGCATGCGCGTCCACTGGAGAATCCAGGAGAATTGTAGAATGTTCTCGAAGGGGAGAAGCGCGCGCGGCACAGATGGTGGGTGACGGTGCATGCGCGCGTCAGCTGTCGAATGTTCGAGAAGGGGGAGAAGCGCAACGGCGCATGCGCGCGCGTCAGCTGCCGATGTTCTCGAAGCGTGACGGCGAATGCGCGCTACATTATACAGCTAGCGAATGGTCGTGAAGAGGAGAAGCGCACGCGGTGTGTAGAGGAGGAAGGGTGCACAGATGGTGGAGGAGTGAAGCGCGCGCGGTGTGTAGAGGAGGAAGGGAGCACAGATGGTGGAAGAAGGAGGAGGAAGCTTGCGGACGGCGCCGCGCTACAAGCGTCGAGTATTAGATGCTCCGCATCTAAAAATCGAGACAAGAACTTCAATACCCTGCCTATAACATTACAAAAACAGCGGAGCCGGTATGCCGTGCATCCGCACTCCATGACCCTCAAGCGGCAATGCTCTGTGTACTTTTGAATAAAAATTATTATGCCTAGGGGCAGAGTTCGAGAGTGAAAAAAAATGATTTTATAATTACGACTAACACTGTGGTGGCTGCTTCAGAACATTCAACTACCCGCGCTTCTGAATGCACTCAAATGTGGGCGCATGAGCATGAAGCATCTTCGGTCATCGTAGCCGGTATTTTAGACTTTGGCTTCGCGTCAGCGTTGGAGTTCCATTCTCGTGCACCATCGTGGAGGGTAGCTCTAGTTCATTGAATTCTGCGTTGAAGCGCAATGCCACCTGGACTCACGTATCAATAGAAAATATTTCGTCACACAAACAGGCCCCAGAAACTGAGCTCTATTTTTGGTTTCAAAAAAAAACAAACATGCTGGTAGGGGATGTCGGGCATCCTAAAATGTGTTTGAACGAAGCGAAGTTTTTGTTAATGTTTTCATTTATTGGTTTTCACAGGTATCTAAAATAAAGAAAATTTCAATACTACTTTAATGTTCCTATTTTTGTCTATACGTCCTTACGTATTTTTGATTTAGCGAATTTTAAATCACGCAAACCGCGGGAAGTGATTGACATGCGCTTTTAGCACTTGCCTCCACTCCTTCTCGCCCCTGGCTCAGCTGTGTTAGAAGTTGGATAGGGCTCAGTTATCTCGCTTGGTTGCGTGTAAACTACGGGAAAGATAAAGACAGCCAGTTGTGGTGGGAAGAGAACGGAAGACGCGGTGGGCTACACCGAACAAGTCAAGCATGCATTCGTCGAATGTGGCTCAATGTGGCAACACACATTTTTCGAGGCTCTGTGGTGGGCTAACCCGGGAATTTCAAGTTGTGCGAAGGTTTTTTAGCGTTTCCTAAGACAATGGGGAAGCGTAAGAGTTAGGACACAATATTTGAGCAGGTACTGGTTTTGCATGCATACAAATGAGTGAATCCTGTTGTCTGGAAGCCTAAGTGGACTGACAGAAGTGCAGCGCGGCTTGACTACTTAGTGAAGATGACAGCCAAGTTCCTGTCCGGAAAATTTATCTTTTTAAAGGCTTGAATTCAGGCTGCCTCGGCTACTTAGTTTTAGTTTCTTTTAATTTTGGCGTGTTATTCAATTGATGCCAAGTAATTAGAGGCAGATTCCTGGTCATCAAATTCTTGGAGCCGCGGTTTGAAAATATGTGAGGTTTACTTCTGTAACAGCGTCATTCAAATGTGCGTGTTGAACTAAATGCTTCTAAAAGTTTTTACTAAGATGGTCGGTTGAGCCAACGTTTCGACAAGTGAACTTTTCTTTGTCACGGCAACGCTGTTGCTCTAATGAGGACAAGTCAACTTGCCGAAACGATGTTTCCAGTGACGTTATTTTTCGAAAAAATTCAAGTCGCTTCAAGCCTCTCCGTGCCTCCGAGCTTCAGTCTCATTTGGTACTCAAGTTCTGTAAGCAAACTATGTACGTCATCATAAAAACGTAAAAGATTCAGATACGACAAGTCCTACTCGCGATTGTTAATAATTTTTGCATTGCTTTTGATATTATGGGTTTAGCGTTGCTTATTATGTCTATATGTCAGCTAAAGAGTCGTTTATTGATTGACACTTTCACACTACACTTTCACACTACGTGTATTGATCTATTTTTATACAAAACATTTCAAAATCTTCATTTTGTATGTGTCAATCAAGTTTCGCCTTACTGAGAGACTGGCAGCTTAACTATCACTTCTTCAGAAAGCACGTACATTATTAAAAAAAAATCACAGCATATTCACGGAGTGAATGATTATGGGTGAGGCGAAGTGAACGTGAGTTTCCCATGCTTCCGTTCATCCGTTCGTTCTTGCTTGCATCCGTTCGTGCGTCCGTCCGTGCGGCCGTCTATGCGTCCGTCCACACGTCAATCCCTGTGTTCGTCCGTACGTCTTCTTCTCTGTCAGTCCGTCTGTGCGTCCATATGTCCATTCGTACAACACGTGAACATTCCAAGTACTGCCATCTCACATGTTTTCATCATATATTCATCATAGACAAGTACCGTCATCTTGCGGGCATTCTAAGGACTGAACGAGTGCTGGCTGCCTGCTACTTCAATTACGACGACGACGATGACTACTACTACACTACTGCTACTACTACTACAACTACATGCATCGCTGATGCACAATCCAAGGCTTAAGAACCTTCGCCCCTAAAAAAAACTAAAGTTTATGAGTACATTGCCCAAGGGGCCAGCGGACCCGAAAAAAAAGGCGCGAGCGCATTCTGCTTGCATGCGAACTGGAAAAGGAAAGTTCCTGCGGCAACTCTCCTCCTCTCGATATTTCGTCTTTTCCCTCTATTAGAAGACCTCACCAGTGACGTCATGAAGAAAAGTTTTCGTTCCTGATTTAATTCTCGTAGGAGGCCCGGCAACCGCCAGTGGTAAAAATGGCACTGCCATTGCCGAGAGCGTATACATGAGAAGTATAGGCAGTTCCAACCTCTGTCACAAACCCTGAAAGTATAAGTCTATGCTATTAGCCAAGCTGTTTTATATTGCTTTCCTCATTTTAACTCACGCCTGATGGTTTCCGATTAGTGTTGCTGTTTCCGAAATGACGAGCACATATCATCATCATTATCATCATTTTTATCAGCCCGACTACGTGCGCCGCGGGACAAAGGCCTCTCCCATGTTCCGCCAGTTAAACCGGTCCTGTGCTTGCTGCTGCCAATTTACACCCGCCAATACTTAAAGACACACTATATAGCGAAACAGTATTACAGCAAGGAACATTTGCTTACATTAAAGCATAAAAGATTGCAGACGATAATGCCTAAATGTTATCGTTCTACATTAACTTACTTTTTATGTACACACGAGTAAACATACAGGCACATTGGTAACGCCAAGTGCACGCCGATAATGATGAATCATTTAGTTGAACTTAATCTTGAAAAGTGGAAATATAGATTGCTTCACATAATCCCTGTATGCACCCCGGCTACATAAATAGATAGATAGATAGATAGATAGATAGATAGATAGATAGATAGATAGATAGATAGTGTTTAACGTCCCAAATTAGCTATATGATTATGAGAGACGCCGTAGTGGAGGACTGCGGAAGTTTCGACCAGCTAAGGTTCTTTGATGTGCACCCAAATCTAAGCACACGGGTCTACAGCATTCTCGCCTTTGTCGAAAATTGAGCCGCTGCAGCCGGCATTCGTTCCCGGGACCTACGGGTCAGCAGCCAAATACCTTAGCCACTATACGACCGCGGCGGGGCTTCATGCTTTTCGTGCTGCCATGTAAAATTTTTGTTCATTTTTAGTCGTTGCCACAGAGTTGCATTTTCCACGATGACGAAATATGGACACTTCGAGAGAATGCTGATAATCAGTCTGGGAGGTCTACGATAGTTGGCTAGTCTCAGCGCTGTTGTTATGCATACACGGCCTTTGTTATGAACCCCTCGGGTGCAGCATTAATGGCTGTGCGTTCTTATCTGTGTAAGAGTTTTTTGTAAGCCTCCGCAATGAGGCCTTTGATTGCTGAGGAATGCTTCTTCGACGCGCCCTTTGTGGATTGCGGCAACGAGTGCATATCAGGATTGTGTCCTGGTGCTTATACAGGCTGAACGTTCTATCTTGTTAAAACGCAATGCGGGTGCATTCTCTGGGGATTCCCTAAAATATGGCTGGCCCTATTGTGTTCCCAAACAATCTATTCAACAAAAAATGGCCCCGTATTGCTTGTTTCACTGTAACTGTCGTTGTAATACCACAGTGATACGTGTGGAGAGAGTGAACAAAACGTTTATTTTATGTTCTGTACAAGAAAATTGGTGAATGGTATTCTGCACGTGCTGCATTAGAGTGCCTCGAGCGTGCAGCGCAGGCGAACAAGTGCATAAAGTTACGTTACACGTGAAACTTGAGCGCTATCTGGTAGTTATCTTGTAAAAGAAAGCACGCGGCCTGTGCGCCCGTCTAAGAGGCGTTAAGGTGTAGAACGCAAGGCGATGGTTATAGGTGCCACAACTGTGTCGTCTTCACAAAGCGTTGGAAACACTTGCCTTTTCGTGCAAGCATAGCATCGTATGCACAGCATAACTAACGCTACGGTCCTTAGAGTTACTTTTGTGTGCCTTCTCTAGTATAAATACACACATAAAAATATCGATGTCTGTTATGGTGTGTCAGGTGTGTGCAATAATTTTTATGGACAATCGCAGAAGTACGAACGCTGAAACTTGAGCAGTATTGATGGTCGCTGTCCATGAGGTAGGCAATTTGGGGTTTAATTTGGTGCTGTTTGGGGTATCATTACGGAGGACAAACAGACAACCATTCAGACAGACAGACAGACAGTCAGTCAGTCAGACAGTCAGTCAGACAGACAGACAGACAGACAGACAGACAGACAGACAAAAATTTTGTCGATGAAGGTCCCAAAGAAAGACTATCGTCTTGAAAACAGATCTGTGCGAGATGCCCTCTTTTATTGGTTTGTTACAATTGATAGTTATGGGTTTGATCCGTTGTGGAAGCGTAGTTAGCACATGTGTTGGCAGTTACTGTATAACCGAGGTATCGTGAGCTCTATCGTATAATATCTTCTGAGGTGGTAGCTCGAAAGAATGGTACTTCACCAGTGTGTCATGTCATTTATGGAGGATATATGTGATGTCAATGCATTGTTTGTAGTAAACGAAACAGCAACACCAAAAAATAGTTGTCTTCGGTAGTGCGCGGTCATTTTTCCCATTACATGCTAGCTGCCTTAAAGCCTTGGGAGTGAGGCCTTCAGACAAAGACAATCATAATCAAAGTGTAAAGATTGCATAAATATATAGCAAAGGCTACTAGAATTCTGTGATTTCCTACAGAAAGACATCTTTCCTTGGAGATAAGGGACTACAGTGAATGCGTCACAGAATTTTAGAGGGTGGTATCGCGTGAATTTTGCGTAATTGGGTATACTTTGGTAATGTCTAACAGTTGTTTTGTCTTTCATTCTTATTCATTGAATAAAGCAAAAGCGTTGCTTTCAAGGAGTGGTGGAACACTTATGCTGGGTTGTGCCTAGTACTGGTTGAATGTACTGTTGCTTCCTTCGCATCTACTGGAGTTACGAAAGCGTCAAGTCAAGCGAAAGCCAAGACACCCTTGACTGAATTCCAAACGCGCGATCTTGTGCCTACATATAAGAGGTGGTCAGTGAATGGCTGTGCAGCACAAGCAGTCAGTTTTGAATGCAAGTACATTTCTTAGTCGGGCTATGTCAGGCATGTGGTGTTGTTTACCGCGGTGTCCGCGCGCAAGCAGGTGTTTGCAATGCGCTCTCACTCTATCTCCTATAGCAACAGCTGTGGGTGTGCGGGCTTGCCCTCGCCGCTAGCAACCATAGCATGTGGTGCGAGAGAGTATAGAAGAAGGTAGGTTCATTGCTTCGTCACTCCATCTCTCAACGTTCGCTCTCTCTTCTCTGTACCGCTCCATTCTCCCGTCCGCTCGCGCCTCACTCTCGACCGTTCGTTAGCCGGGTGCCTCTCAAGGACATCCGGAAATATGTGCTCGAAACGCCCCTGTGAAACGCAAACACCGAGCCATGAACGCCGGCGCCCCTCTCTCCCGTCTGCTCACGCCTCACTCTTGACCGTTCCCTAGCTGGGTGCCTCTCAAGAATATCTGGAAATATGCGCTCGAAACACCCCTGTGTAACTGCCAACGCTGAGACGAGAACGCTGGCACCCCATTTTGCTGTACGCTCACTCCTTTCTCTCAACCATGCGCTGACTATCCATGCGCTGATTCAACCATGCGCTGATCAAGTTACCCTGAACGGTACGGGACAAGGTACCTTATATTTGTGATCTAAGTTTACTGCGAACAGACTGTGCCAAATAATACATTATATTACGTCATTGCTATCGGATGCCAAAGCGGAATGAGAGAACTAAAAAAAAAAAGCTGGCACCAGATGCGCGCTCAGCGGAGCGTAGTTGCCTTGTTGATCGATTGATTGATATATTGGGTTTGACGTTCCAAAACCACCATATGATTATGATAGACGCCATAGAGGAGGGCTCCAGAAATTTTTATTACACGGGGTTCTTCAACGTGCACCAATTTCTGAGCCCATGGGCTTACAGCATTTTCGCCTCCATTGAAATCGCTGCCACCTCAGACAGGATTCGATCCCCCCACCTGGGTTTAGCAGCCGAGCACCTTTGACACTAAACCACCACAGCGGCGCGACGTGCCTTGTTGGAACTCGCACGTAGCGTATAGCACAGCGAAGTTGCACCTTGAAAAATGATAAATGGATATGTGGGGTTTAACGTCCGAAAACCACCATATTATAATGAGAGACGCCGTGGTTTAGGGCTCCGGAAATTCTGATCACCTGAGTTATTTTGACATGCACTCACTTAAAAAAGGGAGGACGACAAAGTTCCGAATCGCCGAATTCAGGGGCGTGGGGGTCCTTAGTATTATTACAACCACTGGTTATAATAATACTCAAGACCTTTACCTGACCACATTTTGCCTCCCGCTCCTATCAGCCAGTTGGTGGTCGCGCCACTGCGCATTCGCTTTACGGTCCGGCGCTGAGCGTGTGAGTCGGCCGTCGCAGCCAGCGAAGAATCTGTAGCGAGCGAAGGAACTGCGTTTTCCGAGCAGTGAGTGCTGCTCGGGAAACGCCGTGGTTGTTTGGCAAACACGCAAGCACCAACAACACTTCAACAAACGAAGATGTGTACCTCTTCTGAGAGGTTGTAGCAGCCAATCCATTCGAGAATCACGCAATTGTGTTAAAGTTGCGCGAAACAGTCTAGAGCTGACACTTGGAATAATAAAGGAGCGTCTCGAGCTGCTTCTTTGGTATTTCCGTCAAAGGGAATTAGCGAATCTTCTATAGTGAGTGATTTTATCTAACAACGGTAATGATTTGCTATTTAACACCAGCCACTCTTCCACCTAATGAGAAAAACTTTTTAGTTTGATTTCCCTCAAGGCAACGCAGTGAACGCGTGGCCTCAGAGCAGGGCGTTTGAAATGAGTTTAGGCTGTCTTGAAGGCGTCGATTTTAGTCCAGCTCCAAGTCACGATGACAAAAAACTTTCAAAAAATGTTTACGCGTCAAACAATGTATGAATTTGCGCTTCTTTCAAACAGAATTTTTTTATCTTGCAGCAAGATAAGAACTATGTTTATTTTCTTTCAAAACCACTTTCATGCACCGTTGGCATCGCGAAAGCGTCGACCAAACGACGCTTTGCTAAAACTGACAACGTGCGTTGCACTTTAAAAAACGTAGATCGTTTGAGCGGAATTGGGAACGAATAGTGTTAAGTCGGTCCGCTAAATGTCTATATTATGGGGGCTTCTACGTCCGGAACCCTTTATATGGTTAATGACAGACGCCGTAGTAGAGAGCATAGGTCGGTGAACCCTCTCATGAGTCAACCGACATACTCAGATTAAGATTGAGCCATGATTCTTAACCAGAGTGAGTCCACATGTGTAAGATTTTGCCGAGTTGGAGTCCGATTCAGTCCGGCTCAAGAAAATTTTTATTAGTTTGAGTTCAAGTGAGTTCGACTCAGGAGAATTCGAGTGAATCTCAGTCCGAGCGAGTTCAAAGCACAAAATGTATTTCTTGAGTGAGTCTCAGTGAATTCCACTTCCTTTTGTCGACATAAGGTCTGTCTAGTAATCTTCAGTAATAGTATAAGCCTTTCGTACATTTACCTTTATACTCACGTCTACTCACAGGTAATTCAAGGTAATGTCATTTGTACACTTTTTGAATAGTTAATAATTAAAGGCGAGAATTACGAATGGGGTTGCCTTGAATCTCTCCCCCCAACTCTTCGCAGGAAGGTCTAGATTATTATATCTTATGCGCTCGTCTCTTCCGACTAAGGTAACCTTACTGGTTTGGAAGCATTCAGAATTAATTTTCAAAGATGCTTCATCAAACGGCACCAAAAAGAGCACCGAATACGTGTGATATAGGTGTTAAAAACACGGACGCCACGGTCTAAGAAGCTTAATCTAGGCTGATTGACTCATGCATGAATCGACTCACTGGGACCTACTGAGATTCAGTACGAGCTGTGGGTCTGAGTGAGGCCAGCTGAGTAAAGTGTTGACGAAATTGGGTCCGAGTGAGTACGGCTGAATAAATTTTGTCAGTGTGAGTTCGACTCAGTCTAGCTCAGGATAGTTTTCGTGCGTCTGAGCGAGTCCAAAGGCCAAAATCTATTTCGTGACTGGTCCGAGAAAGCTTCGCACCTTCTGACGACCTTTGGGAAAGGGCTGCGGAGATTTTCGCCTGCTGGTGTTTTTTAACGGGCACGGTTGAAAACAAATGGTTTAACGGCAAAAAGTTGAAGCCCGTGCACACAGTGGACGGGCTTGAACCATTTAGCTTCCATAGAAATGCTACAGCCGTAGCCGAGATTGAACCCAGGACCTTCGGATCAGAAGCCGTGCACCTTAGCCATAGTTGCACTGATACGCACTACCGCTGGTTATGCTGGTTATTAGTGCTATGGTATCTATATGTACCTGCGTAACGCCAAGTGAACAGGATAGCATACAACAGCCTAAACACAGCGCATTCAAAATATTCTAAAAAGAGGCGTGAAAGTTTTGACAGTTGATAATGGCAGCACCAGCCAAAATTCATGCCAGCCACAATTAAAACTGAGTTTACCATAGTTTCTTGCGTAATTAACGCACAATGCGCACACTTGGCATTTTACAGCGCTTTCGTGAAGACAATGCTACAAGACATTGGCTTGAGATGGTTGATTATCTGATGCAATTCTGCCTTCTTATTTTGTTTTCCAGAGCTGTTAGCTGCTCGAAATCAAACTCCTAACGTCCATTCGCCCATTCTAACACTTTAAGAACCGCATTTGGCGCCCCTTACCATCTACAAACACTGTTTCTATTTTTTTTGTCCCTAGGTCTTTTCGTAAGCCCAGTTACGCACTGATACATCGTGAACAAAAAGTTCACAGGCAACTTTCATCAGTGGAGCAATTTCATAATGAAAATTATGTGCGTTAACTACTGAGCAGTTAACTACTCAGCAGCAACATTTGGAAATCAGGGTGATGTGATGAAATTCACGCAGACTCTGAGATCAGTGTTGTTCGTAAATGTGTATATTGGAGGCTTTACTGAAGGAAGTTCTAGTAGAAAATACTTATACTGCGTGTGAGGTGGGATAGTTCGCCTTGATACGATGCTGACATGGTCACACTTATTCATTAAGTGCAGTATAGAGGAAAAACAAGCCATAAAGGATAATAATGTTTTCTGGTAACTACACCAAATACAAGAAGTATCAACAAAGACTTTAACCTGAAGTATCACCGTTTTAAGACTGCCATCTTATTCTAATTTTATCACAGTTACCAATTGGCCTGTTTCATAGAAGTATAGCTCTCTGAATTTATTTTACGGAGCGATTCACACTCAATATGTGCCCCTCAGTATTGTAGCATACAAATTAGAGATAAGCGACTATTTTTGAATGTAGCCGCTCGGTTGAAAATCCATTTCTAAGTGTATTTATAAATATCCCGTATGAATGGAATGGAATGCAAAAACTTTATTTCAGTCTTGCACGACGCGCTTAGCGCGTAGCGGGCGTTTCCCACGTAGGTATCAAGAGGGAGTACCTGGCGCCTGCTCGTGGGCTTACTGGATGGCCCATTGCTGGTCGGCGAGAAGTGAGCTCCTGAGGAACCTCTCCCACTTGTTTGAGGTTGAGTCGGTAGGACTTGCTCTACGCTCCTACAGCATGCGTGCGAGTGTCACTGTGTGTCCATATGATGCGCATGTGTCGCTGTGGTATGCATCAAGATAATAAACGTGAAGCGTGGCAAGGTTTGGGTGCGTGTGTGGGTGTAATGAGCATAGGGTTAATGCCTGCGGTCTGTTAAGTTTCGGATGTGGTGGTGGAAAAATGCGACGTTCGAGGTAAAAGTACTTTGTTTGGTCAGTGTACGTATGGGTCCACCCCTATTAGTATTTAGCTCGGCTAGATGGGGTTGCTCTGTGACGGTGTGGTCAGTAAGTGCGCACACTGCATCATGAGAGACCTTGTTGAGGTTGAAAAGTGCACCCGGCCCCTGGCCGAGATGGGCGGGAAACGAGATGGCAGCGTGGTGCTTCAGGGCTCTCGGGTGTGCTCTGCGCAGGATACGTAACACCTGGTCGGAGATGACTCCGCGTTCGAAGGCTGTGATGGCTGATCTGGAGTCGCTGTAGATGAGTTCCCGTTTGCTGTCGAGCGTAGCTATAGCTACTTGCTCCACTACTTCGGGGTTTTGTGTCAGGATTGTGGCAGAGTTAAGAGTCTGCTGCGCGGATGATACCGCGACCACGGCGAAAGCTCGGTTGTTGTGATAGGCAGCGGCGTCCATGAACGTGATGTTGTCCGCTTTCACGTCAGTGCGCTGGAGAATGGCGGTCACCCGCGGTAGGCGCCTGCCTCTGTAGTATTTGTTGTGTACATTTAGCGGAATTGGAGTGATCGTGATAAGGTCGCGGAATTCACGGTGAAGTAGAGTAAACTCTGGGGCACCCCTGGCCCTCGAGGAGAAAAAGCCGAGCTGGCGCAGATTATGGCAGCCCGCCTTTGTGGTGGTGAGTCGGGTCAATTGCACACGTTTCTGAGCTTCGGTGATCTCTTCTAGCGTGTTATGTACGCCAAGCTCGATGAAGTTTGTGTGTTGGCGTCGTAATAGGGAGGCGAAGGGCTCGTTGACCACCTTGCGAATAAGCGCATTGATTTGATCGCGCTAAGCATGTAGCCATTTGTGTACAGCAGCAACTTGGGTAAAATGACGCAAAACAAACGCATTTACGACACGCAGCAGGTGTTCTTCTTTGAGGCCACGGTGCCTGTTGGCACTCTACGTTCGAGTCGTATGGAATTCTCAGTCTTCTTCCTGAGCTTGTGTTCTGTTTGGGCGTTGGTTTCGTGGGACTCGATGATCATGCCCAGGACCTTGATGGTGTCTACCCTGTGTACAGTACGACCATCCCTGGTGTGGAGCGTGATATTGCGCTCCGCCGTAGGTGTCCACGCTTTGGGCTTGGCGCCAGGGCATTTGGGCAAATATATCAATAGCTCCGCCTTCGCGGGTGAACACCTAAGACCGGTTTCGTCGAAGCAGGACTCGGCAGTGTCGATGGCCACTTGCCGGTTGAACTCAATAAAGCCATTCGACCCTGTGTAGCACCATAGTGTTACATCATCCGCATAGATAGCGTGGTTTAGCCTGTTGATTTTTGAAAGTTGTTCGGATAGCCCGGTCATCACAAGGTTGAAGAGCTTGGGCGAGAGGACGAATCCGCGAGGAGTGCCCCGCTGTCAGAGCTCCACTTCTTCTGACACTAGGTCTCCCACGTTGAGGACGGCTCTGCGTCGAGTGAGAGAAGAACGGATAAAGTAGTAAAATCGACGACCTAGGCCGAGGGTTCCGATCACTTTCAAGATTGACGAGTACGTTATGGTATCGAAGGCCTTTTCTATACTTAGACCGAGTATTGCACGCATGTCCCGAGTGTTTCTGCCATCTAATTTTGGAGCTTTAGGAGTAACATGGCCTCTTGAGTGGATAACTCTGGTGCGAAGCCAATCATTCGGTGCGGGATGCAGTCTTTATGTTTGAGGTATCGACCAACCCTGTTGAGGACGACGTGCTCAGTCACCTTGCCCACGCAGGACGTGAGAGATGTGGGGCGTAGATGATCTAGGCTCGGCGCCTCTACCGGTTTGGGTATGAGAACCGTGTGAGCTAATTTCCAAGCATCGAATATCTCACCCTCTTTCCATATTGCGTTCATAGTGTCGGTGAGGTAAGTGACGAAGGGATCGTCCAGGTTGCGTAGGAGCTTGTTGGTAATGCCATCGGGGCCATGGGCTGAGCGACCATTGAGCTCATGGAGAGCTCGGCGCACATCTTCAATAGAAAAGTCGGCGTCTAAGTTGGTGTTGTCACTGCCATAGTAGTCGTGGTGAGGGGTCACAGGGGCTGTGGGAACATCTTCCGGAGATACTGTCCGTTTAGCTTGATGAAGTATCTTCACGATCAAATGACGCAGATTTGTGTGGGTGTTGGTTTCATTGAGGAGGTGTTTGAGTAATTTCCACCTTTTGCCATTACGAACTTGACCATCAATCGAGGTGCAAACTTCGTCCCACTGCTGTTTTGAAAGAATGCCCATTGATCTATAACGGTCTTGTCCAGCTGAGGTATGCGTTTGCGTAACCTCCGATTCAGGCGCAGGCCCTTCCACCGGGCCAATAGAGACTGTTTGGCCTCTAGTAGGTAGGCGAGACGATTGTCCATCTTTTCGGTTGGAAGGTCTGTGCTGATAGTTTCGGTTGCCTTCTTGACGTCAGCTTTGAGCTGGGCCGTCCACGTTTCGAGGCTCGAGAGGAGGTCGTTCTGCACAGGTCTTGCGAAGCAGGTCCCAGTCAACCCACGTCTATGACTTAGTCTTCCTGCTGACTGTGGAGAGGTGTACAGCCAATATGAAGTGGTCGCTACCGAGATCAACCGCGAGGTTGAACCAGCGGGCATCGGCAACATTCTTGACAAATCAGAGATCCGGCGTAGTCAATGTGGAATATCCTCGCTTCTTTTTATTAAAAATGTAGAACGTATGGGCTGTCGCGCAGAGGTCGAATTAAGCACAATTGCATAATCTGACGTACAATTTCGGACGTAATAAGTGTACACAGAAAGTGATGTGCTTAATGTATGCCAATAATTTTGCACTGACGGAAAGTAACGTGATCGGTGACAGGGGAAATGTTTGTAATCGCGGACATGTGTGCCTTATGAGCCATGCCCTCTACTATAAAGCGTGGGACGCAGGATGAGCGTGGTCAGTTCAGCGCAAGAGAAAGCCGAATGCACGGGGTTGCTTGCGCAAGCAAGCGGTAATGTCTAGTGCGTGTGGCCGAAATCTCAGTCCTATTTAAACGCGGTACCCTTACTCGACGTTCGATGATGTAACGGTGTTTTGTGGCGCAAGGGCCAAAACTTGTCATACAGCGCCATGTCAATATATGTTGGGATGTCAATGAATCATGAGTAATAATGTGTTAAATAATATCGTGGCTGTAAAAAGGCCTAAACGAGATATATACAACAAATGGAAGGTCGGATCGTTTACTGGGGTAGGCGATGAGCTACATTTCGAAGTGGTTGGAGGTTTAAATAGATTAGAAATAGCGGACAAGAATAAAAATTGCAATGATGTTTCGTGAATATGGCACTACTGCCTCAACAGGGCCCTTGCTTGACCTGAAGGGCTTGTAGACATGCACCTGTTAAACCTACCGCAGCAGCAGCCTTTCCTGAGAGGCTGAGCTACGGAACTGTTTGGAAAATAACACGCAATGTTTGAGCTTCATTTAAAAAGCCTGAAATTAAGCCTATGCTGAATAAAGGGTCTTTGCCAAGGAATAGCCTTGGGTATAGTGGTATAATCTATTTGTACACCAGAGGAAAGTACTTTCTTTTTAGTGTGTCAAGTCTGCGGCATTCCAGTGATTTGTGAAGGACTGTTATTGTCTTGCCACACTCACCACAGATAGGAAGATCATTGCCAAAGAGCAGGTGGGTGCGCGTATCGTATGTATGTCCTATTCTTAGTCGGCAGAGCGTGACCTCAGTGCGTCGCACTTTACTACAAGGAGGCCATCTCCCTATCTGTGGTTTGATTAGGTCAGTTTTGTTGAAAGCCCTAGTATCCCACATTCGCTGCCAGTAGTCTCTCACCTTTCTATGCACGAATATTTTAGTATCTAAGGCAGGAAGGACTGTAGAAATGTTTCTAGATTCCGTTCCTATGGTAGTAGCCATTCTGCCAGCAAGCACATTGCCTTCAATGCCCCTATGACCAGGAACCCAGCATAATAATACATGTGGTTCTGCTAGATGTGCTTTGCAGAAATCTGAAAAGTGTTTGAGAAGAATTAGCTTTTGGGCTGTTTTTAGTAATTTAAAAGCTTTGACAACACTAAGCGAGTTCATAGATAACCGCCTTTTAGAGCTTCATTATTTAAATATACCTAACAGCTGAAAGGAGTGCATATGCCTCAGCTGTAAAAATACTCGTCTGTGAATCCAACCTCTCGTATTCCGAAAACGATGGACCCACAGTGGCATACGACATACCAGCGTTGGAGTTTGATGCGTCCGTGAAAAATTCAGAGCTTGAGTACTTAGTTTTTAGTTCTTGGTAGTGCATTTGTATGTGTATTGCTGGGGCATCCTTAGTTACCTCCATAAAAGACGTGTCACACTCTAATACCCGCCATCGCCATGGTGGCGAAAGCTTCGCAGGGGAAGTAAAACATGCGGAAAGGGGACATTGATTTCTTCACTTAGGTTTTTCACCCGTAATGAGAACGGCTGTTGCACTGCAGGTCGGTGTGCATACAGCGTGGATGAGCTCACATCATTTAGAGTAGTGTAAGTCGGATGCTGCAGATCGAATAATAATTTAAGAAAGTACATAAAACCTAAATATGACCTTTTCAAATGAAGCGACCATTCGGCAGATTCCACATAAAGGCTCTCTACAGGACTTGTCCTGAATGCTGCAGTAGCAAGCCGGATACTGAGATTGTGAGCTGGATTGAGCATTTTCAAAGCACTTGGAGTGACAAAGACGGTAAGTCACAGAGCCATAGTCTATGCGTGTGGGTATGAGGCTTTTGTAAAGTGTTATTAGGCATTCTCTATCACTTCCCTATGCCGTGTGTGAGAGTATTTTTTAAATAGTCATGGTTTTCAGACATTTGTTGTCAGGTGTTTTATGTGGGATATACAAGTCAGCTTTCAGTCTAACATCACACCTAAATTTTTCGTTCTTTGTTCAAGGAAATGTAGTGCCGTTGTTCATGAACGTCAGGGGGACGAATTAGGCCCCTCTTTCTTGAGAAAAGCACGCAAGAGTTTTTTTGAGGGTTTAATTTGAACCCGTTCTCATTGACCCAGTTTGACAGCTTATTGAGACCTAACTCTATCTGCCGCTCACATACAGCAATACTACAGGATCTAAAGCCTATCAAAACATCATCAACGTAGCATGAATAAAACTTGTTTCTTGGAATGAGTGACCATAGAGAGTTCATTTTTACAATGAAAAGGGTAGAGCTTAGTACTCCGCCCTGCGGCACACCAGTCTCTTGGATAAATGGTTTGGACAGAGCATTGCCTATTCTGACACTTATGGTGCGATCACGTAGGCAGCTCTCTGCTATGCTTAACACGTTGCCTCGAATACCTAATTCTGATTTTCTCGCAAGATTTGAAATCGCCAAGTAAAACCATATGCCTTCTCCATATCAAGAAACACATAGAGAAAAAATTGCCTGTGGATTAAAGCATCCCGAATGTAGGCAACAATACGCACCAGATTATCGGTTGTGGAGCGGTCCTGTCTGAAACCGCACTGATACATATCAAGAAGTCCATTAACTTCGAGAAAGTACTAAAGCCGACAGTTTATCATCTTTTAGAATAGCTTACAAAGACAGCTTGTCAAGACTGTGGGCCAGCAATTGCTGCACAAGATGTTTTTTTGACCTTTTTCAGGACGGGGATTACACTAGCCTCTTTCCATGCTAGGGGGTATACACCATGCGGTCCAGATCTCGTTGTAGAGACTCCAAAGCACCACTTGCGCATCGGGATGTAGATTTTTTTAACATTGTGTAAATGCTTTTAAAGGTTTCGGAGCAGAGTTGTGACAAGTGTTCAAGGAAGCCATAAACTCAGTCATGCCAAAGGGCCGATTATACTGTTCATTTATATTAGACTTACGGTTCAGTGGTTTCTTTTCTGCTATTTCCTCTTATTTACGGAAACATGCTGAGAAATTTTAAGAGCTAAGCACGCGCTCGAAATGCTCACCAAGTTCATTTGCCTGGAGTTCAAGGCTGCTGCCCTGGTTTTAAACAAAAGGTAGAGTGTTAAATTGCTTATCGGATGGTTTTTTTAGCCTAATCCACACTTTTACTTCTTGTGTGTATAAGTTGATATTCGAGATGTAGTTCACCCAGCTATCTTTTTTGGCCCTACGGCGAGTGCTCTTGCCCTCATATTTCCTTGTTTAAAATTTTTAAAATTTTCTGCCCTCGGATACTGGCGTAGCAAACGCTATCCCTATTATGCCTTTTCTGTGCATTTCTGCCTTGCTCATTCCACCATGGAACACGCTTTTTTTTGGCCCTGTTTGTCAAGGGAATACACTCTGGCGCAGCATCAACTATATAAGCGGAAAATGTGCAATAGCATCGTTTATGTCAGAGCCATTAAAAGCATTCTCAGGTATACAAGTTATGCGAGATAACTTTTCCATATCTGCGCTTGCTAATTTCCACTGAGGGTTATGTGGTATAGAATGCACATCTATCGTCTTGAGACAGAGATGGAAGTGGTCACTGCCGTAGAGGTTTTGAACTACCTCCCCATCTAGACAGGGTCAAAGAGTGGCTGAGCATAGTGTTAAGTCTCCCAATCTAGACAGGATAAAAAAGTGGCTGAGCAGATTGTTAGGTCTATCGCAGAATAATGTATATGGTGCTGTAATATATTGTTTGTTCCTTGTTGAGAAAGCATTTGGAGAGTTTAAGAGGTAACGCTCTATCAAGCGGCTCCGTGCATCACAATGAGAGTCTCCCCAGAGCTAGTTGTTCATCAGGTAAATAAATCGCCAGGTAAAATAAATGGCTCTGGGAGCCGGTTAACTAGGTCTTCGAAATCAGCCCTACTAAGCACTTGATCCGGGGGTATGCATAGAAAGCAGATAGTTATGGTTCTATTAAGGAAGATGGCACGAATGACCACTGCCTTTAAAGAAGTTTGAAGTTGTAGCTGCTTGCTTGCAATGGACCTTAATGCATTATAGCTACCCCACCTGACAAGACAATGCAGTCGGTACGATCCTTACGAAAAATGACATATTGATTTAAGATTCTTGTGTTTTTTGGCTAAAATTGTGTTTCCTGTATAGAGAGTACTTTAGGATTAAAGGTTCTAATAAGTTCTCGCACATCATCTAGGTTATGTTATAGGCCTCTAAAATTCCACTGCAGGATCTCTGCGGCCATTATTACCTAGGAGGGGAAAGTACTCTGTACAGCAGGATTTTGTTTATGGCAGACCCTTTTTTGGAGGAGCTGTTATAGGTTGTTTGTTTCTAGAAGCACGCTCAAAGGAGCGGTGTCACTCCTTCGACACCACTGGGGTCGAGGTGACTGGTTATGTATCCATCGCCTCGCGGGAGACGCTGGATGAACGCACAGTGCACGCAGACTGTTACTTACGCCTCGACTCGTGAGAAGAGACCGTGGAGGCCACTGAGCAGCAAGGCTGTTGGTTTTTAGTTGGGGGCGGAGCAGCAGCAGGTGCTGCATCCCCCTGGGGGGTGAGTGGCTTAGCTGCTGCATCCCTGCGCGAGGTCTGAGCGGGAGCCACTGGCCGTTGTAACACTGCCCCCTCGCGTGTCACATCGGCAGATGTAGTAGACTGTACCGTGAGAACCGCTTTTGTGCTTCCTTGAACGACACATTTTCTTTGAATTTGAATGTTATAATCTCTTTTTCTCCATTTTACATGCAGGGCACAATCAAGAGTAAGAAGGGTATTCACCAACTTAGTTCGCATAGTGGGGTGTGTTGTTACAATCATAAGAAAAGTGTTCATGCTAACCGCATTTGGCACACGTTGGCCGTCCTCGACAACTCAAAGATCCCTGGCCATACCTCTGGCACTGGAAACATTGTCTGGGATTAGGGATGTACGCTCTGACACGAACTTTTATATACCCTGTTTCAATGTGTTCTGGTAGCCTGCTCGAGTCCAATGTAAGGATAAGGTGCTTCATTGGTATTTCTTAGTTATCCCTGCGTATCTTTATTCTCTTAACATCAATCACAATTTGCTCTTTCCATCCGTCCAAAAATTCTGCCTCACTCAGTGTAATAAGGCCATTGTCTGTCACTGCGCCACGAACAGTATTCATTTGTCACAGTTATGAGAATATCTCCAAATTTCTCAAGGCTGGCAAGTTTTTCATGTTGGGACTTACAAAAGACCCCAAGAAGAATATCTCCGCTTGGCAATTTACTAATCCTGTATCCTGGTCCTAGTTTTTCTTGGAGGCATTTGGCAACAAGGAAAGGTGGGACACTTCTCGCTGGCTTGTTGGTTTGCTCGCAGGGAATCACATGATACCGGGGGAAATTTCTTTCTAAGATGCAAAAAAAAACTCGATGTCTCTTCGGTGCGCACTCTTTTGAGAGAGCGATCAGAAAGTGGAGGGAAGGGAGTACCGATGAAATGTTTGATGATTCAGCAGCTATGATAGCCACCCACCATCGAGCCCAACAGGGGGACGCTACAATGCTTGGGGTAAAACATGTAGACGCCAGCTGAACATAGCTGCTATAATCTATTAAAACATATTCAAGGCTGGATGTAGAACACAAAGTTAACCCAGACCGCCTACGAAAACTGGGAAGCAACTGATAGAATTAGAAGACGGGACAGTACGGAAAGAAGAAAAGAAATGAAGGTAGGGTAGGGTGAATAGGAAAAGGCGACTGCCGATTTTTCCTGGGCGGGTCAGCCCAGGACTGCCGTCTGCGTGAAGTCAGGGCCAAAGGGGTGTGTTGCTTCTGCTTGGAGGCCCTAAATGTCTAAGCAGCCAACGTCAGCTCAACCCCCCCATCCCTTTTTCCCCGGACACTGCTCAGCTATGCACGGCTAGGCGTGGCAGGGAGTCGAAACCCCCGTTAGCTCGAGTCCGTGGTGACGCTACGCACGAGACAGACGCCCCTGCGGGGTACTCGACGTTCGAAAGCCGAAAGTAGTTGACACGGCATATGGCTATAACGTGAGTTGCGCTATCAGAACACGCAATACTCCAGTGCAAGAAACACTCAGGCGGAATAACAATAGCGAAAACAATCGCTACGCTAGTTCTGAGTGCGTGTTTCTTTTGTTGCGGTATTACGTTTTTATTTACAAACACCCAACACATGACTTTAGAATCTTTAGACTTTTTGTTGTACAAAACCACTATTCAAACACGCTTTGTGAAAGTTGTCCAAACATCGAAACGCTTGCAGTTACTCAGCAGACCACGTCTTCGATGTTGGCCCCAATCTGCGTTCCCTGGAAATCGTCATTGACTTGCACTATGCTTTTCAAAGCGCTATCTATTTTTAACACAATGTTATTTAGGACTTCAACTCGTAGAAAGAGCTGTCGTTCGTAGTCAGCGAAAAATCAACATTTCGTTCATGGTCGAAAAATTGACAACTATTCAACCATACAAATTGATACTTCTGAATCGACTATAGTTGAATCAAAAAGAGGTGACAACTTACGAGTTCCTTGCGTGATGCGTGCACACATTGAGCGCATCTGTCCCTGAAAGCCGATTGCTGTAATGTTTGCTCCATAGACAATGCAGCATTATCAGCATGTACGATCATGTGTTCAGAAAGCTGGCGTCACGATGGTCGTCATATCACTGATTTTGTCGCAGTGCCGGGCTCACGCTCGCACAACATTGTACTAAACAGTTGCAAGGATGCACATTTCGACAAGCACATGATAGTAAGATGAGTGCTACGCCATTGTGCAGTTTTGCTGTCTATAAGCGTAAGCGACATGAACTCTTGCTACGCATGCTACTTGAGCCGCTGCAATTTGGAAGGTTCTGAAAGAGATGTCTTTCCGTTATGGCAGGTGCTGCTACTGAGGCTGTCCTAATTCGGTCCTGCGATTCTGTGCTGAAGCAAGGCTTCTTGAGCCCATGCCGGCAACGAACGGTCAGTTGTTTCGCCAATACTATACCACCGCCGAAAGAAACGAATTGTAGCGATTTCGCACGACGTAACAGTGGCAGCCATTGTGCACTCTTAAATTCCCAACTACGTTGTGAGGCGGTTGTTGCCTACGTAGCCTGCTTATGTCAGAGAGTTATTGTATACAGAGGATGTCGTTACAAGGGCGGCTCATTTAGTCGCCTGGAATACCGCTTGCTAGACTTGCACGATTATGTGCACCTATGTGTGCGAGCATCTACCCCTCTTTCCACTGATCTGTTAAAGTAAAACTGCTCTAGGGGGTAGTCGGTAGGACTTCAGGACCGTTTGTATTACCAAGAACTTGGTGAAAATCTGATACAGAACGGCAAACACAACAAAGGCACAATTTTCTCCCACATTACCCTTTTTCAGGAGCTTGCTCGGCAAGATTCTGAAGCTGGTGCCTTGTATGACGCCTTAGTCTGGCAGCCGACGTGTACGTCATTATTGCCGATGAGGATTTCTTCCGTCGCGGCTCAAGGTGGCGATTCCAACAATGCTCTCAAGATGGTACACCGCCACCCAGAGCGTTGATTTTAGATAGCGTTACGGAGCCCCGGTGTGCGCGCCGTAGGTGTCGGGGTGGCGCGCCCGTAAAGGCTTTCTACAAGGCGTTGGTTTTGGATGGCCCGCGGGCTCATCTCTTCACGGTTCCTTCCCGCGCGACCTTCTTTAAGTACGACTGCTTTGCGCACGGTGACTGAAGTTACCGTGCCGAAGGCAAGTTCCTTTATCGGGTCTCTCTGGCTTGGATGCCGCGAGGCAGGCAGCGCCTGCTCACCGCCTGGCTCCAGGCAGTGGTTTTTTGTCAGAGTAACGACTCTCTGCCGAAAACAAATTTTAACCTTTCATCTTCTCTGGGAGAGACGTAGCGCCGGGACAGACGTACTGATCATAATGGGTTGAAGCGTTATGTGATACACTCGGACAAAGTGTCTCTGGGCGTTACGTCTGATTCCCATCTGACAAAACGGCCCTACGACAAGTGTTGTGCACAAGTACCGATATCTCTGCAAGTCCCGTCATCTGCCTGCTCTTTACCCCGTTGAAAAACGCTGGATAGATTCAAGTCTGCCTGTGATAAGCCTTGAGCATTTGGCTCATGGTAGAGGCCGGTATGGTATGAAGGATGTGGTCGTGAATGTTTATGATAGACGTGGCAGTTACAGTGCAGTGCAGGCCGCAGAGCCTGCCCGACAACGACACCTTAGACGCATTGCGCACAGCGGGCGCCAGCTCGTTATGCCTTCATACAGAATTGGCCTCGCAAAAATATGCCTTGTGCAACTCAGAGCAAACTCCTAAAAGTTCAATCGCTTTCTGGCAATGGCAGTGATACATTTAGTGCGATATCAGTCATATGGAGACTCTCGACTGGATTCTGCCGCCGGCGTCGGCGTCGATGTCATGCACCGTATATGTATATCTATCTATACTTATGTAAACGCAAGAAAGAAAAAAATTAAGAAAACTACTTTGGCGCGTAGAGTCAAACGTGGGACCTTAGCGTCGTGAAAGCGAGCCGTTAACCACTGAGCCGCCCCGGAGAACGTTCTTCAGCAATAAAATGGCAAGCTATTTATATCTACCAGTTACCGCTGCTGTGTTTTCGGCATTACCAGAAAAATGGCGCAATGAGCGCACGTCACCACATCGTGCAGCGGCACTCGCTCTACTCCTACGCGTAGTTTGCCCGGCTTAGAGAAAGGGAGCGATGACCCTAGCGCGCCCTTTTCTCGCGGTGGCGAGGAGGGGTGGATCGTACGCTTTGGCTGGCCTCGGGCTTTAGGCTCAACAAGTCTGCTGTAGTTACCGGGCGTATAAAGGTCACTGCAATCAGTGCAGTCTTCGTTAGTGAAAAGCGTGTGCTTTTCAGACTCAGCGAAGTAACAAAAGTAACGCTTATTCGCGTGCATCTGTACCTGTGAGAACGTTGCGTGCGTAATTTGTGCGCAACAAACGCGGGGCACGTTTTCATCTGCTTTCCGTTCTGCGCGTGATATTTCAAATTATTGCTTAGCATTCATTGCTTCGCCTGTGTGGCAAAGCTGTGACTTTTTTGTGGTTTCGACGTTCCGTTGAAGTTCTCTATGAAGAAGGGGTGCATAACAGTGCATTGCAACAAAACATTGCCATGTTCCACCTAGATGTGTTTTTGCTGCAGCTTTATTTCGTGATAGGCATCTACGCGCTCACCTAGCAACATTTGCTATTATGTCGTTAGGAAGTTTGTCGCGCCGTTTAAGCTGCTTTAGAACATCTTCGCAAGGCGTACAGGTTTAATTAAACTTCTACTAGACCGCATACCGAGTTTGTCTCTGAAAACTATCTTCGAATGTCACATACAGATAGTTTTTTTATGGTTTGATGAAGGCGCCGTGCGCCATCCGCATTGTAAGGAAAGGAACTGTGCCTTGGACACAAGTACCGATGGTGATGAGTTTAAACAGTACAATGGTATCAAAATTTATATAGTAAGTAATAGGTAAAATGGCTAATGTGACAAGTGTCACATTTTGCGTATGTATTTCAATATATCGCTAATAATTGTCACGTGGTCATATGATAGCAACACACATTTTCTCAAACACCTCTTTTTATTGTCGGCGCCACAAAACCCTGACAAGCTGTATAACAAAGTTTGACAGTGAAAAGTTCTCAGGTTATGACTAACTATATTCTCAGCTATCACAGATTGCGCAGTCGTCACTGAGCATCAATAGATATGCAAATATAATGATTGACAGTGATTACCGTACCTCACTGCCCAGCGTCACAAACTGTGTGGCACACCATTTGAACACTGCCACACTTGAATTGAATCTTTATTTTTCTGTTTAGACTACGTGAAGGGTAGCGGGAGTAAAAGCTTTATTAAAACAGCTTGACTAGCTCCCGCTACCTAAAATGAATAGACGGAATCAATGGAATACAAATAAAAACATACTATACAGAAATATGTTATGCCAATCAATATAATTACACGATCTCAACGAAAACAGACTCAGCAGTTCCCATGAAAAGGCTATGTATACATGTGTTATAGAATGCATAAGAGATCAAACTGGTAGGAAAGGGTAAACATCATGAATATTTGTAAGAAGAATGATATATATTTGTGGTCGTATTTTCTATATTTGCATCAATGCTGCCTAAATAAATCAACATTCTGGAAATAACATTGCGTATGATTTAGTCACTATATTTTGTGCGTGACCGTGGTATTAACTAGAGGTTATGCTTACGGGTATCATAATTATTCTTGTAGGCTGGCTAAATCAGATAGCAAAGTTTTTTGCTTCAGCTCTTTTTTCATACTCCTACAAATGTTGTATTTGAAAAGGTTTAAAAAACTGATTATATTTTTGTATCAGGTATATAACTGATTGGTAAGGTTCTTTCTTAGCGATAACTTTTAGGAGTCTATTTTGAAGTCTACTGAGCTTATCAATATTTGTGTTGTGTCACCCCTATACTATAAAGCAATAGTTGACATAACATATAACAAAGAATGATAAATCTTAAGAATTCGTTTTAACAGAAATAGATAATTGTGACGTTTTTGTCGCTACTTCCTCTACTTGTGTGTCCCATAGCATGTTGCTTCAAAATACAATACCTGTAGCGAAGCCTCCGAACCCTGAAATGGGTCGAACTCTTGAGTACCTCCTAGTGGGGCTACCCAACAAAGACGCCGCTCGCGCTGAGAGCCCTTGCTTGGCCGTGACTGTCGCCATTGTATATTCTCGCTCGTTGCCGACTAATAAACGGCTTAACAATTTGGTGGAGAGTGCTGCGATCCCCGTCTATGCCTTTGGAGCTACGATCACGTACCCTGACATCTACTATGTACCACGAAGCTTCTCAGCGAACGCCTCCTCCAATGCCACCCCCTTGTCCCGGTGTCCCTAGAATCTGCGATCTACCCATCTTCACTGGCGCTAATGGCACTGACGTGGAGGACTGGCTCGCCATTTACAAGCGCGTGAGCGTCCCCAACAAATGGGACGAGGACGGCCAGCTGACTAACTTGGTATTCTACCTTGCGGGTGTTGCCAGTTTGTGGTACAACAACCGCGCGTCCGATTTTGCCACCTGTTCCGATTTTAAGACCGCAATCATCAACGTCTTCCGCCGCCCTGCTGTTCGTCAGCTGCAAGCCGAGCAGCGCTTACGTGAACGTGCTCAGGAAGCTTGTGAGTCATTCACCAGCTATACTGAAGACGTCCTGGACCTATACAACAAATCTAATCACATAATGTCTGAGTCTAACAAGATCCGAAACATCATGAAAGGCATTGACGATGATGCCTTCACGATGCTGCTCGCCCGAAACCCCGGCACAGTGGCTGAGGTCATCACACTGTGCCAGAGCTACGAGGAGCTGTGCAGGCAGCGTTTGATGACCCGACGCTCCCTACCACAAGCTGCAACACTTGCTGGCTTGGAGGCTACTTGTGACCAAGTGGCGTTAATGGCAGACCTAAAGTCCTTCATCCATGAGGAAATCGCGCGTCAGTACTCGCTCCTGCCCTTTGCCCACCAATCGGCTGTTCAACAATCACCTACTACCCTTCTCCCTTCCATCCGTCGAGCGATTGAACAGGAAATAGCGGAGGTCATGCCTGCGTACCAACCACAACAGCTTCCGGCCCCTGCGCCCCGAAGTTACGCCCAAGTGGTCGCCAGGCCGCCTCCAGTCGTTCATCCGCCCGCCCCTCTGACTTACGCCGAAGCTGCCGCTCGGCCTCCGTCCTTTGCAGCGGGTATGCCCGCTACGTAAATTGACCCAGCCCCTCAGCCTCAGCTTCAGTCCACCATGCAGCCACCGTTCCGTCCATCAGCCCTTGCGACATGGGTGAGGCCTACCCTGGTGAACATAAGGCGCACACCCGAAAACCGGCCCATCTGCTTTATCTGCGGTTACGCCGGTCACGTGGCCCGTTATTGCCATTGCGTACAGCCGGCTCTAATTTCTTCCCCTCTTCGTGGCCAACTCAGCCGTCCTTATCGCGAACAACCACCGTCTATGCCACCTCGGTCTTGCCCAGGTCCATCTCGAAGATCGCCGTTCCCACGACGTCGTTCCCTGTCCCCCAAGCGGCCAAGTGCAGCTGCTCATGAGCGGGAAAACTAGTCGTCGCAGTTCCCGAGGCTAAGGACTGCGACGCTATCGCAATGAGAAAGCCCTCAGTGTAGCCCCTCGAATGTCATTGACGTGCTTGTGGACGGTGTTTGGGCATCGGCTCTTATTGACACTGGAGCTTCCGTATCAGTTATGGACAAAAAACTCTGCCGCTTACTTCGAAAAGTGACGACGCCACTTTCTGGGTTGTCCCTCCGTACTGCAAGTTTGCATTGTATTCACCCTACAGCAGGGTGCACAGCTCGCATTGTCATCCAGGACGTTCTGTATGTCACCCAGTTCATCATCGTTCCGGCATGCTCTCATGACGTCATCCTGAGTGGGACTTTCTCTCCCGCCATGACACCGTCATTCTTTGTGCCGCCGCCGAAATTGAGCTCTCACCCTTCTCGCGTTTGACGCCAGAAGACAGTCCCTCGACACTGAGAAGATTCTAACGAAAGACGATACAACAGTGCCTCCAAACTCGACGACGGCTGTGTCTATCTACTGCGCTGGTCTCTCCGACACCATTGCACTCGTTTCGCCATCTGACCGCGCTTGTAACAGGGAAGGATTGCTAGTACCTTTCGCGACCGTGCAGGTCAACCAGGGCAACGCTGCTATTTTTGTAACCAACCCGTCCCCGTACACTGTTACCTTGCTTCGAGGGGAATGTCTCGGCAGAGCGGAACCAGTCGACGACGCACAAGTCCTGGACGTACCCGACTGACACGCGCTGTCCCAGGTCGCGTACCATCAATGCTGTTTCCACTTCTGATTCGTCGTCTGCTGATGCGTTTGGCCCCTCGATCGCTGAGAACCTTACGGCCATACAGCGTTCCCAACTTCTGGACCTGTTGCAAGAATATCGTTCTTCTTTCTATGTAGGGCGAAGTTCTCTCGGTCGCACGTCCGTTGTTACGCATCGCATCGACACTGCTGCCCATCCACCTTTATGGCAACGTCCATTTCGCGTGTCGCCTGCTGAACGTCGAGTAATTAATGATTAGGCTGACGATATGCTCCGACGCGACGTTATTCAGCCCTCGGACACTCCATGGGCGTCTCCTTTTGTTCTTGTTGCGAAGAAAGACGGTTGTGTGCGGTTCTGTGTGCACTACAGACGGCTCAATAAGATCACTCGCAAGGGTGTTTATCCACTGCCACGCATCGATAACGCGATTGACAGCCTTCATGGAGCAGATTTTTTTCCTCTCTCGATCTGCGCTTGGAGTACTGGCAAGTACCCATGGCTGACGACGCTCGACCAAAGACCACCTTCGTCACGCCAGACGGCTCGTACGAGTTCAACGTCATGCCGTTTGGTCTATGTAATGCACCTGCGACCTTTGAGCGCATGATAGACACCGTTCTGCGCAACATGAAATGGTACACGTCCTTGTGTGACGTCGACAATGTCATTGTCTTTGCTCCGGATTTCTCCACGCATCTCCAACGTCTGAAAGAAGTTTTCGCACGTGTGAGCAATGCCGGCTTGCAACTAAATCTGAAAAAGTGCCACTTTGCAGCGCAGCAACTCACATTACTGGGGTACGTCGTGTCCAAAGACGGCATTCTTCCTGATCCTGCTAAGCTTCAGGCCGTGTCCAAATTCCCCCAACCTGCATCTGTCATACAACTGTGTAGTTTCGTGGGCCTGTGCTCATGTTTCCGACGTTTCATACGAAACTTTGCCACGATCATATTACCACTGACGAAGCTCCTTCGAAGTAACGGGCCCCTCCATTCGTGGTCATCCGAGTGCGACGACGCGTTTGCGAAGCTCCGCCGTTTGTCGACGCCGCCTCCCATTCTACGCCACTAGGACCCTACAGCCCCAACGGCGGTGCACACGGACGCCAGCGGTGTAGGCCTAGGCGCTGTCCTGGCGTAGCGAAAACCCAGATTTGCTGAATATGTCGAAGCATATGCAAGCCGTACACTCACGAGAGCCGAGATAAACTACACCGTCACGGAGAAAGACTGCCTGGCGATCGTCTGGGCCCTTACAAAGTTTCCACCTTATTTCTATGGTCGCCCATTCGATGTCGTCACCAACCATCATGCACTATGCTGGCTTTCATCATTGAAGGATCCCTCAGGCCGTCTCGCCCGTTGGGCTCTTCGCTTACAAGACTACGACATCCGTGTGCTGTACCACAACGAACGCCAGCGTGTTGACGCTGTTGCCCTCTCACGCTCCCCTCTACCTCTAGACGGCGTGCCCTGCTCAGTAACCTCAATTGCTGTATCTGTCATCGATGTTGACATCCTCGCTACCGAACAGCGAAAGGACAATTGGATTGCCCCGCTGATCGACTTTCTCTCTGATCCTTCCGAAACACCATCCACGCGTGTCTTGCGTCGTCTAGCTCACCATTTTGCCATCCGTGACGGCCTCTTACACCAACGCAATCACGACTCCGATGGCCGGCAATGGTTACTCGTCATACCCCGCAGTCTGCGGTTGGAGATATGTGAATCTTTCCATTCTGATTCGCAATCTGCGCATTCTGGCGTATTCAAAACTTACCACCGCATTCGGCAACGCTACTTCTGGCGCGGGATGTACCGCTACGTGCAGCAGTTCGTTCGCTCTTGCCTCAATTGCCAACGCCGTAAACCGTCAGCACACATGTTGCACGCCGGTCTGCAACCGTTACCTTGCCATTACCGTCCCTTTGGGCACGTAGGTATCGATTTGTATGGACCACTTCCTCTGACGTCGGCTGGTAACCACTAGGCCATCGTTGCCGTTGACCATTTAACGCGATACGCCAAAACCGCCGCTCTCCCTGCGGCTACTGCGCGCGATGTTGCGTCCTTCCTGCTGCATCGATTCATACTGCACCACGGACCACCCCAAGAGCTTCTCAGCGAACGAGGCCATGTCTTCTTGTCGGAAGTCGTCGAAGCCATTCTGACGAAGTGCCATTCTGTCCACCGCAAAACTACAGCTTACCACCCACAGACTAATGGCCTCACCGAACGCTTTAACCGCACCCTCGGCGACATGCTTTTTATGTACGTCGCTGCCAACCACATTAATTTGGATAATATACTGCCCTTCGTCACCTACGCCTACAACACCGCCCCTCAGAGCACGACCGGTTTTTCACCTTTCTACTTGCTGTACGAAAGGCACCCGTCGCACACCGTGGACAGGATACTCCCGTACACGCCGGATCCATCTGAGTGTACACCTATTTCTGAGACAGCCAGGCTTGTTGAAGAGTGTCGCGAGCTTGCCAAGACTTTTAAGGCGCAAGAGCAAGAGTGGCAGAAGGGTATTCGTGATGGCTCCACCATTTCTGAGCCCAAGTTCCTTCCTGGTGCGCTTGTATGGCTCTCGATCCCGAACTCTGTAGCTGGCCTCTCTTCTAGACTACTTCCCGAATACGAAGACCCCTACCGTGTCATTGAGCGCACCTCACCCGTCAACTATCTGATCGAACTCGTTGAACAATCTTCGGACATGCGCCGCCATGGGCGAGACATCGTCAACGTGGAGCGCCTGAAGGCTTATTATGAGCCGCTCATAGTAAGAAGTTGTTATGTCACCAGGTGGCTCCCTCTTCGACCCCGGGGTAATTGTAGCGAAGCCTCTGAACTCTGGAATAGGTCGAACTCTTGAGTACCTCCTAGTGGGGCTACCCAACAAGGACGCCGCTCGCGCTGAGAGCCCGTGCTTGGCCGTGACTGTCGCCATTGTATATTCTCGCTCGTTGCCGGCTAATAAACGCTTTAACATACCTAAAGTTTTCACACTATTCACTGTTTTATTCAGACTGTTATTGAGATAGAACGCAGAAGTTACTTGTACCTGCTTGCCTTTTGCTCAAATTATAACTGCGTTGGTTTTTTATTTGGTTTATTTGGTGTTTATCAATAGCCCATTGAAACATGCCCATATATATATATGTTCTCCACTATAATATTTCTTTTTTCAATCAACTGGTTAGTATTATTGTGTGCAAAAAATACGCTTGTATCATCAGCATAGGTAACAAATTTTGCTTAAGGATCTGTTTTTACAATGTCATTATTGTATAAATTAAATAAAACGGGCCTAAA
This sequence comes from Rhipicephalus annulatus, assembly GCA_013436015.1. NCBI lineage: Eukaryota > Metazoa > Arthropoda > Arachnida > Ixodida > Ixodidae > Rhipicephalus > Rhipicephalus annulatus. Next base: position 205,028 of record WOVY01014306.1, read on the forward strand.
AACTGTCCTGAGGTACTGCGAGATAGTTTTGCTTAGTCGTCGAAAGAAAACTTCTTTATACACACGTATTGTTTCCTTTCACTTACTTATGAGTCGAACAAGTCTTAGGCAATGCCTCATGCACCGTATAATTCAAGCTTACGCATAATTCTAGCTCTAGACACTTTCGCGCAACCAAGCTAGTGTGGGTTGGGGAGTGTTTCAAATGATCTGTAGAAGGAAAGTTATTGAAATAATTCTATGAATGCTTCCCATACAATGCATTATATCTAAGCTATAAGTATTTTTATTGCCTTCAGAACTTCATTTCTTTCACAATGCCTCTTCTGTTCAAGCTGTCAGAACAAAGTCAATGTAACCCAATGAATAGCAGACAGTGAGAGAATAATCTGTCAGAAAGCTATTACGTTTCATATAATACTACTTTGCTGTGTTTAACTTTGATTTATTTCAAAAAGTTGATCATATAGTTTTGATTAACTGTGATGAAAAACAATAAAAACAATAAAAGCTATATTCGCAACACTCCTGAGCCCCGAAGACAAAGAAAAGTGGAAGCGAGAGATTGTTGAGTTCGCATATTTGAAACAACGTGCACACAGATCAACGATAACTGAAAGAAGACGACACAGACTGAGCTTGTTTTCAACGTAGGAATACAAGATTATGCATAATTTCTTATAACTTCAGAACTTTTAATGAGTACTGAAGCAACACTGCAATTTTTTCTGTTTTACTACTATTATATTTCTTCATCCTAATTTATTTTGGCCCGCCGTAGTGGCAAATATAAGTCATGTTTTTTTCAGCGTATAATTATACATCTAACCTGCTAAGGTATGCTATAGCCGATGACGTGAAATTCTGGTTAATAAATGGACAATTGTTTGAGGTAAAAGGCATCTGCCTGAGCAAGTTAATAAAGAACTCGAAATATTCGGTCAGTTTTTATAGCAGTACAAGTGTTTTCTATGCGCTAGCTTCATTCTGGTGACATGTTCCTACGATCACCGCTGGAATGAAAATCTGCAGCCACGCCGATGCTTTTCGTCATTGATATGTTGTTAGTATAGACAACCTGTGAACACATACAAATAAAAAAAGAGATATAAACAGTATAACTCGATACAGGATAGTATCAGTTTCTTAGCTGTGTAGAGAGAGTTTTTACATGAAAAACTCCGTCGTACAGAGTGTCATTGCCATTTTATGGAATGGCCATTAGTTATGAGCGGATAGCACATAGGAGCATGCATTATATGAAACTTTGCAAGCGGAAGTTTTTTCTTGTTGGAATATTTGTCCCATCTCTATGGTTGCAACCAATTTCAACGTGCGGGCGTTTTGAAAGCCTCGATGGTTCGAAGAACACGGTGCGTAAAAGTCACGGCAGCAAGACTAAACGACGTCTAATTTACAACTCTGAGGGTTGATGTCACCCACCTTGTTATAGAGTTTTGGCACGGCGTGCAATAAAATTGCAAATTTGGATTTGCGTACAGCCCGCACACGTCTTTAGGTTTGATGTACACGTAGTCATTTATGAAAATAGGCAGGAAAATAAAAAGATACTACGCATAACATCATCATCATCTTAGGATAACTGAAGAGGACAAACTAAATGCGCGTTTCTGGTGAGTGCAGTTGTATTGACGTTCTGTTTTAAGTGTATGGTTCATCTTGTAGCCATTAAAAAAAATTCAATAAAAAACTAAATGTACTTCTAGACTTTAAAAACTCATACAATTCACTTTACGACACCTTAGATGCGCTGAAGTATCAATAATGAACATTTATGTGTGGTTTTCAATGATTCAACGTCGTTAACACCAATTCACAGCTGAGGTGGAGGCAAACTTTGCCCAATTAACGTCACGAAACTCTGTGACATCGCCACCGCCACACAACCAACCCCCGGCACGGCTTCGAGTAGCCTTCCCTTTGCTGAATATGTTTTACCACCAGCGTCACAGCTCCCTACCTTACTTCCTTTTCCCTTTAACCCAGCGTAGAGTAGTAAACCGAGCATGTGACTGGTTAACCTCAATGCCTTCTCTCTCGTTGTTCGTCCTCCATCCTTCAATCGTTTGACCACCTGTATGCTCTCAACTCACCTCTCTACTCCATTCACCTTCCCATTAATATTTGTTTGAGAAGTACTTTGGCATGGTCCAGTTGGTGCATAGTATCATTTAGAAACGGCATTTCAAAGACACGGCGCAAATAGAGCAGAGAGTAGAGCTTGTCTCCACTTTATTTCTTTTCTATGTATTTTTACGTTGTCTTTTCTAACTGAATAATTGCACACTGCTATACTGTACCCTACTTCGTTCTTTGCCTCACTCTCACCTTCTCCTCAACTTCCCTGTTGTTTTCCGCCAATTGCTTCTTCTTTTCTTTTGTACAGGACACTCTCTCTTGTACAGAACATTTTCTTGAAGACAGAATGAAGAGAGCACTCTAGAGAAAACGCAGTGGACTTGAATGTCGGTTTATTGGAGGCGTTTTATATTCGACAGTAAATTCAGGTCACCTTATAATTGTTGAGCTATTTCCAATGCGTCGACGACGCTTACGAACGGAAAGCCTTGTTCCTCTGACACTCTCGCATCAGCTGGTGCGCGTGAAATGCAGTCAGAATAGCTGTGCTTTCTCCTGTATTTATACACAACTACAATATTCTACTTTTGTAGCATAAGGTTCCATCTTGCTAACCGGCCTGACGAATTTTAGAGACTTGCCAATCAGCACAGCGAATGGTGGACACTGACTTCTCGGAGCGGTCTGCCATGAAGCTACGGTCGATATTTACTTCTTGTCCAGATAACCGCAAAACACTCTTTTTGTGTGGTAGAGTAGTTTATCTCAGGTTTTCTGAGCTTTCGGCTTACATTGGCTAGCACTTTCTCTTGACCATTTTGCCACTTGGACTAGAATGGCGCCGAGACCGACATTGCTAACATCGGTGCAAACTTCAGTGTCGGCCGTCTGATGATAATGAGCAAGGTTTGAAGAAGCTTGCAAGTGTTTCTTTAACTCGTCCAAGCCCTGCTCTTGTTCGCTTTCCCATTTGAATGGTACGTCATCTTTAGTTACATTGGTAAGTGGATCGGCAATCTTAGAAAAGTTCCTAAATTACCTATAGCACGTGAATAAACCCTAAAGCGAGCTGCTGACTTTTTGTCTCTAGGTACTAAGAACCTCGCGACAGCAGCTGTCTTTTCTGGATCTTGACGAATACGTTCCGAGCTAATGACATGTCAAAGAAATTGGAGCTCTACAAAGCCAAAGTAAATTGTTTCAACTTTGTAGATCAAGTAAACTGAACGAATGGCTTCCAATACTGTGCGCAGTCGCTCTATAAGTTAGTAAATTGTGGTGCAAAATACGACGTCATCTAGATGCACCAAGCACGACTGCCATTTCAATCCACCGAGGACAGCATCCATCATTTTCTGAAACAATTCCGGTGCTGTACACAAGCCAAACGGAAGCGCTTTAAATTCGTGGAGGCCGTCTGGTGTTATGAATGCCGTCTTTTCACGCTCTCGCTCATTCCCCTCGATCTACTAATATTGACTTTTGATATCCAGGGAAGAGAAAGCTTTGTGATATCGCAGCTGATCCAGTGTATCATGAATACGTGGCAGAGGGTATGCATTCCGTTTAGATACGCTGTTGAGTTTTCGATGGTAAACACAAAATTGAGGTGTGTTATTTTTGTTCTTAACAAGTACTACCAGAGACACCAATGGACTGCGCCAAGGCTGGATGACGTCATCCGAATGCACCTCCTCGACTTGATTCTTAATGATTATTCTTCTCTTTTGTGACACACGACATGCGGGCTGGCCTATCGGCCTCCTAGCATCTTCTGTTACAACCCTGTGCTTCACAATAGTCGTGCCTCACACCTTCGAGGTAATTGAAAAGCACTTAGAGAATTTTTTTACGAGGTCTTGTATCCGTTTCTATTGAGTTCATGCGAGGTTATGGATGACGGTAACTAATGACTCGACGTCTCAAATTCCTCGTAAGATAGTTGGCGTTGTCGTGAAGCAGCATAAATCAGTCACCGTACAGAACACGTAAAATATGTCGGACTATCAAAATTTGCGGACACGCAGCGCCACCTGTCGACGAAGTTTTGAGTAGTGCAAAGACGGACTCTCATGCACAGTTTGGTGCGCAACCAGGTGCAACTACAACACACGAAACACCGATGGAGAAAAATATATGTTTTTAGGCATATACCTTTCAGAGAAAAGCTAAGAATTTCTCTCCGCTGGTCGGATCCGAACCATCTTGAAGTGCTTGCTAGTTAACTCGCCTGAACCATGCCTGCACATCGGCGAAAACAAGAGCGGACGCAACAGCTTCGCCCTCTATCAAAAAGACCCTGATCTGCGCTACCGTTGCGTTGTGATTGCCACTGACGTAAATTACTCCAGTTTTACTGCTTCCCGCAGCTTTCGCAAAGCAGAATAGCGACAGCGCTAATTACAGGCCATTCCGAACGTGTTAGGTAAACGAACCAATCGCGTTCTTCACAGCCGTTCGCATAAGCAAATCTGACAATGCAGGTCTCCTGCTATTGCTTTTAGTAGCCTTGAACCGGTGTAACTTTTATTAAGAAGCTTAACAGACCCTCTGGCCGCGGTGCGCGACGTACAACAGTAGACAGGTGACGCCTGGTGGTTCGGGCGTCACACACGCCACGACCACCGATAATGCGAAGTAGTCACCAGCACACAGCATTACGCATGTAGGGCTTTGAAAGCTCAAGTCTCGGCTTTTACAAGGAAATTAGCACACGTGCGTCGTACAGGTAAATCATCAAATTATTGCAACTGCAGTCGAGTTGTTGTTTTTTTGCCATTGGTCTTCGCGATTACAGGAGCTATCTCGGAGGAATTGGTTTTGCCTTTCGTTAAACACTGAGAAAGTGGACACGTATGTATCCCCATTTGCAGTATATACAAACGGAATGCAACCATCAACAGAGCATTCGAGCAAGTGTAAATAAACAGTTCAATGCTCAGGAAGCGAGAAATCGATAGAAAATGGAACTGCAAAGCGAAAATTACCAGGGCCATTCCTGCCGGATAAAGCGAGCTTTGTGCCACTGATTGCATGGATGGTTCGTTTATGCACTTCCTCGCTTTCGCATGATGTGTATGCCCAGGATTAACGCATTTAGGCATTACAGAATGAAAGACGGAATGCTTGCCTCGAACTCGATGTCATTCGATGCTCGCTTGCATTCGAAATGCCTATTGCAGCATGCCAAAATTAATGAAATATATTTTGCATTGCGCCCGCATTTCGTTTTGATGAGCTTCCTACCTTTATGAAGCAAGGTTGGATTGAAAGAAGAAGCTTGCCAGGTCCTTGATTTTCAGGAAATCGCGTCTCAAGGCCAACGAAGGAGGAGGGCTTATGCATGTTCGCTTGCGGACAGCTCTCTGTGCACTACCAATTTATGGCTGGCGCAGCGATGGCGGCGCTAGTGACGGCGTTTCGCGCAGTGCCGACGGGGACGAATTTGACACCCATAGGCGAAACCAAGCCTTGAGCGATGTGTTGACGTTCATTTCTGAAATTCGTAAATAGGGAAGCTGCGCGCCCACTGGTTAAGCGAACGAGACCCCAAGTAACTCAAATTTTTTTGATCAAAACAACACTACGTTTCCCTCCGCTTATCCTTCTCGCTCGTAAAATGCTTCATTTTCGACAAGCACCATTACACTGCAGCGTGGGGCCAGGTGACGTCATCGTCAAGAATGCGTCGACCTTTGAGGCGTCGCTCCGGCAATTCGTCAACAAACATAGTTTATTCTGTCGAAAATGTTACACCGGAGCAATGCAGGTTAATAATGGCGTTGGTAGGTAGTTGAGAATTCATCCTTCATATGAACTCCCTTTAACATTCCGGCAGTACAATGAAATCAGTAACGTAACTGAAGCACCTTATTTCTAGCCTTGTGGTGCATCTCACAAAGGGTGCAATATTGTGAACACCTGCCGTACGTATCGCCACAACTCTTTTCAACATCTTGGTCATTTTGTGACTTATTACAAAATAATCAGTGCCACTTGCACCTTAGGCATTCAGCTCGTATCCGTCTATCTTCATTCACAAATTTGAAGTAATGTTTTCGCGGCTGTTCTTATCTACTGAAAACATATCGTCATCTCCCTGAAACAATAACGCAGGACCTTCGTAACTGCGGTTATCAGTAGCCTCACTCCCACAGGTCACCTGTTTCAGTATTCCGGAAGTGGGCTTCGAGAATGACGTCCAAGCAATGGAGGTGCACGTAGGCTGGATTATCAGGGCTGCATAGGCGAAGGTGTTCGTGGCCGCTGCTGGCGTGGAGCAAGTGTACGCTGCCCCGTGGACAAATACTCTTCGATCTCTGCTGGCCGTTTTCTATATCAAGGGCGAAGTGCATACAAGGAAAAGCCCCCTAGACCAGATGGTCGGTGAGGGCTGAACCTGTACAGGTGACCCACTTCTCCGCATTGAAAGCACAAGGCCTGCACTCAATCTCAAGACAAACGTCAGCTTTCCGCAGCCTTCGCCACTCCATAGTGAGCTAGGCTATGTTCTGGACGCAATTAGGTAGGTGCTGGTACTGGCGGACCACGTGCGCTGCGTACTGTCGGCGGGTAAAGAGTCGACATCGCGACTTCTTCATTACTGTATGCCGCCGATAGCCTGAGTACATTGGAGTAGGTTGAGATGCATCGAACATGCTGTAGCTGACACTCGGGCTCCCGTATCACTTGCCTCAGTTCAGCTCGCACGACGTGGACGACTGATAGTTTATTTTTATTTGTTTAATAATGCCTCAAACATACTAGCTTGGAGTTTTAAATGAGGGATGGGCTGTTGTGTAATAACAATGACTCGATGTACATCTTGAAGGACTTATGGACTGGATTGGAGCACTGCATCTCTGGTTAGGCGGTTTCAATCTCTTACTGTGGTGACAAAGAAGGAGCGTAGATGCGCAGTGGTCTGTGCTGGTGGTGGGTAAATTGCTTTGGTGGAATTCGTGCAGTAGGATGGACGATGAAGCAGACAAGTGTAATGAAGTGCTAGGGGAGGAATGATAAAATTTGTGAAAAAGGCACAGTCTACACCTAAGACGTCTCAGTTACAAGTTATCAAGATGTGCTTTGGATTTCAGCTTTGTAACACTACTGTGGAAACAATAATCTGTATTTATGTAACAAACCGCAGTTTTGTACTGCTTTGAGCACTTTATTAAGGTTAGTTCAATGTGGGTCCCAAGCGGAGCATGCGTATTCTAATTTGGGCCGTACGCATATTCGATAAGCTAACAATTTGATCGATCGGGGATCAAGACGCAAGTTATTTCTAAAGTATCCCATTGTGCTATTAGTTTCGGTAATGATGCTTGTGATGTGAGAGGATCACGAAAGATTGCCTGTGATAAGGACGCCGAAGTGCTTACATGAGTTGACCGGAGAAATCGCAGCGTAGCAGAGGACACACTATGATGAAGGGAGATTCCTTGTGTGGATGAAAGAATCTAGCACTGTTTTACTAATGTATAGCGACATGAGCCATTCACTACACCAAGCGGTGACCTTATACAGGTACTCTTGAAGTGATCTATAGTCATGAACTCCATGAATAGGGCGATAAATCACACAATCGTCTGCGAACAGACGCATGTTAGATGAGATGTCGGTGGGGAAATCATTGATGTATATTAAAAAAAGGGGGGGGGGGGCAAGATGGTTCCTTGGGGTACTCCAGACCAAACAGGGCTTCTGCTTGAAGAATGAATGTTAGCATGAACAAACTGCTCTTGATTAGTCAATAATGCACGAATCCAGTTAAAAACAAGAGGATGAAGGTTTAGGCGAGAATTTTTAAAAGTAGTCGCTGATGTGGCACCTTGTCGACATCTTTTTCGAATTCTAAAAACAGAGAATCAACTGGAACGTTTAGATCAAGCTTAGAGCTAATGTTAATAACGAACAATGTTAGTTGTTTTTCACAACAAAACCTTTACGAAATCTATGTTGAGTTGAAGTGAAAAAGTTAACAGATAACCAAAACTTGACTGTGTGTGAGTGTATGTGTTCCATTAGTTTAGAACGAAGACTGGTTAGTGAGATAGGGCGGTAACAGTGGCAAGAAGGCGGTGGACCTTTCTTCGGTACTGGGACAATCTCACCTACTTTCCAGTCATTCGACACCTCACCCAATGATAATGACTGTTGAAAGATATGGCATAACATGTCACTGATTGCGTGTTTAGTTCTTTGTAGAATTTTGGAGTTTATACCAATAATGCCGCCTGATGAAGAGAGTTTTATAGAGTCAATTACATTTGCAACGCCAGCCGGATTGAAGGTGATATCTGCCATAATGTTATGAGCACAGGGCGGAAAATCGGGTAGTTTATCAACAGGTTGGTCAGTAAAAAACGAAAAAAAAATGTGTGGGTGAGTGTTTCCGCAGCTTCACAATCAAGTATGGGCTGGTTTCGGTCGTCGTGCAGGGACAGTGGTTGCGAGTGATTAGGATTTAGGATCTTCCAGAAATTATTGGGATTATTCTGAAGAATGTTCGGGAGTGTGGACTAAAAAAGGTCACGCTTGGGTCTGCTTGAAGGTGATTCGAATGCCATTTCTGCATTGCGACATTTCTGCCATGCGCACTCTGTATTGGAACAGTTCGCAGCACGGAATAATATTTTCGTTTTGTTGTTCAAGCGTGTAATGTTGAGTAGAACCACGGTGATGATTTTTTTCAGTTGCAGTATTTGTTGGCACATGTCCATCTGTCAAGTCATGCATTTTGTTTCTAAACAGGAGCCAGATTGCGTTGACAGAGCGTTCTACAAAGCTGGAAAGAAAACTTGTGGAAAAAGTTTCTGGTTAGATGTTAATATCTGCGTAGTTTCCTTTACGTAGAAAAATATGTTTTTTTCTTTTTTTTGTGGGATGCAGCAATTTCAAGTATAATTGAAGCATGAAGTACTAAGTAAGCTGAAACCGGACTTGTAAGTCACTGATGAAAATTTGTCAGGATGAGAAGTAAGCACGAGGTCAAGTACGTTAGATGAATTTAGGCATTGACGTGTTGGCCTGTTCACAAGTTGTGTAAATCCGAACATGAGACAGGTGTTGACGAAGCCGCCTTCGGCAGTGTTCATTGACATTGGTGCATCGAGGTCAGACCAAACTATGGATGGAGAATTGAAGTCGCCAAACGCAATGATAGGTGACTGGCAATACCGTGTTATAACAGAATGCACTGCCTCAAGGAAATCAGCCGGAAACGTCATGCCAGCATCCGGCGGGCGATAGCAACTACCATTTATGACTGATGAGTAGAAGGCACTACTTGCAACAAATACATTTTTAAAGGCGTGCTTACTTCACTTTGAACACATCGAAGGCACTCATGAGCACCTATTAGGACTCCACAACCTTTTTTGTTGGGTCGATCATGTCGAAATATGCTATTATTAGGGAAATACTGACAGAACCTTACAGTTGTTAATCAACGAGTTAAGCCATGTTTTGGTTAGAACAAGAATGTTTGAATCTGTAGTGCTGTACAAGTTACCGATAACTCAAGTTTTGGTAAGATGCTTCTTATGTTGGTGCAAAGAAACGAAAGATGCTAGTTTTGGCTAATGCTAGATGGATCAGTTTGCCAGGAGGACGGATAAGACACCACAGTTTCCGTGTTTCTGTCAAATGTTTCAAGCCGGTTGCCAATGAACAGTATATTGTGGCGAAGACTGTACGGCTCCTATTGGTACTTGGCGAATTGATAAGATGCTTTCTGGCCTTAAGCGTAATGAGGAAGTAGTCTTCGGAGATTATGTATTTAGTGTCTTTCAGCATTTTAGCATTCGAGAGGATTTGTTGTCGTACTTTGAAGTGTGCGAACTTCACAATTTTCTTTCCAGGCCTGAATCGGCCAAATCTGTCAGCCCTTTCTACATCCATGGGCTCAATGACAGAGTTAATTTTTGTGCTGCAAAGTTCCATCATTAAAGCTTCGGATTGAGCCAACGTCTTATTGTAAACCTCTCTAAGGCTGAAAACACCAAGTTTGATCTCCGTGCCTAATCTTCCGAATCATCCAACCTAGATTCAATGGATGCAGTGCTGTCTGCATATTTTTGCGTAGGTGTGAGAATATTATCGACTTCTTTTTGCACAGCTGTATTGGATGAGCAATCTTGTTTTATTTTGGTCAAGCATTTCCTGATATCATCAAAAGTATTGTCGCTCTGGATTAACTTTTGGCGTATAGACTTAACTTCGCTTAGCAGTGACGCCGTCCCGGAGCATATTTCATTGAGTGCCTTCCTGATATTGGTGTTCTCATTTCCGCAAGAATTTGGACCAGGGTTTTGTTCGACATCTCCCGATATCACCAACAACTTTGCAATAATGCGCGTACAATTTCTGGCAATCACAATACAACACCATGGGCTTGGCAGCACTAACAAACCAGCATAACGAGTGCGTCTAGTAACTAATGAATATTGGTAATTAACCTGCAAAACAACTAGGCGTTGAAGGTGAGCATTCTTGCTTTTCGCTGCAGTGCCACCGAACCCATGGCAGACCGCGTGACATCTGTCCGGGTTTATAAGGCAGTGATGCGGAGAGAAAGTGGTTGATTGCTGATTAGGTATCGGCAGTTTCACGAGGGGCGACCGCAACTATGGCGGTTGCGCAGTTGCAGAATCAACCATGCATCGACGCCGTTGTGGATTTCCAAGGAAGATGGTCGTGCGTTGTCCTTTTTCAGGCGACCACTCATGCTGCGCATGCGCTGAGGTCAGAAGAACAGGAGAGCCCAGTACGCAGGTAGAGTGTCGCCGTGGTGGGATATCGAACGGGATGCCAGCGCCAAAGAACAGCTGCTTGATGCAGTCGGAGCCGCGAGCTGTCTGCCGTGGCGTCGAAAAAGAGCTGCAGGCGTTCGGTGAAGCAAGATGGCAGAAAGCTCTCCACTCCTTGCCCGTACTTTTATTGTTATCTGGTAGTCGGTACAGGAACAGGAGCACCGGCAAAACAAATAGGCGTTGAAGGTGAGCATTCATGCTTTTGGGTGCAGTGCGACCGAGCTCAGTGCAAATGTAATGGGAGGTACTGGCAACTTACTAATCTCTTCTCTGATCACCGATCTTATCAGCTCCTTCGGGGTTTCGATGTCATTCAACAAGCCTCCAGTGTAGACGTTGGCAAGTGCACAGCTTATGTCCCAATTGTATTGCCAAGCCTGCTGTTTAAGTGTTCTTTCAATGAATGTCGCTTGCAAATGGAACTCGACCACTGTGCAAGGTGGGTTGCGGACGAAGACGGCGAATACCTCTTCCTTAACACCTCGCATGAGATGGCATAGTCTTTTATCTTTACTCATGTTGGGATCTGCACGTTTGGATAGGCGGATCATTTCCTCGATGTACATCGCCACACTTTAGTTTGTGAGCTGGTTCCTGGTTTTCAGAGCAGACTCCGCCTTTTCCTTGTTATGTGTAAAGCGGAATGTAGAGAGCGCTTGTCGAAATTTTTGCCATGTAGACAAAGGGGATTCATGGCTCTCAAACCACGTCTTTGCAAAGTCTTCCGGCACAAAGTATACCCGACAAAGCTGCTCCCTCTCGTCTTATTCATTAAAGCTGGCCACTCCCTCGAATAGGTCCAACCAGTCTTCCACATCTTCGAACGAGTCGCCCTGGAATACTGGTGGCTTGTGCGGTTGATTGATGACCGTTTGCGACGGTGTTACAAGAGTGGACATTGTGGCGATGTCAATTCTTAGAGTTCCTCTGGGCGTAAAATAAAGAGGACTAAACTCCGGTGAGTCACCTCGAAGACAACGGCTGGCCTTCTATTGCACAGGTGTCCGCTCCACAGGATAGACTCACAGAAGGTCGGCGCTACGCTCCCTTGCGTTCGTGGGGCTTTTATTCATACCCAGCACTTCCACCAGAAATGGGGCGATGCTGAAGCACACGAACGAGTCAAACAAGCGTATTTATTAAGGGCAAACATGTGCTCACACCTCAAAGCTACTGTGGTCGATAAAGTACGAGTCAGTTTAACACCAAAGAGTTCGCCCAGCTGTCTCCTCTTTCCTCCCTGCGAGAAACACCAGCGCGTGGCACCTGCGAGCTGGGTCCGGCTAGGTGTTCGTGCTATGCAATGGTCTCTGCACTACACACTTGCGAAGGCGACTTATTTAAATGAGGGGAAGCTGTCGAGGCAATATATGCGTCAAAGTTATTCATATGACAAAGAACACTTGTTCGTTTATGAGTGCTCGACGTAGCTATTTCAGTCACCACATGCAGTGCATATAACACATACACCAGGTGGCCAGGTTCAGCCCCCCTTTCTTCACCATGGTGGTGTTCCAGCCTCAACATGCAAAGCTGCTCGCCAACGCTGTAAGGATGAAATGGTGTGAAGTCCGGCACTACCGATTTCACGTCGTCATCCACTTCACGTCATTGAAATATTCCTGGTGCTGAATATTTTCAAATCCCCCAGAGCGAATGTGACTGTGCAAAATTTGACTGAAGTAATGTGACCATGGGTCACTTTCGTGTGCGCGACCACCCGATAGGGAAATCTTTCGGGGCGGGGTCGCGGAAACTGATCGTCTATCTATTGTAAAGCCTCCGCTGCAATCAACGCCATAATACAGCCTAACACAATTTTTTTAGTCCTAGCACTGCCATGGTGGTGATGCCCAGCGAGTCTTTGAGTTTGGCCAGTGGAGTGACATGTCCATAGAGCCAATGGGGACAGCAATTTGGAAGCAATGGTTGCGCCGTCTGGATTTTTAGGCAATCGTAAAAAGATTGCAGAATGACTATTTTACCTATAAGCGAAAAAGTTTTGTTGCCTTCTACACATAAATATATTTTTGAGCAAAATGTAACTAATAATATTGTTTCTATATTTATATTTGCGTATAAAATGAAATAGGGTTTCAAAAGCACCAGGGTGTTTCGATATGGCAGCTGGCCTTCCGCGTAGCAGACGACATCGTCGTTGTCTGTTTCTGCGTCACGGTTGACCCCTACTTGTTGTAGCAGCCCCCTTTCTCCGATTCTATCGTTTACACATTGTACATTGCAGTAAACTGCGCATTATAAGCTCATGAGTATTTTGCATACTTACATTAGTAAGTTGTGATGCCGCATACAGGCCGACCGAAATGACAACGGTGGTCTCACAAGCTTGCAACAATAAATTGGTTCATTGCAAGTTAATCGATTGAAGTTTACACAAAAAAGCGCCACGTAAGTAACATTTTAGCACGCACAGCAGTGAACAATATGCATGCATCAGCGTTCATGTGCGAAGAAGGTATACGTACTACACATAGCCCCAACGCAGATGCCGGGAGCACAGAAGCTGTCCAGCGCTGGCTGATATATCGACCGCACTGCACGAAACCTTTGCTGCAGTAAGTAAAGACATACCGCTTACGTTACTGCACTCGTGTAGCTCATTGATTGATTTGTGGGGTTTAATGTCCCAAAACCACCATCATCATCATCATCGTCATCATATTTTATTTCCTTAAAGACCCCACAAGGGGGTATTACATAAGGGGTGGATGTACAGGATATAAAAACATTTGCACATAAGGGGTTGGTATACCGGATATAAAACTTTTGCTACATTTAAAGTATAAAATATTGCTACATAGGTGTGGGTATATGTGACGTATGAAGGTAGCGATGGTTGGTAGAAGCCGAGGAGGAAGAAGTGCTTTTAGAAAAAACATGGAGTATGAGCCGGGCCACGTCACCCATTCATCATAGCGTCACACGAGTCGACAGAATGAAGACCTCCCAGCCACTTCATCAGTGTCTCATCATCGACGCAGTTCTACACAAGACGCCCTGACCATACATCGACTACGGAATCATCTCCTAGCCGCACACAGAGACCAGCACCATGACAGAATCATCGACCGACCTTCCCATCCCCAAGTACATCGGAGCAGCGGACGATGGACCTGTACAGGACTGGTTCGACCTGTTCGAGTTCCACGCTACTGCTGCATCTTGGTCGGAACGGGAAATGGTTATGAACTTCAGTGACTACGTCACCGGTGAGGCATTCAAATTTTACCTCACTTACATATTCGACAACGATGAGTCTTGGCAAAAAATAAAACGAGAAATGATCGTTTGGTTAAAAAAATACGATGACGACTACGACGAAGACTTGCTTGTAACCCACCATTCACAGACAACTGCACTCAGTCGCCAATTTTACAGGCAGTGTTCAACCATTCGAACGCACAACAAAATTCGACCTCTGACAAAAGACGAAGTGGCACACGAGTTCAGTGGCAGACGACAAGGCGTATTTTGGGAAAAACACAGCCATCATATGCGCCCCCCTTCTGCACGAAAGTCGGCATTTGCGAAGTCATCGTTTCAGCATATGACCCCAGACGTTGCGCGACCACCTGATGCCGTTCACTCTTCATCTGGCATACGTGGTCCACCACCTGGGTTTTCATCACGCGGTTCTTCAAGCGCTCCTAATGCTCACCACTTGCCTTATAATGACGCCTTGCTCATGGTAGACCAGCTGACGCATGAAGAAAATACCGAACAACGTCATGACTACTCGAAGAGTGAAAATCCCGGTTTTACATCACTTCGCTCTTTCGTCGCTCACAACGCCCACCTCGCGTCTCACACGCCCACTACGGTTGGGATAGAGCTGCGGAACTCTGAATATACTCAGCCAGGCCTAGGGCCAACCGTCCTCATTTATGCATCAGAACAGCTTATCTCCCAAGGTGCGGACACAGAGAAACAGCCCCAAGTAAACTCTGACCAAACCAATCCTCTCGCAGTGTCGCCGTCGAGTTCCCAGCCACCTGAGAGCCCAATCAACATAGGAGGCTCGAAAGAATCAACTTTTAAGCACTTCCCTGTGCCAGGAACGTCCATTAAGAATGTCGTTGCAAGAGCCTCAGCAGATTTTTCTGTCAATTCTGGCACACTATCTCCAATGCCTGACATGAATCGCGACACCCTAACAAGTATCGACTATTTACTGATCAAATCACCATGCAAAGAAAAGCAGACAAATGTTCCCGAAAGATGCGCATCGGACCAACTTTCGCAAATAGACCAGCGATTTCAGCAAAGGCAACTTCACAAACTCCAGGAACTACAACGGACACACCAACAAGGACGACGACGCAAAGCAAGCGTCTTAAAACAAATTCAAGAAGCGAGGCATCTTCGCATAAGGGATCGGCGCCAGAAACGCATTTGGCACAAAAGATCAAGACTGCGTCTAAGATTACAGCTCAGAAACCTCAGGAAACACCGAAAAAGACAAGAAGTCACCAGTTCCACCACGCAAGAATTCAGACACCATCCCATTAGTTTACGACAACGAGCACGCATGCAGCAAAGACAGCGACGCCGAAGACCGATCTACTGCAACGCTTTCAAGCAGCGTCCACTCTTCGCAATAATGCCAGCTATTTCATCAGTCTCCCCGTCCAAAGCATTCTTGTGTTATCCAGGACGCAACCATCAGCCTCGTTCGCCAGATCTCTTATTGATATCACCGGACTGCCACACTCTCCCCTCCAGTCTTAGCGACGAAGAAGACAACACGTGCATTTTAAAATTTGTGAGACTACCTCTTTAATTTGACATTGGTGACTTCCAAGCCACTCTTTGTTTACTTTTTCTTGTTTGTAAGTTGTAGCTCATGCCTTTTTTCGGGGGAAGAGGGAATCATGTGACGTATGAAGGTAGCGATGGTTGGTAGAAGCCGAGGAGGAAGAAGTGCTTTTAGAAAAAACATGGAGTATGAGCCGGGCCACGTCACCCATTCATCATAGCGTCACATATATACATTGCCATTAGTTTCACTGACAGAGATGAGTTGTTACATTTGTAGCGAAAGTTGATTGGCAGGTGATTGTGACGACGTGGTTTGGGAGGTCATTCCAGTCCTTCACAGCACGCGGAAAGAAGGATGCGGAGAAGGTAGCAGTCCTAGTGCGGTAACGGGAGACTTGGAGGGGGTGGCTGGTGCGGTGCGAAATGTAGGTCGGAGGGACAACGTATGGAGGATGGTTGAGGGGCGAATGAAACAGCTTATGAAACAGGGAAAGAGTGGCTATGCGGCGTCGAAGGGCAAGTGGCTGCAATCCAGATTGGGCTTTTAAAGATGAAACACTGATGTCATAAGAATATGACGAATGTATGAATCGGACTGAGCGATTTTGAATTGATTCAAGATCATTGATTAGGTAAATTTGAGGTGGATTCCATATTGCAGAGGCGTATCACAGTTTTGGCCTGATGAGAGATGTGTATGCGAGAAGTTTTACGTGTCGAGGTGCGCAACGCAGATGATGTTCCACGAATCCCAATATTTTGTTTGCAGATGAGATAATGTTTGTGACATGCGCATTCCAAGTTAGATCAGCGGACAGTGTGATACCTAGATATTTGAAACACTGTACGATTTCTAGAGGGGCGTTAGTGATTTGGTATGGGAATAGGAAAGGATTTTTGCGGCGAGTGAATGAGGCAACCTTACACTTGTTGGGGTCATGTTTGAGAAGCGAATTGTCACACCACTCTTGTATGTTGTTCAGATCGTGTTGTAGGGTTAGTTGATCGGAAGCATTAGTTATTGTATGGTAGATCACGCAATCGTCGGCGAACATGCGGATATTGCAAGACACAGTTAGTGGTAGGTCTATAATGTAGATTAGAAATAGCAAGGGCCCAAGGACGCGCCTTTGCGGTACTCCTGACGTTACTTCGAGAGGTTCAGAGGATTCAATATTTACGTGCACGAATTGAGAACGATTAGCTAAAAAAGGTTTAATCCATCTTAACACGTTAGTGTCAAGATTTAGCACGGATAACTTCTGTATTAGTTTGTTGTGTGGAACTGTATCAAATGCTTTTGCGTAGTCAAGAAAAATGGCGTCAGTCAGAAAGTTGGTGTCAAGATTTGTATGTATGTCGTGAAGAAAGAGTGCTAATTGTGTTTCACAGGAAAGTCCCTTGCGGAAGCCATGCTGACAGTTGTGAAAGAAACTATTGGAATCGAGGAAGTTGATAACATGAGAATATATGACATGTTCTATGATTCTGCATGGAATGCTTGTTATTGAAATGGGACGATAATTTAGTGGGGCGTTGCTGTCGCCTGCTTTGTAGACTGGAACGACCTTACCAATTTTCCAGTCATTCGGAAGGTCGCCGTTGCTGAGTGACTGTGAGAATATGAGGTGCAAGTATGGTACAATTGTATCGGTAATGTTCTTTACAGTTGAGAATTAATTTCGTCAATGCCACATGACGAGGAAAGTTTAATGTTTTTTTATTAGGGAAGAAATGCCGTCCGCAGAAAATGCTAGCGCAGGCATGCTGGAACCTATCAGGGGGGTTGTGGGAACGAAAGGCATACTAGGTTCTCTGGTGAACACCGACGAGAATGCAATGTTAAAAATATGAGCACACTCGGCATTTGTGGTCACTTCACCGGATTCGTTAGTGAGGGAGATAGTGCGAGATGGTTTTGGATTGACGGTCTGCCAAAATTTTTTTACGTTATCACTTAGCATGTTGGGTAGGTTCATGTTAAAAAATGCGTGCTTGGCGTTGCGAATTGCTGTAAGATAGTCATTTTCGGCGGAGTAGTATTTATCCCATGTGCATGGCGTTCCTTTAGATTTTGCCTGGCGGAAAAGGCGTTTTTTCCTGTTGCTTAGTCGGTTTCATGTTTTAGTATACCAGGGCTATTGCTGCGTGGCACGAAATGTGGTCTTCGGAATAAAGTTATTTTTTAGTTCAATGAGTTTTTGTTTAAGAACTATCCAATTTTCATTGACGGATCGGCTATGGAAGTTGACTTCAAAATCTGGGAAGAAGCTACTGAGTTCGTTGTGAATTTTTTGAGAGTTACCTTTATCATATAAAAATATTGTTTTGTTTAGCATTTCACGGCGCTCTGGGGAAAATGCGAAATCTACATGGATAACTTTATGGTCGATAAGTTCATCGAGATAGGTAATCGACGATAAGCTAGAAGGATGGGTGGTTAGAATGAGATTATGATTATGATTATGATTATAAGAGACGCCGTAGTGGAGGGCTCCGGAAATTTTGAACACCTGGGGTTCTTTAACGTGCACCCAAATCTGAGTACACCGGCTTACAACATTTCCGCCTCCGTCGGTAATCCAGCCGCCACAGAACTTGTGCAGCTCAAGATTTTGCAACAACTCGTTGACAGTATTCGGTAAACATTCTGTAATTGGTATCAACATGAGTGCGTGCCTCTCATGAGCAGTGCGGTGAGACGGCTTGTTTCCTGGGGCGCACTGCCAACTGAAGTGCGTCACTTTCCTATCTTCAACTTTCCATTCAACGCGTTCGCAATTTGAATGCTTCGGAATCCCTGAAATAAAATTAGGAACGGTTTGTTATGCTTACAGTTCCGAATTCTTAGAAATAGAATAGTCAAAAAAAGGCTTCGTTCGGTTTTGTTTACCTATGCCGCCAAGTGTGCTGTCGTCGTTTCGATGGTGGCAACTTCTTCGCGGTGGCCGCGAAGCTAGCAACATGCCACGGGCCTGGCTCGGCAGACTTGCGATGTGCGGGAATCAAAACCAGCTGGTCCCCTTGAAACGCCTGACTTTCGCTATGTGGATTATCCTTTCGGCAATGCACCGGAAACCCCCCACGCGGAGATGCCATTGAAAAAACCCCTGCCAACAACTGTCACCACAGGAAGATTTTTGGCTACCACCACTCGGGTGCCATTCTTGGAGTCGTAATTGCTATTTTTTGTGGTAACCAAGCCACATCTGATCGGTTCCGGTACCACGATGCCCTCAATGAGCAATTCAACCAGTTGAGCCATGGCATCAGGAAATACAGCACGCGTGGTTTCGTGACCGGCATCTCGCAACTGTGCTGCGCGGAATTATTGAACTACCATGGAGCTGGGTGGTAACGCTGCTGTCGTCAACCCGCCAGCACAAGAGCTATTGTGTAGCGGACGGACGAGTGCAAAATCCCTAAGCCCTGGATTTTGCTCCCCGAGTCAGTATCCTGAGGCTACCTGTGAGAGCCAGTGTCATACAGAAATCTCTTATGCAAACGGAGATCGTCCTCAGCGACGTCATTAACCTCTACGACCCGTGTTGCCGCTTCTCCACCTTGCGCCTCTGTCTGGAGTTTAAACTCGGCACCCTTTATTTTTGCCAAACTTAGCTATGTTTCGAGCACCCGGTGGCATTGTTCTGCTAATCGCTGACTAGGCTCCCTTTTCCACGCGGGATAATTATGCATTAACGCCTTGTCAAAGACCACATTAGGTAAATACGGAGAAGTGGCAAACGAGTTTATTGCTACCATATCCAGCAATGCTAACTCTTGCTCTGCTACTAGCGTTCTGTGGAGCTCTTGGGCCAATTTGACAATGAGCTCCTTCATACACGCGGGCCACTCACGCGTTAGTTCTGTGTCGTCCACCCATCCCGTTTAATATGGCGCAGAGGCATAGCGGTGAAATCTTGTCATCACAAGAGACATTTTCTTTGGCTCGAACACAAACACAGGAGTGATAGAAAAGGACGTCGAAGCGACCCGAACACGATCATGTTCGCTGATGCTAAAATTGGGGGTCGCTGCCGGTGATGGCTTGCCGAGGGCTACTTTGGACTAGTCACTCCTCGATGTTTTCCAAAAATACAAGGCACTCTGCAGCGCCTGGCTGCCGCAGCTACTTGCTGCAGTGTCTGCTGGTGCGGTGCGGCTTCGCAATGGGCTCCTTCATTTGTACCTCCTCTGTCGTCGCACACAACTTCTTGAAACTCCGTTCACAGCAAGCTGATCCTGTCGACTGTGCTAGTAAAATTCAGGTCCTTTCGATCTTGAGACACCAACTCTAACCACACGGCGCTCGAGACGCACCACCCGAGGTGGTAAAGCAAACTGCAAAAAGAAATGTGCTGCCACTATACAAATAGCGATGATTCACTTGCTGGTCGCTTGAAGATGAAGTAGAAACGCGGGAGAAGTTCTATAAGGCTGGGAAATGTTGTATTACAGACTTCACATAAGTTAGATTAGAACAGACATCAAACTGACATAAAAAGAAAACACTGTGGCTTTGAACCAGATTTAAGGTGTTAGGCACCGTCGGCTCTGCCAAATCCCGTAGAGTCACCCTACAAAAGACGGCTCATTTTCAATATCCTTCCTCTTCTTTGTTTTGTAACTTTGATGCCTGTTCTTATGTAGCTAATGTGCAGTCTGTAAGTACAAGTTTTGTCAGCCTTCTAGCACTTTTTCAGCGTTTCTGCATTTTCAAGCAACCAGTAGGTCAATCGCCGCTATTTTTATAGCAGCAGTACGTGTGCTCTTCCACTTCGCTATATCACCTCGAATGTTGCGTCTCAGGCGCCGAGTGTTGATAATTTGTTTTTCAACAGAGAAAGAACCCAAATTTTAGTGTCGTTTTATCTAATAATATAATTTCAATACCATGCATGCCTATGCAGCCATTAGTATTCTAAACTTTCTACTGTTCAATAAATAGTTGTCACTCTCACTCTCAATTTTATAATATTCCAGACTCAGAACTTTGTGAGTATTACATATGTATAATAATAATAATATTACTATTAATAATAATAATAATAATGGTGTTGATTACAATAAAAATTGTGACAATGCCGGATGTTTATGTTGCAAAATAACGATATGATTGTGAGGCAGGCCATTCTGGAGAGCTTAGTGAGATCTTATTATCTGGTGTTCTCTGTTGTACGTGTGCTGGTGAACGCACACCAGAGAACGCCAAAGAGCACGTTCGTCATCTGGCGTACGCGCATTGAAATCGCGCAATACCTGGGCCTCTAGCAGTTAACCTTTACAGAAGTGTGACCGCCACAGGCGGGAGCTAACTCCCGACTTGAAGATCAGCAGCCGAGCACAGCAAGCGCTACGCCAACATGGCGGGTATGATATGGATGTACAAAATCACAGCCTTCAGAGGGCGTTGTGATGTATTTTACAGGAACGTCAGCTTCACAACATCTTTTTGCTTTATTTATGAAAAATCTGTCCTTTTAACGGTAGGCAATAAATAATGTCATATATACCGAAAAAACACGTCTAATTTTCATCAACTAATAAGCCAAATTCATTTTTTTCCGCGAAAGGTGTTCGTAATGCACGCTACCAATAATGTCAAACAGCCGAGCCGGCTATCGATGACGGCACGTCAAGCAACCAGACTAAAGTGTTCCCGGGCGTGTTTAAATTCGTGCAAGAAACTTTTTATGAATGCTCTTGATGAGCGGCGTTGTAGACGCGGCATGTAGGCGTTAAACTAAAACTAAAGAGCTTCGATACCTCACGCAGTGTTTAATTACGTCGATATGATGGAGAAGATAACATCAAAATTGGTGTGTTGGTGATGCGTCATGTGCAAGTGTACATATTCTTGTTGACGAAAAATTCTGGAAAATGCGCTATTTCAACTCAAGTTGTACGCACATGCCCTATGAGTTTTAGAGAGCGTAGACTGATCTATAACCCACCCTAAAAGTTACCAACTATGTTAACCCATCATTCATCTAGTAATAGCAAATGGTATAGCAGTCTATATTCATGGGTTAATAATATTTACCTCAATCAATATTGCGTATCAAAACTTTTTGTTGGGCTAGTTGGTAATTCGTCCTATTGCAAGTTCAGCCTGACTTGTAAAGCCCTCAAAACCCTCACACCTGGATACTCTCTTTCATTTAAAAAACACTTACCACAGACATAGCGTGGTGTGTGGTGTTTGTTTTTTTAGTGGGACAGTTCGTTAATGTGTCACTGTTCAGAGAAATTTTCAAGCTGCGCTAAATTTACTCAAACTATCAACAAATACTCGTACAATAAAATTGCATCAATGAAATATGTTCATAAAAAATTTTGTCAATGACTCACGAGTTCGAAAAAGGGACAAACCACGTTAGAGTAGAAAGCTTCCATAAGAGAGCAGTGGAGGATTGATACAACTGAAAAGGGAAAATAGATGTTTACTTTCGATCCCTTCCAATCAAAAAGGCAGATGCATTAGGAATTCCGTGTTTCTGATGTCTTCCAGCTTCTTGCATACGTAGGAATTATGGCGCCTGTAAAGAGTGCACCACTGCATAAAGAGCGCACTTGAGAAAAAGCCTTATCTGTTCTTGAAATGCAAAAATCTTTCACAGCGATTGTTTCTTAGCGAGCTAAAGCAGAAGAAGATTACAGCATATTCATGGAGTAAATGATCATGAGAAGTGCGAGGAGTCCGTCCATTCGTCCGTATGTTTGGCTTCCCGTTTGTTTTTGCTCTCGTTCGTCCATCCGTCTGCTTGTCCGTTCGTTTTTGCTTTCGTCCATCTGTTCGCTAGTGATTGCTTTTGTCTGTCTGTCGGTCTGTCTGTCTATCTGCCTGCCTGTCTGTCTGTCTGTCTGTCTGTCTGTCCGTACATCTGCATGTCCTTCTGTCCGTTCGTCCATCTGTCTGCCACGCACTAGTGCTACCTGCTAAGTGAGTTAGTTATTCGACTGTGTGGTTACAAAACGGTCCCAGAAATAAATGTACAAGCCCACATTTTTAGAAGGTTTGACTCTAAAACCTCTGGTATGTTTCTTGGGGCTCTCTTATTTGGCAGTTGTAAATTCACAGTGTTTTTTAGTCGCACGATGTCACGCTTTGTCGTCGGCGTTGTCTACACCACCACTGCGCATGCTCGTGCCTGGCGTATCGTGCATCATGCTTGCCTCCCATGCCAAAACTGTTTACTCCGCATCCTCTCTCGCTTTGTATGACCGACGCAGGCAGCGTCTGCTAGTAAAACGTGCTTCTCGAGCTGCACGACCGTTCACTGACCGCCCGGTATAAGTGGGCACTTGATCGGACATTAGCGTCCCAACAATTGTTGAACGCAACGCTTCTCCTTCATTCAATAAATTAGAGATAAGAAGCCGAAATAACGATTAAGCATTCCGAAACCACCTCTCACCTCGCAAGGCCGATGCAGGCAGTGTGTGCTAGTAACAACAAAAGGCTCGAGCTGAGCAACTGTTCAATGGTCACCCGTACATGAAGGCACTGAATCAGACATCAGAATCCCACTACTTGTGGAAGGAAGCTCTTCACCTTCATTCAATATTGTAATAATGACAACGAAATATAAATTAGGTATTACCAAAACTTACCCAAGTACGCAACATGCACGTGATACCCCCCCCCCTACTCTGTGACGCATTTACTCAAGTTCCGGTTGTGGAAAGATGTGGGCGACATTTTTTTTTGTCTTGGGGGCTATTAGAAATGGACGCAGTGGTTTACGGCTGAAGCTGTTGTACTTGCACACACGCATTCACACACACAATATACATACATATATATATATATATATATATATATATGATTTAAAAAGAAATTCTGTGGGTCCAGTGCAAATATATAATTAGCAATAAAGGAGCACACCTACGAAACTTTGATAGTTGTTTACTCTATGTTTCGGCCGTGGCACGGCCTTCGTCAGGATTTGTCAGGTTTTGGCCGCGGCATGGCCTTCGTCAGCCTTCGTCAGGATTATATATATATATATGTAAATATATATATATATATGAAAAAAGGTGTCTACTTGAGGGCTCGTTTTTGTGTGGTGAGCACAATATTAGTGATATCAAACAGAAAATAGTGCCAAAGAAAGTATAGGGAAGTGAAAGTTATTACACCGAATTTTATTGTAAATCGGTAGAATGAAAAGCAGGTGAAAAGATAACTCCCGTGGGCAGGAGTTATCTTTTCACCTGCTTTTTCACATTTCAATCTGGTCTGATAAGATCCCCTATACTTTCCTTGGCAGTGTTGTCCATTAGATGAACTATATATACATATATATATATATATATATATATATATATATATATATATATATATGACGCTATGCTGAGTGGGTGACGTGGCCTGGCTCATACCCCATGTTTATTCCATTCTGACTTCTTCCTTCTCTACTTTTACTACAAGTCACTGCCTTCCTACGTCACAGGATTCCCCCTCTTTCCGACAGAATGCGCAAGTTACAATCAACAAAATGACAAAAAGCATAAAGTGAAGAATGTCAAAATGCGCGGTAGTTCAATTTCAGGAGGGAGTTTCTTAAGTCGCACAAAAGCTTCACAGTATAGGACAGCAGTCCGGTTAACGCAGGAGTTCTGGTTGGCGAGGCTGATGGTTGCGTCCTGGATAACACAAGAATGCTTTGGACGTGGAGATAGCGGAAATCGCAGCCGGCATTCTTGTGAAGAACAAACGAGGTTCGAACCCCTTGCAGAATGGACAGTTCAGATATCGTAGGCATCGAATTCTTTGTCGTCGCACAGGTCGTGCAGGCAGCTTGCGTGCGCGTTGATCGAGGTTAATTGGGCGCTACCTCTGTTTTTGCCGAGTACAAGGGGTGCTTTTGTGGCTTTTGGAAATTTTTCTATGGCGATGTCGCAGATGGTTTGATGGAAGGCATATTCTTGATCTTTGGTGGAGAAGGTATCCACCACGATGGGCATTTTTGCAATGTTCTTCAAGCCTTAAGAGTGCACTCGATGAAGCTTTGTTTCGCCGTTGACAATGTTGAAGTATGCTTTGACGTTGTAATTTCTTCGTTTCGTCAACTTGCTTGTGCTGTGACATTGATCGTGTTGCGCCAGGATCCTTAGCGAGTCCTCCGCAAGCTTCTACGACGCCAACCAATGCAACTGTTTCCAGCGCAAGATAATGTGGCGGGTTTGATGCACTTGAATCTTCTGTATTTAAAAACCGTTCATTGTTGGTCGTTGACTGAAGCGTACTTATGTCATCAGAAGTCGCACCTGCGGTTTCGTTTTGATTATATGCAGTGAAGTTGTATACTGGATTCACGTCGCTTCGATCTTGTGATTGATGAACACTCGACGCTTCTGCAGAACACTTTTCTTCACAAGATGCTGATTGTGAATGCTTCTGTCTCTGTGGAACTGCTGAACTGAATACTTTGAACAAATGAGATTCCTGTGAACATTCGTTGTCTGGGTTGGTTTCGTGCGGATTTACTAACTCGTCATGCGTAAATGCTACAATCTTGTGAGGTGCTTCATCAGGTTTATCAGTAAAGTTGATAGCAGGAGATGGAACTGCTGAGCTGAATACTTTGAACGAATGATGTTTCAGTGAACATTCGTTGTCTCGTTTGGTTTCATGTGGATTTACTAACTCGTCGTGCGTAAATGCCGTCACGCATCTGAAGCCGTGTGGGCCATGTGTGCGACACGAAGCATCAAGTGATTCGCGTTGTTCAGTAATACCTGAAGTATTATGGTGCCGTAAGTACTTTCGAAATGCCGATTTATTTGCCCGTGAAAAATCCAACCGAAAGTCCGGTCTTTTGGCAAAATGGTCTACATTCCCATCGGCATACGGTGGCATTACCTTCTCTTCTGTGACGTGCAAGTCCCTAGTAGGTGTTGTAATGCGTGAAGTGTATATGTACGAGTCACACGATGGTACAATGGTGGAATATTTTCTCTGAGGTCACGTTTTGGAAATAGGCTTACTGCGGGAAGACTTCGCGTAACTCTGATGGGCGAGTTGAAAAGCTTTCCGCTGATGGAGTATGGACAGGTCTTCATCGTATTCCTTGAAACGGCTGATCATTTCTTCTTTGATCTTTTTCCAAGACTCATCATTCTCGAAGATGTGGGTGAGGTAAAACTTGAATGCCTCACCTGAGATGTAGTCGGTGAAGTTTATGATCATCTCTCGTTCCGACCATGATGCAGCGGTGGCATGGAGCTCGAACAGGTTGAACCAGTCTTGTACGGGTCCGTCGTCCGCTGATCCGGTGTACTTAGGAATGTCAAGGTCATCTGATGCTGCTGTCATGATGCTTGGTGGTCTTGGTGGTCCGCGTTCTGTCACTGTGTCCCGCTGAGGTCTTCGATGATGATTGCCGGGCGATGAAGTGGTTGCGAGGTCTTCATCCTGCCGACTCGTGTGAAGCTATGATGACTGGCAGACGTGGCCTGGCTCATACCCCATGTTTATTCCATTCTGACTTCTTCCTTTTCTACTTTTACTACAAGTCACTGCCTTCCTACGTCACACACACACACACACACACACACACACACACACACACACACACACACACACACACACACATATATATATATATATATATTGTCACGGGGTCGTGACGTGGCAGAAGACAGGAAACTTCGTGTTGGGATTTAACTGTTTATTTAGGTGAACCTGTGCCCGGTAAAGGAAAAGTCTAATTACAGCAGCAGTCTTGCACAGATAGCAGTCTCGGACTGATAGCGGCGAACGCAGTGTCGGCCTTCGATCAAAAACTGACAAGCGGCGATGCGCGTCGGCATTTATACTCTTGCGGTTGAATGTTCTAGCGTTATCGCTGGCGGTGGCGTAGGTTCCAGAACAATCTGAACCGCTCGCACAGTGGGCGTGATCTTATCGAAATGATCCACTATAGTCCGGATCCTTCTCGAAAACTGCAGGCGCGGTTCGCGCCGAGAATCGTGTGGTGCTTCGGGACGACAACAAAAACTTAAGAAATGGAACGTGGCAATATATATATATATATATATATATATATATATATATACTGTCAAAAAATGTCTTCTTTTTCCGGTAAACAAATAGAAATTTTTTGTCGAGACATGAGTTTGAAGGCGTTGTCCGTCTACCATCTTCCAGTTGTTCTTATACCGGATGTTGTAACGAACGTGTTAAAATTTCTATAGCAGGAAAGTGCAATATTTCTTCTGTGCTTTCAGAATCCCTCCTTCTGTAGATGAAGGTGTCGTAAGATGACTGTAGTCTTGATTTCGAACCATTAGTGAAGTTAAAATATTTCATGTTTAGTTCAGTTTAGTTTGGTTGGTAATTATGTCAAATGATAGAGTGAAAGTCTTCAAAATTAAGTAACCATTACTTTTTTATAGAATTCAGAAAATTGGACGATAGTAATGAGCGCGAAATAAAGAAATATATCAGATTCAGATGTGAAACCGAGACTGCGATACGCGAGAGCACGTCTGGTATGTTCTTCTTGGACGTCCAGTAAGAGTAAGCGTCGTTACGTAAACCGTCAAACGATTTCTTTATGTAGGTGTACAGGTGCCGTTGCAATTGCAGCACGCATGGTGCGCACACGGGAACGAACACAGATTGATTACAATTCTGTATTCACTGTCTTTAACAATGACATACGCTTGTGACACTCATCGATGTTTCAGTTTAGGTTTGCTCGTTGAGCTCTGTTGCATTTTATTAGGCCACAATAATTACTAGAGGCTGTTTTTCGTACATCTCAAAGCTGAACTGGCTTCGTCAAATGAAGCACTGAGATTATCTCATTTGAGAACCACCTAACTCTCCTAGCTAACAAGGTAATTGACCTAATTTTCTTACTTACTCTCTCAACTGATGTTTTTAGTCTTATTAAGAGACCTGCGGCTCCAGAAGTAGTTCTAATAGCATAGAACATCTTGTCTAACTTTCTTGATTTTGTGACTTCTGTACACTTTTATTGGAGTGATCCCGAACGCAGGGGCGAGGTGAAAACGCTTTTGGTGAAAACGCTGATTTTTGGTCGAGGTGAAAACGCTTGAGGCTCAACTTCCAAGTGTTTAGATTTAGGTGCACGTTAAAGAACCCCAGGTGATAGAAACTTCCCAAGCCCTATACAATGGCGTCTTTCATGATCATGTTGGGTTTTTGCCGTAAACCCTGACAATTGTAATTATTAGTATTTTCTTAAAGCGTCGTACATAGTTGACCCTTTAACTACTTTTTCTATTATATAAACGTATCAATGATTCAAAATAGGATGCAACAGTGTTTTACTATCTTTCTTCAAGCAATTCTTCAGATTTTCCGCGCGACTGTATTGCCAGCTTTTATTTGCAAGTAAGTGTGCAATACTTTTAATTTCAGATGGACACTTCCACTCATATACTCTATGTTCCGTGGTATCTATTTGTGCCAGTATCCCAAGAAGCTTTCGTGTTCTTGTCGATTGTGCAGGCATATTCAGTCATTGCCACATTCGGCAAATTTCCTACCATACGGGGAAAATACAGCTCTTTTCTCATTGAGTTGTCATTTGTGGAATACCGCCGCTACTCGGCTGAATGTAGCAACGAGTAAACCTCGAACTGTTGTGATAACTTCCAAACAAACCGGGAGATGGATGAACTCTCTTTTTTTCGAAACCGGGCGCCTCAGGGTACGAGGTCCTTCAATACCCTCGAGCAGAAGCCCTCGTACTTCAGTGCTGCAGTCAGCCGTTTGTTTATTAACGACAGATAAAAGAAAGGATACATTTTAGTGTCCGTGTGTTATTGTTTGCGTCGTACTAGTTTGATTAAGAGTCATTAGGTGTCTACTTCAAAACAACACGAGATACAGTGGAGGAGCATCCCGCGACGGATTTTACCCGAACTCAAGGTGAAGCCCGGGTAAAACAAACAGTGATTCAGGAGATGATTGTGTTGAACAAGGGAACGTGCCGTGCAGCTGGAGATGCGGCAAAGTGATCTCAACCGACCAATGGAGAAACGGTAACGGAGTCAATCAGCCAGGCCCAATGTCTTGGCGTAAACAAGCTAGTGAGTAACCAGACAAGAACGATTGAAGGTGATGACCCGTTAACAGTGTCGAAAGCATCAATGATGGCTCACACGCCACCTCAGATAACATCGATGGGAAGGGCTCACCAGAACAGAAGAAGGGAAAATAAGAAGAGATCGAGCGAGAACCGCAAGAAAGGGCGCAAGCGCCGTTGGAAGTACACAAAATAGGTGCTAAGGTTGAATCGGAATGTGTTCGGCAGTGTTGCGCCTCAATGCTTTACGTTGGTATCCATTGACACAAGTGTATGTCGAGCGTTCCAAAGCGTTTGTCGGGGTGACGTGATGTATAGGATTGTACAATTGTTGTAAATGCAGACCTTTGTACATTTCCATTGTTTGAAATATGTGGTGGAGTGTTGTACTCATGTACCTGTGGTTATATTCCATGCGTTGCGAGATTGAATTGCAATGTGCAATTGTATTGAATGTTCTATTGTGAATGTGACGCGCCAAGAGCGACGGACTATGTTACAGACTTCACGTGTGTGGTGACTGTTCGCACTCGTTTGTGTGGTTTTGAATATTATGAGGTAATATTCTTAAAGTGGGAGGGGGCAGTGTCACAAATGAGTGCTCAAAAAAGGGCGCGCCGCCGAATTATTGCGACCTAGCGCAAGAGAGGCGCCTCAAGGTCAACTATTAACAAGCAAACAAGAATCCAAAGATTCCCCGGGCACACGGTCTCTCCCCCCTCGGAAGCGTAGTGTCACGGACCAAGCTCCTCACATCGGCGGACGAGCGAGTCCTGAAAGGTTCTCGATGGAAAGGGCGTGGTAATGCAGAGTTGCGTCACGTTTCGCGGACGGCCCTCTAAGTGTCTCGCCCTTTCCCCAGCCTTAGCTGTGCATCGCGCCGACGAAACCAAGAGAATTTACTGGAATCTATCGCGAAAGGTATTCAAGCGAGTAGCGGAGAAGGGATATCAGGAGAAGAAAGAAGTTAGCGCCAGTGTATGTAAGGTCATTCCGCCGTATCGGCAAAGCCTTTTGTCCTCAGTGACAAAGGAGGAGTGGATGAAAGTTTGCGCCAGGGATGCGTAGGGTGTTCCGCCTAGTCGGCGAAGGCTTCTGTCCTTAGTGACAAAGCAGGTAATGAAGAGGATTTCCACCTGAGGGGTGAAGACTCGTGCTACAAGCAGAAGAGTGTGTCTACCGCCAGCGAGCGAAGACGCATTACAACAACTGCGCGTGGGAAGCCGACGTATTACCGGCGAAGAAGTTTCGTGTTTGGAGAGCGGCAAATTGAAGACGTGAGGTTTCTAAGAAGAGAAACTACGGGGGCAGCAAAACGACAGCAGCACTGGACTTTAAGTGAGTGATCCTTGGAAGAGTATCATTCAGACATTGTCCCAAGGATTTTGGACTGAATAAGTATTTGAGCTCTTTAGTCTTTAAGTTTTTTGGTTGCTCGATGCATGTAGTTGCGTTGTAGCGCGTATTGTAGTTTGGGTTCATTGTTTCGAGTGTGGCTGATTGCACTGTGTAGTACGTATTTTGATTGATGATATATCGTATTCAACTATTGTTGAGTTTGCATATTTGTGTATCGCTTGATCTGCCATATTTCAGATTATAATTTTGTTTTGTTTATCAACTCTCGACTCTGAATTGTTCTTTGGACCACAGCCGGTGTCCGCTGGCCTGCCATATGTGACCACTTATAAATTGTCCACGCTTTCGTGGTGCAAATCAGGGGGCCGATACTTCAGCCCTTAGAATTAGCCCGACGATCAGCTTTCTAATTAACGGGACGTGTGACACGCGCCAGCCTTTCCCATGTGTGTAGCGGCACTCAATCAACGTACGTGGTATGAGGAATGTAAGGCTTCAGCGGCAGCTGCGCCAAGTACTTGAGCAGTACAACATTAATGTAGCTGCAGTGCAAGAAACTAAGATTCGGGCTGCTCGTGACACCGATCTTGCACTGGAAAGTTTTGGAGATTATGATGTTTACATTAGCCAAGCACGTGGTGCTTCCGGTGAATGCTTTTAATTACTTAGGAAGCACTTGAATCATACTTTGACGTATTTAAATATTGATGGGGAAGGACGCCTCATTTGTTATGACTTTTTTTCATTCCCATAATTGGAGGTATATCTGTGTCTCTGCTCCCTCAAATGTACAGGAGAGGAGTTCTTTTTTCCTCTCTTTAACATCGCTGCTACACACTGACAGAACTTTGATAGATTTTGGAGACTAATTGTGTTTGTGACGCGAGAGATCATTCATATGAACGAATCGTTAGGATGCAAGTGCAACTTTAATGCAGAAATAACGAATGACAATAATTTATTACGTGTGGGTGCGAATGCACCTTCCTCATTGAGGTTTGCGCACTTTCTGGGCGGTTCTGATGCTCGGATCGACCATGTGTGTGTATCTATAGGCCTATGGTCTCACATTATAATTATGCTGTGAACCCTATATTTTTTACGGATCTTTGCTTCGTCGCCATTTGTTGTGGTCCTCAAAATTTTAGTAAGGTGCCTATCAACTAGAACTTATGGAATCTTAAGCTACTGTTGTTTCACGATGAACGTTTTGTATAAATAGTAATACAATCGATACAAGAGGTAACACTGTTTTGACCGCTGCCAATCTTCGCTCATTAGGAAAGGTAAAAAGAAAAAAATTAAGTATGAGGCGATTAGTATTTCATGCAAAATAGCTCAAAGGAAATGCTGAAAAATACTATCGTCATGATTTACTTCATAAACTTCATATTTTTGAAAGTCAACAGCCGGATTGTACGTAGATGGGATATCTGCGATTCGAGCACAGATACGAAAACATGATACAGATTTATACAGAGGAATATTGATTTGTTCCCGCGTTACACATTTCACTGAAGAGCAACCCAAAAAGAAATCTCTTGGGTATGAAAACTGATATGCACTTTCTAAACAGATACTGCAAATTGAGGCGCGGGTTACTCTTTGAACAGGTATATGTGAAATTAGAGCCCCGTTTGAAGGTTACTACAAATGTTTGTTTCCCGCGAATGAGCTTCAGGATAATTTTGATGAAGAAGCTCACCACTTCATTGTCATTTCGCCTAACAAGATGATGAGAGACTCGCGTTGGAAGGGACCAGTGCCAAGGCAGAAATTGGATTTGCAATAACAACGTTGCAGAAGAACAAAACTCCTCGCCCTGATGGCCTTAGGGGCAAATTTCACATAGTATTTCAGGAACTTTTTATACCTTTCCTTGAGCAACTTTTCAAAGAGGCATATAAATGTGGCGAACTTCCTCCTTCTTTCTACCAGGGCCATACAACATTGATCCCAAAGAGTACTGATCCTGATGCATTAAAAAGGTTAACGAATATAGGCCTATATTGTCATGTAACGTTGACTACAAAACATTTGCGAGATTGCCGACAAATCGACTACAGACAGTGATCAGTAATTGTGTAGGTGACCTCCAAACGTGTGGAATTCACGGTCGCTCTATACAGACAAACATTCATATTGGCCGGTCAGTTCTTGAGTGTATCGTTGGTAGCATGGACCACGTAGCCCTCCTTCAAATAGACCTTGTTAAAGCATTGATAAGGTACAGCATGCTTTCTTGTTCCGGATCCTAAGACACTTTCAGTTGGGTGATGTACCGTACAATGGTATTTCACTCTGTTATAAGAAGTGCACAACCAGGCTAATTGCAAATTTCCCGATATTCAACATATTAGATATATATTATGTAATAGGCGATTTATCCATACGTCAGGGATGTCTGTTCTCGCCTTTGCTTTTTGCAATTTATCTGGAACCATTATGTTTAAGTGTGCCTCTAAAGTCTTGCATAACAGGCTACCAATATGATGCTGAGGAAATTAAAGTTCTAGCTTATGCAGATGACATTGCCTTCTTTTGCATTGATAAACCCAGTCGACACTACTTCACGTTTCTGTGAAGTCGCTTGTGCCAACATAATTTTTCACAAGAGTAGTGGATTCTGGCTAGGCATGTAGGCCCAAACTCCTTCGGTCTTCGCAAATATCCATTAGAAAGCAACTTTTATGAAGTAACTTGGTGTGCCTCTCGATAACTGTGGTAACAGCGGCCTACTTGGCAGTGGTGACTACGCTGCTAGACACTCTACTGAATTTCGCTGCTTGTTTCACTACAGATAGCCGTTTGAACCGGAGCTGCATACCGACGGAAGAAGCGATCTTCAACACGTGCAATCGCCGTGGTCAGCGAAAGCACTGAACGATCTTCCTAGGACTGGCTGCCACCAGGAGGCGTGTGGCCTATCATCAGCACTCGGCAATCACTCGGCATCTTGTGATACCACCTTGCTATAAAAGCAGACTACCGGCCACCCGTTCTTTCACTTGGCAGTGGTGACTACGCTGCTAGACACTCTACTGAATTTCGCTGCTTGTTTCACTACAGATAGCCGTTTGAACCGGAGCTGCATACCGACGGAAGAAGCGATCTTCAACACGTGCAATCGCCGTGGTCAGCGAAAGCACTGAACGATCTTCCTAGGACTGGCTGCCACCAGGAGGCGTGTGGCCTATCATCAGCACTCGGCAATCACTCGGCATCTTGTGATACCACCTTGCTATAAAAGCAGACTACCGGCCACCCGTTCTTTCACTTGGCAGTGGTGACTACGCTGCTAGACACTCTACTGAATTTCGCTGCTTGTTTCACTACAGGTTAGTGCAGTTTTGTACAGTTACATTTATATGGTGTCGTCACCACTGCCAAGTTTTCAATTTTTTGATTTTGTGATTTTTTGCCTGTTTTGCGCGCTTGTTACTGAATATTAGGCTTATTGATATGGCTAAGGAACTAGCGAAGCTCAAAGAAGAAATGAGGACTGAATTGCTTAAAGAAATTAGGCAGGAATTCAAGTTTTTCAAAGAATCACTGGAGCGTGATCTCAGGAATGAGATACGGGATGTGCGCACTGAGCAACGCCAGATGAGCCAGAGCATTGACTTCTCGCTTGAATCGGTCGAAGAACTGAAACAGAACCTTGCTTCTGAAATTTCAAAGAATACTAGTCTGGCGAAGGAAAATGATGAACTACGCACAAAATGTGCAGCATTGGAAAAAAAAGCATCAGAACTTGAAAGGAGGCTAACGAATTCGGAGCAATACTCGCGAAATACGAACCTCGAAATCCAGGGTGTCGTCAAGAAAGAAAATGAGGACCTTTCTACTATTCTGTCTGAAATAGGCAATGCAATTCATGAGCCTATCAGTTCATCTGACGTCGAGTGTTGTCACCGTGTTCCAACTCGCAACCCAGAGAAAACAAACATCATTGTACAGTTTAAATCCAGAGCTAAACGCGACGCTGCTCTGAAAAAAGCAAAGAAAACAAGGATCACAAACAGAGACTTGGGGTTAGAATCCACTTGTCCCGTTTACGTGAACGAGCATCTTTGCCCATCACTAAAGAGGCTGCTTGGTATGGCAGTGAAAAGGAAGTATGAGCACAAATGGAAATCTGTATGGAGCAGCAACGGAAAAATCTATGCAAGGGAAAATGATGGTGGTGATGTTGTGCAGATCTCGGAAGAACGTGATCTTGCTAAGATTACTTCGATTATTTCTGGTACCACACAAACCACTTCCTAAGAACCACCATGGAATATCACGATTTCATCTTACCGCATCAATTACACTTTCAGAAAAATTCCAGTACTTCCGTGCTGCACTTGAATGCTCGATCAGCAGCCAATAAACAAGAAAATATTAGCAACTTGTTAAATCTGTTCTGTTTTAAGTTCGATATCATCATGCTAACAGAAACATGGTATCAGGACAGCAATTCTCGGCTGTACCTAGATGGCTATGCTGATTACGTTTTAAATCGAATTGATAAACGTGGAGGTGGCGTTCCAATTTATATTGCATCAGGACAAAAATATGAACTCTTAGCAGATTTTTGTAAAACAACTTGCGACTATGAAATTTCAACACTTCAACATTTGTCTGACATAATTTCGGTGGTGTATCGCCCGCCTAATGGAAATGTTTTCAAATTTATGAGTTTCTTTGATAATTTACTGGAATATGTTGCTGCTAACGAATTTAGACTTGTATGCGGGGGAGACACTAACATAAATTTTCTTGTAAACAGTGCTGTCTCAGTAGATTTTACACATAGACTTAGTTCTGGTGGCTTTGTCAACCTAATTAACACCCCAACTCGTGTAACGCTGTCTTCGTCTACATGTCTTGACATTCTGATTACGAATATTGACACTGTAGTAGAGCATACTGGAACAGTGACATCAGACGTCAGTGATCATTGCCCTGTATTTATGACGTATTGTGCGAATGCTAAAAAAATTTTTTCTAAATCAAATGTGTTCGCAATACAAGATTTAAGCGAGAAAAACATGGATCTTTTTAAGCATGATATTTCCAAATATGACTGGTCTTTCTTATATGAAATAAGTGATGTAAATGTCGCGTATTCGAAGTTTCTTTCTGCGTTCCTGCAAATTTACAATCTACATTTTCCTTTCAAGAAATTGAGACAGACTAGAAAGATAAGAAAACCCTGGATTACGCAAGAACTTTTTAAAATGATAAAACACAAAGATAAATTGTACCATAGTTTTCTTGCTACACGTTCGCCTGAGGTGCTGATAATGTTTAAAAAGTATCGAAACAAACTGAATGCGCAACTCAGGCGTGCCAGGATTGCTTATCATGAGCGTATGTTTACAGACGCCACGGGTAAACATCCTGATATCTTGTGGAACATAATAAATAAGGTTCTTGGTCGCGAGAAACATTCTGCCGCGCCGGAGAAGTTAATCCACAATAAAACCGAAATCTCTGGTTTAGCACTTGCTAATCACTTTAATGAGTACTTTGCAAGCATAAGCGCGGTACAACAGCCACAACAAGCTCCACCAAATACATCATCGTTTCTTTCCACTCCTAATAGCTTATTTTTAAATCCCACTAATGAATATGAAGTATTTACCACATTTAAGAACCTTAAGAATAGTAAAGCTCTCGATATAGATGACATACAGATAAAGCCTGTGAAGTATGTATTAGAATACATTGCTCCAGCTTTAACACACATCTTTAATTTGGCTTTACAGTATGGAATTTTCCCAGAAAAAATGAAAATGAGTAGGGTAACTGTTATTTTTAAAGGAGGTGACAGAAATGATACGTCAAATTATCGACCAATTTCAATAATTCCAGTATTTTCCAAAGGCTTAGAAAAGATTATTTTTTCGCGTGTTTCAAGTTTTTTTGACAGACACAGTGTTCTATCTGATGCCCAGTTCGGCTTCCGTAAAGGCAGGTCAACGGAAACCGCTTTGCTCACACTCAAGGAATATGTACTGAAAAATATTGAGAGAAATCTTTTCACCTTGGCGCTCTTCATTGATTTTAGTAAAGCCTTCGATTGCATAAATCACAAAATTCTACTGTGGAAATTATCACAGAATGGCCTTAGAGGTATTCCATTAACATTATTCGAGTCTTATTTAACTGATCGCAAACAATCTGTTTGCATAAGAGACGAAAAATCATGTTTTCTTCCCATAATAAACGGTGTACCACAGGGTAGTGTATTAGGTCCGCTGCTCTTTAATGTCTACGTTAATGACATTACTAATATTACCACCTCTGTTCAATTTATCATATACGCGGATGACACTACACTTCTTGTTTCTGGTCCGGATTCACAGAAATTAATGAGACAATGCAACGATCTACTGGTTAAGTTATCTCAATGGTCGATTGCTAACTGCCTTAAAATAAATCCTACAAAAACTAAAGTAATGTTATTTCGCGCTAAAAACAAATCTCTGACTTGCCAACAAACGTTATTATTTGCTGGTAAAGAACTTCAAATTGTTGATGAACATAAATTACTAGGCGTTACTTTTTCTTCGCATCTTACTTGGGATAAACACGTAGAAAATATCTGCAAAAAACTGTCAGCTATAACAGGTGTTTTATCTAGATGTAGGTATCTTCTTCCACCGAAAGCAAAACTTAACATTTATTATGCTCTATTCTTTTCTCATTTAAGTTATTGTAGCTTAGTCTGGGGGACTACTGGGAAAACAAACATTATGAAATTATTTTTACTGCAAAAAAGGATGATTCGGCACATTGACAATATGGGCTTCTTAGAGACAACACGGCCAGCTTTCCTAAATCATAGAATCATTAAAATAGAACATCTTTACACTTTTCGCCTACTTTATTCCTTTTATTTCTCTAAAAAATATCTTCATAATTTTCTTGCGTCTACTGCATCGTTGACACCTAGAATCACTTCCGCCAATACTAGAAATAGTGACATGTGGTATGTTCCTAGATTTCGCAATAATTATAGGCTACAATCATTAGAGCACAACTTGCCGCATATTTTAAATAAATACAAAGACGTCAAGTGCTTCTCAGCCAAGGAACTCAGGACTCTCTTTGTTAACATGTGATGACTTAACGTATTACTATTTTCTGCAATTATTGTTTTCTATGTTTCACTTGTCAGAGCAAATTGTGTATGATTTCCTGTCTTCTTCTGCATAGAATTTTTGTTTTCATTGTTTTTCAATAATTTCAGATATTGTTGTGTACATTTGTGTGAACATTTGTTTTTTTTTTATTTTTTAAATATGTTGCTTTTTTTCGTACAACTGCCACATATGCCTTGTAACGGACCATCGACCCCGTCAAGCTGTTTGACAACAGCTTTTAGTCGATGGTATCCGCCAGAATCTTTGTATTTCTGGAAATAAATCTATTCTATTCTATTCTACACTGGACCACTGTCATAACTACGATCCGCCGAAAGGTGGTAACATGGCACGGACGAGAGCTTTCTATATTCCCAAGCGAAAGCATGCTATGTATTTTTTGCGTCAAAGCTTATTTATATTCTGCAGGTGTTGCACTGCTCTTGTATGCACATTCAAGCCTTTCATAGGATATCTGCCTGCTTTATTTGGAGCTCTTCCTTAGAACCCATGAGAAGAGACAATCTTTTGCTTCCGCTTGAAAAGGGTGGCCTCGGCCCGGTGGATTTGTTTGTGCGACAGCTGGTGTTAAGATCTTTCTTTACCTTAAAAATCTATGCCACCCTTTTCTATTAGCGGTTCATCGAAACCGCCTATGATACCACTTTCCTTTTATTCATGTCACAACAGGCATTGCTAAGGAATGGCCGGTGTGGGGATTCATAAAGAAATTGTTGATACACCCAACTTTTTATAGCCCGATTTAGTTTACAGTATTTGTATACTTTTGACAGAACAAAGATAACCGCTGCACTTGTGTAAAACTTTTTCCCTGAACCCTTTTATCGAATGCCATATTCGCTTTCGTTCACAATGTATTAGGTCGCGTACGTAGATAGTGTAAATCTCCTTCAGCGAAAACATTTTTATTTAAACTGCACACTTGCGCTCTGCAGTGAAAGCGTAGCTGAATGAAAAATCAATATACGTATACTGGACAGTGAATTGTAGACCCTGGAACCAACCTGAGACGATGGAGAATTGTTTAATTCATTGTCGCAACGCATTTTATTTTTGGGACATTAAAAAAACAATAATAAAAAACTTTCAATCACAGCTCTTGGTATTAGGTTCCTCTTTTTTAAAGAGCCTGACTGATAATACTCCATCAGACCTTTTATGTTGTCGGGACTTAATTCACTATGGCAAAGTCGCATGATAGATAGACACACCGAGCCACCACGCTTGACTAGATCCCTCTTCCGAGAAGCAGCTGCTTAAGCGCGCAGTGTTGTTGAGACTTTTGACGCCATTTCGGAGTGACTTCCCCTTCTGGACTCTTCTGTGTGCTTGCCTGACTTTTGATGAAGAATGTTCTGCGTAGTTCACCACTACTGGTGATGATTTCATGCAAAGAAAAAAAACTGGAGTATCTCAGTGGTACAATGTCCGCTCAGTGAAGAAGTGGTTCACTGGGTGCCAACCAGTGGAGCCGGGCTCGAGCCCCGCTGTTCCATTACTACTAGGTCATGCCTGACTAGGAAAAGTTTGACAACAAATTACAAGCGCCGGCATAACTCAGTGGTAGAAAATTGGGCTGGCACCCAATAGACCCGGGTTCAAGCCCCACTGTGTCATTGGTGCAAGTTTTTTTTTTGTTTAGTGCGATGTGGTTACGGACACCGGCGGCGGCAGCGGCAGCGGACAACATGCAATGGCGCGTGACCCGAGATGTGGTCTCATAACAGCTTTCGCAGTAAAAAATGCAATACGGTCACCTTTTTTCCGCATGCTTCGCATAACGTCAATTCCCAGGTACGTGGGATCTGCCGAATTTTCGTTTATGAAAAAGCCTAGTTCTGAATATAGGCATAAAATTTCAGAGCAGTCTGTGATAAATATAGGCCAAACAAACTTTTGTATTCATTAAGTGAACCTAAATAGGCTTTAAAAGTACTGTAATTAAATTCATGTTTTCAGAACAGCTTACAAGAATGCCTAATGACGTTCATAATAAAAAAAACGTGGAAGTCTTCTTTAAATATATCTTTTTTTAACATTTCACAATGGCGCTTGTCGATACTTTTGCAAGGATTCTGATTTATCTGAAACCTCACGCTTCAACGATCATCGCTTAATAAGCAGTCTTTTCAAGCCACACATAAACTTTTCTAACTCAAAAATAAAAAAAATACTCATGATATAAGGCATCAACACATTTACGTCTTGCAAACTGAATACTTAAAATTGCAAGCGCAGAACGTACATGCTTATTACAGCCACTGTTTTATCGTATATGAAGAAAAGTACTTGTGTGAAAAATAGCATTCCTTGTCCTTATCTGAAATAAATTGAAACACTGAATTCGTTCCATAAAATGATTGTTAGGATTATAGATAGGACGTTTTCATTGGAGACTAAATGTCGCTAAGAGGACATCGGATAAGCGAAAGAAAACGAGGGAAGCTTACCAAGGCTATGCCAGTTTACTACACTACGATTATAGTGGGACTGAAGGGGTAAAAGAAAGAAACAGGCAATTGGGCCTAAGGCCTACTACGGCATGTACATTCGACATCAATAAGAATCGGAACAAGCTGTATGTAATCAAAATGGCATCAATACTGCAAAGTGCCATCTAAATAAACAATTGAAGTAAGCTCTCTCAATTAGCCACACTTTCCTATCATATTAACCTTTATCTTAGTCGTTTTTCAGGCTTGGACTGACTTTAACTCCAGCCAGCGAGTGAAAACTCATACTGAGCGCAACTGTTCCATGCAGCATATCTACGTAGAAGCAATCTCTTCATTTCATTGCGTTCTCATCAACGTATTGGAGGAACCTGAAACTTTACCAATGTAATGTTACAGAGCTCATTTTACAGAAACTTTGCAGTTGCCATGGGCATCGTTGCAGGTTAGCAAAAAATTTGTGTATTTCGGGACCTAAAGCTTGCGATGTGTTCACAAAATAAAGATCACAGGTCCGCATCTTAACCGCACGCAAGCCCCCTACGAGGCAAGCGCAGCCACTGCACAAAGTAGCAGTTGCGCCTAAGTTAAATCGGCAAAAAAATATGCACATGTGTTGCGCACTGCGAGTTGCGTTAACACATCCAACATCTTAGGGCAAAAGCGTTAACTAGTAGATATTGCATCATGTGAATAGCGCAAAAAGCGGGTGATTCGAAGGTTTCTTTGAAAAGCCCTCTTTCCTTTTATCCTTTTCAACGCGCAATGCCCTGCTAAGCAACTTTCGGTGAGCATAATAATCCTCAGCTAACTCTGCTGTCTTGTGTAGCTGTAATTCACCAAGTTTGTCTTGCAGCCAAAGCTTGATATCCTCCTCATTGCAGCGGTAGAATTGCTCCAATGCAATGCAATCTACCACTTTATCGCGATCGTCATAAGCACCTTCACCCTTGAGGCATTCAATTAAATGGGCTGTAAGACGAAACGCAAAGTCAATTTGTGACTCATTCCCCTTTTTAGCATACCGGAACCTTTGCCTGAAAGCATCGGGTGACAACTTATAACATCTCAAGAGCACTTCCTTAACCTCGTCATAGCGTTCAAACGCTTCCCTCGACAAACAAGTTATCGCGTCGGACACTTCGCCGGGAAGAATAGCTAACAGGTTCTGCGCCCAAAGAGACCGCTCTAAAGCATTTCGCTCACAGGTGTGTTCTAACTTGACGAGACACTTCGCCGTGTCCTCGCCTACTACGAACGGTGGCAGTTGGTCCCGAATTCCATAACCACTGACATGAACTGTCGGAGAAGCTACGCTAGGCACCTGCGAACACTGTAGGATTGATAATTCTATTCGTTTCAACTCGGGGCGCTCCTGCCTCTCGGCCTCCTCACGCTCGCGACGTTTGCGCCTTTCAGCTTCTTCACATTCGTGAACTTCTCGCCTTTCGGCCTCCTCGCGGCGTGGTTTGATATCCGCCCAGGCCTCATCGACTTCCTCAGCCGACATTCCTTCATCCTTCATGATCTCAAAGACCGCTTGCTTCGTTTCGCACGGCCCAAATTAATGCCGAGTTTCTCACAAATTTCGATGAGTTCCTTCACTTTAAGGTTCTCCATCGTTCACACTAGCCTCTTACTGTTTGCCCCCGTTAAGAATCCACTTGCCCTACTTACTATAAGTCTACTAACAAGTCGCACAAGCAATTTTAACACTGCCGTGTTTACTCCCTCCACAATAACTTTGGTTTCAAAGCGCTCTGACTTTGCTTAAAACGATCAAAGCTCACTCTATTGCTTCACACAGCCCTTCTCTAAACTACTATAACCTGACTTATAGTGGTCTGGTGAACTCAGGGGAGAACATCAGGCACTCCCCGCATCGATGTCGATGACGCCGGCTGATTTCGCAGCTGCCAACCACTGTTACGAAGCGCGCCTCCGACGACGTTGCAAAGGGCGCCACGAAATTTCACTGCTGCTCTCACTGTCACGAAAGACAGTGACGCCAACATGGTCCCGAAGGCGCCACTGCTTCGAACTCCACCGGGAAGGTCACCAGCCGTTTGGTAGCGTAGGTTTCTCAGCTCGCGACTGCTTCTGCGCAGAGCTGATAGACAAGCGGACGAGACGACGGTGAGTTAAACAAGGTTTATGTACAGCATATATACAGAGGCGTTACAAATTCGGCACTAGGGCAGACAGCTTAGAGACTCAAAGAGCCGAGCTCTCTTCTCTGACACATAGATCTACTGCTCGCGACGCGCCGCAGGGCTTTTTTTATGCACCTGGTGGATTCTTTGAGTAACGAAATGTCCAACCAGAAGCGCCGCTGGTCATGAGGTCAGAATTTTCCAAAGGGGTCGCCGCTGGGACGCGTCATTCTCTTCAAATCCGGAGCCACTGCCCTGCACGTGGCTCCGGATTTGTGACGTTGCCACGCATTGGACGAGTGACATTGCCACGCATTGCGTAAGACTCGCCAGACAGGAAGGCGCCGCCGCGTGATGACGCCGTTGAGTTGTTCGCGTCAGGTGGGCTCGCGTGCTGGCCCTGACACAGATTGCCTTTTTCAGAGGCATAGATGTTCGATGTGCACTGACAGGCATAACAATAGCCAGCTCACCATACCACGCATAAGAGCAAATGGGCAGTCTAAAATACACAAAGCACTTGTGAATTATGTGTGCTTGTTGCTCACATCTATAATATCAAACGAAGAAAACCTTCCAAAAATGCACTTCATCAGGGGAAATAATCATACGCAACAAACACAACGGGCTCCCACAAGTGCCACCAGCACCCGCCATTAGTGATGATATTAGTGTCTTGCCGGATGAATATGCTGTGTCCTTGACAGAACACCAAAGGAGCGCTCCATGACCTGGCTTGCATGTGTGCTGGCTGCATCGCACTGCTGCTGAAGCAGGCTAGTCACAGACAGAGAGATGAGGAGCAATGGCTTTGAGGCACATTTATTGTCACCTTT
The DNA here is from genome assembly GCA_013436015.1 of Rhipicephalus annulatus. Taxonomy (NCBI): domain Eukaryota; kingdom Metazoa; phylum Arthropoda; class Arachnida; order Ixodida; family Ixodidae; genus Rhipicephalus; species Rhipicephalus annulatus. Next base: position 247,748 of record WOVY01014306.1, read on the forward strand.
ATAGGTCAACAATGCATACTTAGGTCAGGTACAATTTGTAGAAAAACATATATCACTATGCAATCGTGGTGAAAACGTTCGGCTGAAACACAGCATGCCACAGCACTCGGAAAGAAAAAGCCACATGGAGTAAAAGATGCAGTTACTTGCCCTGTCTTGTCTGAGGCTTGCTCAATAGGTCTTTTTCCTTGCAAGTTGTGAACAGCCAGACGATTTTCACCCACTTGCTATTTTCTTCCAGAGCACTTGATTCACAAAGGGAGTCATAGGCTCGAGAGCACAATAAGGAATCAAAGTATTTGTACTCGTTTAAAAGCACAAGCTTTTGAGTCTCAGATGAATGGAGTTTGATTCATCCAACTTTCAACATTTTTAATTATCTCGCATTTAATTCTAATAATGTTCAATAAGCAATATGTGTGCGAATAATACAGGTATCCACTCCAAGCAACCATGCTTGGGTTTTCAAGTTGCGCACAGTAAGTGGTGTTTACCTAATCGTATGTATTAAAAAATAACCTTGCACCCAGCCGTTAGGCCGTTTTGTGAGCTCGAAGCTCCCAAGCAGATTGCGGTCCTTCCAGATTAGGCTGTCATGCACGCTTCCAAACCACATCCAGGTCCACTGAACAATAACAGTCCCAGCAGTGAAATAGGCTTGCACATCTAGAGAACATGTGACCTTATTATTTTTGTACAGGTGCTCCAAGTCATGAGGAAGGAGGTTTGATGTGCCAGCTCGTCCAACCAATGCATCGCAGGATTTAAACAAACTGTGTAATCTGTGAAGATTCAAAACGATATATCAAAATCAATTAAAGCACTCACTTCTAATGCTACCTTCACTATAAGACAGAGCTATCACTTCGTCAAAGTGATTAAATCGCTATATTTCCTTTGAAAAAAACTGAAGCCTCATGTAGGATTTACATAGCAAAATATATATTTCTAATGAACAATGGTGCCACCACAGCGGTAGTCGTCTATAGAACTAACTTTTCCAAATAACATGAATTAATCAAGCGCAACCTGGCTCCTGGAAAATGAATTCACATAAACTTTCTAACTCTCAAACGTGTTAAATAGACAGGCCCATTCTAATAGTCAAACAAGAGTTTACTGATATCACATCACAAAAAACTCCTGATGTATTTGCCCGCCTCTCCATTATATGCATATATATAACAATGGTAAAGTTTTCATGCTTAACTCCTATGTTACTGCCGAGCATACACAAACGAGAGGCTTCACCTGCGCATTGTTTTAAATCAACTGGAAAGAAGTGATTTCACTATCGCGAAAGTATTTGGGCCATGGCACTGCGCATTGAATTTGCAAAAGGCAATGAAAGCACTGTTGCATTTTCTCAAATACACCGGCCTGTTTCATCGTTTGTGATGGTGAAACCGTTCGCGTCGGCCCAGACAGTGACCATTTCTCTCCTCCTCTATAACCTTCCTTCCCCTCTCCCCTTCCTCAGTGCAGGGTAGCCTACCGATTCGTCCAATGCTTCCTGCTTCTGTCTGCCGGCCATCTATTCGTGCGTGCTTCCGTTCATCTGCTCGTTCTTGCTTCCATTCATTCGTCCGTCCGTCCGTCAGTCTATCTCTCTGTCCATCTATTAGTTCGTTCGTCACTCACTCTAGCACACTGTCCGTGCCTCACTTTCCGAAGAAAATATTTTATATATCCCTGCAAAGAATACGGGACTTTAACCTACTCTGTGCCTACTTCGCCTCCGTATTTCGTGAAAGAGGTGACCGAGCTTGCTGTTGGCGTGACCGAGCTTGTTGCGGCCTTGCAGAGCAAAACGAACCCACCAACGCCGCTGGCGTCGGTGGTTTTTCTGCTCTTAGTGTATTACAAGACAGCCACTTGCCAGCAAAGTAAGTGGTGCTGTCTTTTCTTGCTTCTTGTGTGCGAGAATCGTCGAAGTATACACTACCAGATAGCGTAGTAGCGTTTGCGAGCCGCGACAACAACCGGGTGACAGCGCATCCATCCCCCGTTTTGCCCCATAGTAAATGGCATATTCGGCGGCGCGGGGCGCGTCCAGGGTGAACGACGCTGCGTTTCGGCGGCAGGGAATTTCGGTCGCTGTAGAAAGCGGATGTTTCAGTGTGAACTAGGCATTAGTTCGGAAATCAACGACAGCAGACGACTCTCTCGCTTCCCTGGCCATCAGTGGTGATAGCACCTTGCTGGAGCAGATAAAAGTATATGTACGGGAAGAGGTCGCACGACAGCTTTCATGTCTCTCGTATCTGCCGACCACCAAAGCACCAACGAATCGTATAACGCCGACAATCAGGCAGGCTATTCAGCAGCAGGTCTCCGAGGCGTGGCCGTTACCTACGCCTGCCTCTCCATCAACAGCTGTTGCCGCGCCACTTACTTATGCGGCCGTCGCGGCAATGCCTCCGCCTCGTCTGCCATTGTATACGCCACAACCTGTGCGACCTTCCATCGCGCCGTTTCCAGCTACACAGCAGCACGTTAGAAATCCTTGGCGTACTGCTGACAACCGGCCGATATGCTACTTTTGCGGGATTCCAGGTCACGTTGCGCGTCTATGTCGTCGGCGCTTCGCAGCTAATACACCAAGATACCCAGACTACTCGTTTCGGCCTCCAACGCACGCGCCTCACGTGCCACCTGAAGTTCACGAACGCGATGCGCAAGCTGCTTCCAGCACCCGAACCTCCGCTTCTGGACGTTCTACTTCCCGCTCGCCTTCCCCTTCACCTAGTCGTCGTTCCGTGTCGCCTATGCGTTGACGACCCACCTCCATTGAGACAGAAAACTAACTGCCGCAGCTCCGGAGGCTTGAGCTGCATCATCGTCTAATCGTTTAAGTCCTCGCCTCTCTCCCGCCAATCTTATTGATGTAATCGTCGAAGGTGTACGAACACTTGCACTCATCGATACCGGTGCTGCGATATCTGTGATTAGTCAAAGATTCTGCCACTCTCTTCGTGAAGTGACGATGCTTTCTCCCGTAGTTTCTTTGAGCACTGCGAGCGCCCAACAAATTGAACCCGTCGCGGCATGTACGGCAAAAGTTGTTTTTCGAGACGTGTTTTACATCATTGAATTTCACGTGTTGGCTTCAAGTTCCCGCGATGTCATCCTAGGATGGGATTTCCTATCACGTCATCACGCCGTCGTGGACTGCGCTCGGACCGAAGTGGACCTGTTACCGTTTCGTGATGCGCCTTCTCTTGATGCGGCCGTATCTAGTGTGTCTAACCTTGTCGTCGCAACGGACATAGACCTTCCTCCTTTCAGAGCCCAGTTTGTCCTTGCCTGCTGCACTTCACTTTCAGACGCTACCATCCCATTCACGCCATTTCACATCTTCGGTAGCCGCCATCACATATCGCTGCCATTCGTCGTTCTTGCACTTTGTTAAGACACTGCCGGAATATTTATTTCCAATCCGAACTCGTGCCTTCTCAATTTGTGCCGCAACAAGACGCTTGGCCACATTCAGCTTATCGATCAAGGTACTATCGTGCCTGCCGATTTCTTCGAAACCAAGCCGAATATGGAGCTGAACGCGTTGGTTCCTCACTTAGCCTCGAACAGTGTGTCGTCCGATGCATTTCATCGTTACATTGACTGCCATCTAGCCCCGGCTCAACGAGAGCAGCTTCTAACCCTTTTGCATGAATTCAGGCGTTCGTTCGACTTTCCCCAAGCGGTTCCAGGAAGAACGAACGCCGTTGCGCACACAATTGACACAGGAAAGAGTACTCCTTTGCGCCAGCGCCCCTTTCGTGTGTCACCGGCAGAGTGTCACGTAATAGCAGAACAAGTAGACGACATGCTACAGTGTGAAGTCATCAAGCCTTCTTGTCGTCCTTGGTCTTCACCAGTTGTACTCGTCAAAAAAAAGGATGGTTCGATCCGGTTCTGCGTAGACTACAGGCACCTAAACAACATTACGAGGAAAGATGTTTACCCTCTTCCCCGCATAGACGACGCTCTCGATTGTCTCCAAGTTGCAGAATTCTTTTCCTCGCTTGACCTTCGCTCAGGTTATTGGCAGGTCTCAATGGCTGAGTCTGATCAACCAAAAACGGCGTTCGTCACACCAGATGGCCTCTATGAATTCACCGTAATGCCATTCGGACTCTGCAATGCGCCCGCCACATTCGAGCGAATGATGGACAGCATTTTACGCGGTCTCAAATGGAACATCTGCTTGTGCTATCTTGATGACGTTGCGGTCTTTTCACCCGATTTCACTTCGCATCTCACTCGTCTGCGTAAAATTCTACAGTGTCTTACAAACGCTAGGCTTCACCTTAACCTAAAGAAATGTCACTTCGGGGCTAAACAACTCACCATACTTGGTCATGTCGTCTCGGAAGCCGGCATCCTTCCTGACCCTGACAAGCTTCGTGCTTTTGCCGAATTTCCTAAGCCTACTACAGTTAAAGAACTATGGAGCTTTGTGGGCCTATGCTCCTATTTTCGTCGGTTTGTCGGGAATTTTGCTTCCATCATCGCTCTGCTCACCAAACTCCTTGCTGGCCCTGCAGATCTTTGGAATTGGACAGAAGCCTGTGATGAATCCTTCACAGCACTGCGCCAACTCCTTACCTCACCACCCGTACTGCGTCATTACGACCCTACTGCACCGACCGAAGTACGCAAGGATGCAAGTGGCGTCGGCCTTGGCGCCATACTCGCGCAACGCAAACCGGGTTTTACGGAGTATGTGGTCGCCTATGCCAGCCGCGCCCTCACTAAGGCAGAAGCCAACTATTCTGTTACTGAAAAAGAGTGCCTGGCAATTGCGTGGGCGTTAAACAAGTTTTGCCCCTATTTTTATGGCCAAACTTTTGACGTGGTAACAGACCATCACGCACTCTGTAGGTTGGCTTCACTGAAAGATCCTTGTGGGCGCCTGGGACGTTGGGCACTACGCCTCCGGGAATTCGACATACGCGTCGTCTATCGATCGGGGCGAAAGCACTCTGACGCAGATGCGCTTCCACGATCACCCGTGAAATTTTATGATGCGGAAATATCAGCCCTTGACCTTCCCCTCTCCTCCGTCAGCGTCACAGACATGTCATCCGAACAGCTGAAAGACCCTTGGATTGTCTCGCTCTTGAATATACTTTCTGACACATCAACTTCCAGTTACCCACGTGCTCTTCGCCGGCAAGCAACGCATTTCGCCATACGAGGTGGCCTCTTATACCGTCGCAACTATCAAGTGGTGGGTCGTAAATGGCTGCTAGTCATACCCAGCCCCTCTACCACTTTGCAAGGGAGTTTAATGGCGACGCCAGGTAGTAGGCAGGCAGCCGGTACGGACATAAATGCTCGAGCAGTCCAGCGTCTACAGCTCGTGCACACACTCGCGCCTCGCACTCCGAGAGAGATGGCCCCAATAGTCAGTGCCTTGCGAATTCCCCACTACAATATATATATATATATATATATATATATATATATATATATATATATATATATATATATATATATATATATATATATATACTAAAAACAAAAGTGATGCTGGGTCCGGGTAAGATTATCCGTATGGGGAAGAAGACGCACGTATGAAGTGATTTTATTGACGTCTCGGCCGCGTGTCCGGCCTTCATCAGAATCTGATGAAGGCCGGACCTGTGGCCGAAACATCAATAAAATCAGTTCGTACGTGCGTCTTCTTCCCTATACGAATATATATACGTATATATATATATAAATATATATATATATATATATATATATATATATTAATAGAGAGAGAGAGAGAGAGAATTTATTTGAAGACAGATAGGTCAGCCTGAGCTCGATCGCTCTAGCCTTCTACTCTGAACTGGGAAAGAAGGATATTGTAAAAGCTTCGAAGTGATTCGCGCACGCACGCACACACACAAACTCGCGAACAAAAAAAACAAGTTTCTGTAACACGTGCTTGTTCTCTTTCCCAGTTAGGCCAACGCCGGTGATAGCACCGCTCAATGCAGATGCCAGCGCTTAAGAGTCGCGCATTGAAAATTCACTTGTGTATTCCATAGTCCACCGTAACCATTATATCTATATATGAGTATAGTAAGGTGGCGCTATGTTGAAGTGTAAAAGCCAAGAGGTTTTTTTCCTACGCTGAAGTGCTAACTCTGGCCACATCTCCACCGACGTAGTCTTTGTCTCTTTGTCCATTTATGAGCATGCGACATCTTTAAGAATGGGCGAGAATACACGAACTTATGCGCTTTAGCAATATCTAAGGACGTTGAACGATATTATGGAGTTTACTATAACGACTTCCTGTTCCATAAGCAAAAGTGTACATTCATTCATTCATGGCAAGATATTATTCAAGAGATCAAAATAAGAAGGCTAAATTCCCAATCTACCGTCAGTCATCACAGTGTAGAAATACTGCGCTTTTTTCTAGTAGGTTTTTTTTCTTTCTTTCTAGTAGTTTTTTTTAGTAACGTCCAGATGCCAATATCTGGTTAACCTCCCGGCCTTTTCTTTCTCACTCTCTCTCTTTCTCTCTTTCTAGTAACGTGAGCGTAGGTACTCTTGCACGAGTGGAGATAAGGGGGCTAACTCTGGTCCGCGGTAAATGATTGCGACGTTCGCATAATATTTATTCTCGTCAACACCTGCTTCAGCGCACAGTGTGGTTTGTCCACACGTGTGACGCCTGCCGCGATACGTTCGTGCTGACAACGCGATGTCGTGCTGCAAATGACCAAGCTCATTTAACGTCCCCGTGGGAAAACATCACAGAGAATGTGGGCTTCGCCTAAGCAAACACAGAAGAATTATCTTTCAATGAGTGTCAATATTATCACTCCCGCCACGGCGGTGTAGATGCTATGGCACTCGGCCGCTGACTCGCCTGTCGTGAAAAGGAATCTCGATCGTGTCGGCCACATTTTCTGTGCACGCGAAAACACTTGAGGCCCTTGAGTCACTACTGAGGGGCACGTTAAAGAATTTCAGGTGGTCGAAATTTCTGGAGCCGTTCACCACAACACCTCTCAATATTTTATGATTAGTTTTGGACGTTAGACTCCGACAATTATAATAATTATCTTCTGGAATTATGTGTTTAGAGAAAAAAATGAACAACTTAGAGTGCAATGCACTCTACAAGCGAGAGTGGTTAGTTCTCCTTGACTATCAGGAAGAGTCCAGCGCCACAAACAAAAACAAACATCGATATGACGTAGCACGCTAGGTACACTGCACGCGGGAATCATTACAAACGTGAGTGTACAGCCGGCGCCAAGAGTATAAAATCCACTAGGTGTGAAAAACATTGAATTTGCCATGAAGGTTTGGGTGTATTTGGTCGAACTGCAAGGTACGTGCTGGTGGCATGTTTTAGTACATACGGGTTCTTCAAGTGCAAAGCTAACTGCCGAACCGGCGGAAATATTCAGCTTTTCATCGCATCTCGCGCCTCCATAACATCTGACGCTGACTGTACATTTAAAGACAAAAATGAAAGTATTGTTTGAAATTTGACGGTGATTGCCACCCAAGTACGGAACATTCATAAACAACAAGAATGGTGGGATAGAAGCGACGTATAGACAGATTGTCTGCTCTCACCTTTCCATAGAATAACAGCACAAACACGACAGGAATCCTTGATAATTGTGTGTTTTGGGTGTTCAAAAAAACAAAAAAACTGAACCACTTTGAAACAGATCAATGTTCTATCGACAATGACAAATAATGAGACGAAATAAATTCAATTTTGCTTCATAGAAAACACTTAAAATTGAAGTTTATACAAACATTGGTTTTGCAGTATGGCCTAATCTGAGTGTGAACGTGAACTATAAACTGAGTGATAATAAATGGACTGGAAACGTTATTTGAATTTTCCGACCTATCCAAAATAGGAGGGCACACGCAGGTGCGTTTCTGTCAAATACTAGTTGAACTGGAGAGTACGATGAGCGTTGCACTTAACATCTTCAACCTCTCCGGTAACTTTGGTATAACAATAGGTTGGGATTGACACCTTGCTACGAAAGCCTTGAGAGAGTCATTTCCCGTTCACTGCAAAGGCCCACATCTGAGTGACAAGACACATCGAAGTATCGTAGCAGCCTTCCTAATTAGGCTATATATAGGAACAGGTAGCGCACAACATGGATGGGATTCCGGATATTAACACGAGACTGTCTCTCTGGTCTTCGCCTGATTCCTCGTATTCTGCAGTGAAGCAATGCATTCCAGTAACTCATTAGGATTCTTGGTATTGAAACTTTGTGAACCAGCTGTATAAAATGGGAATACTTGTAATTCTAGGAGTGGGTGTTACTGAAAAAAGTACCGAACTAACTTGTTCGTTACGCTATGAAAAAGTTGAATGCGTAATCTTTCAGAACTACTTGTGAAAGAAAAAAAGACAACGCGTTACTTTTTCCGCTGCTGAGAAAATGAAATACTTGCAATTTTTGCCGTTACGTACAGGTTACCAATTTCATCACTGCTTCTTCGCTAAAGGCAACGACAATATTATATTTATAAAGCTCTTGCATCTTCGTAAAACTGTCAGCCCAAACAACAATTTACGCCAAATACTTAAGAAAAGAAAACACTTCACAGAAATCTGCAAGATTTTAGCAATACTAACTTGTGGCAATGTTACCTTTAGCATTGCATGTAGTGGTTTCACACATTGAGACGCATCGCGAAGGCATTACTTATAAATATGGTAATACATGATAAATCAGAATTTGCGCTCATAGCTCATCCCAAAGCACGAGTGAACGCTCGGAAGTTCGAAAATATGTAGAAGCTAGCTGATCCTCACAAACAAATGCATTCATTGCTTGTTGCTCCCGGCCACCATACACAGGGGGCAAGTAAATGTGCATATATTTGTTGGAAGTCTCACGAGCGAGGCGCTGGACAATACAAATCACTTGTGCGAAAAGCTTGTCGCCCCCTAACCCCCCCCCTCCGTCCGCTTATTTTTATCCGGGCTGCGGGGCATTTTCTTTCTGCTTGGTGGCCAATCTGAAGCAAGTCTCGCACGCGTTATCTATTATACACATGCGCCCTCTGTGCAACGGAAACTGCCGGCTCGTTTCATCTCTGCTACAGCCACGTTCATCGCCACTTTTCGAGTGCGTTTGTCCTCAGGTATAACAAGTTTGTCCTCAGGTATAACAGCGAAATTCATCAAAAGTGCCGATTTATGTCTATAGCAATAAATGCAGCGGGTAACATGACAGCCCACGTCAAAAAAAATTGTTAACGTTAGTTCATTTTCGTTACTGTTCTGCAGTGGTAGCGAGTACATTACCAAAGTACCAAGAAAAAAGAAACAAGTAGCCGATTACACTGATACTTCTAACTAGTTACCACCGTCATCTAATTGTGTGATATCTCATTATTCGGTACTCACGCACTGTCAGATATTCAAAACTGCACATAGATCGATGCTATCGCACTATACCCTATTATTGTGTTTTGTCGAGTTAACATTTTCTAGTAATTGGACTTCCAATGGGTGGCAATAATAAATCTCGTTTTCAGAAACTCTTCTCTAGCGAACTATAGGTCAAGCTATTCGATATTTCAGGTAGAAAATGGCACCCCGGTAAGATTTCTTTTGATGACAAAACCAAAAAAATAATAGCCAAGATGATAGCGGCCTGTATAAGAGTGTCACAAACAGTGGCACCAGAAGCGAAATAAATCATGATGAATAATCTACAATCGTATGTTCCTATTTTCCTCCAGACATTGTGCGAATTAGTGTCAAGCAGAGTCTATAATTGACTTCCCTCCCTCCTAAAAAAAGCATGCCTTATTAAACGGGTATGAAACCTAGAGAAAGGTGCTTTCGTATCTAGGATTGTTGTGCGAGACATAAATCCGAATTGTTAGAGCTCATTTGCTTTACAATATTACAGCGACAATCGAATATAACGCAACTGTATATCGATGCTACTCGACTCTAGCGAGGTTCCAGAGTACTTTTTTTCCACCTTATGTATGCAAAAATGAATGAAGACTATGCTCAATCATTAAACTGTAAAATAGTTAAGAGAATTTATCCGTGATTAGTGTACTTAAAGGCTGCGAGGAAGTAATCGAGCTATTTGCAACTTCGCGTCAGCGTACTTGTTACGGTACATCGGGATAAATGTACCACGGCGTTGTCCTTGAAGTCTTTTTTTTTATTTTCACAGCTTTTACAAGTGGCTACGCAGTATACCTACTGAGGTACACAGTGCGAAAACAGCTGCTCTATAGATCGAGTTCCACGTCTTTATATATATATGAGAGAAAGAGACAGAAATATCTTTTATTTATACACCCTGCGTGTAGGAAGTCCGCGGCCTCGCAGTGCGCGTATTGTGTATTGCCTGAGGGTGGTGAAGTGTGTCCACGTATATGCGAGTTCCTTAGACTACGCCCCGCATTCCACGCCCTGTATTGATAGTTTCGCGAAGTGGGGCCCCAATAACCTCGTCACGTAGTTCGTCTTTGTTTCCGCTATGATATGCCTCTAGTCTGTTGGAAAAAGCACGGAATGTGGCCGGAAGAGTTTACTACGAATAACATACGCGTGCTACAACAGCAAAAGTACGTACTTACAATAAAACTGTGTGAAAACATTCTTCAAGGTAAAGAAAAGAGAAAAAAAGATGCTAGCAAAGAAACTCTCAACATCAAGGCATGAAACATTCACCCCGAATAATCTGTTTTCGAGACGGAAACTACATGAGCCTCTAGGCAAAGCGAATTCACGTTCGAACGAAAGCTGCTGCAGATGTTTCGTTCTGGGCACTCGTTTACCATGAGATATTACTTTTTACAAAAAAACTTAACACGCGCATAAGCTCATTAAATATTATGACATCATGGTGTAAACTCCCATGTACACTCCATCTTGCAGCTACCTCGCAGCACTGCGGAAACTCGATGGAGTACGCAGGTGGTACCCTGGCAGAGACAAACCCTGTCTCATTACTGTTTTTTTTATCTGCTAGGCTTAGAGTTATGGCCCTGCAGTGCACCCTGAAAAGGTCGGGTGCACGTTAAAGGACCCCAGGTGGTCTAAATTTCCGGAACCCTCCACTACGGCGTCTCTCATAATCATATAGTGGTTTTGGGACGTTAAACCCCACATATCAATCAATCAACCCTGAAAAGATCACAGCTTGGTGTCTGTAGACAATTTTCCGCAACTGGTTTGCCCTAGACCGGTTTGAATTTCGATGGCCCCACAACAGTCCGGACGTCTTGTTACCATGTCCTTCTTTCTTCCATGCCCTTCTACTGCACAATTCGACAACTGCTTCGCGTCGTCTGCTTGGCGTCCCCATATCGTCTCCGCGCACGCGAGTAAAAGCGAAGCAGACACTATGGGGGCGCCGAGCAGGCGAAACGACGTGGATGTGTAGCGGTGCTGCACAAGACCAAGTGAGAAACGTGGCGACAGTAGGCAAAAAAAAAACATAATAGCAACTGTGGGTGCAGTTTCTTTCCACCTCGAGCTTATCATGTCGTCTTCCTGCGTTGTTTGGCCCATATGTTTGTAAGGCAATCGTTCATTTGCTTTACATTTACGTTTTGACGCTTCAAAAGCAACGTGTTCGTTGGTACTTTGCAGTCTTTTCTAGATTTATTCTGAAATTATTCGATCTTACATTCTCAGAGACAAGGGTTAGCAGGCATGGCTAAATAAACACGGCTAAACTTCTTCATAAAGAGAGCCCATAAATGATGTCTTGTCGCCAGCTTTAGATGACACGAAGCAGGCAGCTGATTTTACCATAATTTTTTGCTGTGTTAAGAGCGGGCGAGTAGCAAGCGTTGGTTTGGGTCGAAGCGGGTGGTCGTGTCTGCACGGGTGTGGCCATGTTGGCCTCTGAACCCAACTATCAGCGCTTACGGTCACGGCGGCTTCACTGGCCCCGTAGAGTTTCCTAAAATAAACTAGAGGGGACTGTGGCGCTGCGATCGTTCAGTGAGAATAGAATTGATGGGTAGTACGCGGATGGGTAGTACGCGGAATGATGGGTAGTACTAACGAGTGGTGAATAGCACTTGTGGCTTCGTTTATTGCTGTGTTTCGGTTTCGTTTCAAAGAAAAGAATGAACCCTTTTGAAGTTAGTGACCTGATATGAAATGGTAAGCCTAAAAGTATAAGCAGCTGATGCGCAACCGCTGAACATATGCTGATTTGTGTTTTGTGAGAAAACATGCTCAAGGCACAGGAACCTCCACGGAGCCAGAAGTACGAAGATTAGGCAAATACGTGTACTACCTCTTATTTCCATGTCGCTGAAGCGTCATGCGTTGCAACTCCCATAGACACTAGCGCCAGAGTTTCCTATTGTGTATAATTAGAAAACTCTACGGCTGGCCTCACGCGGTCACTCGGGCAACTGTCTGGCACAAGGCCAGTTCATGGTCACGTGATCAAACGTAGCAGCGCGTGGGGGCCGCTGAAGAAAAATCGTCTTTAAGAGGCTGCAGTGATGAAACGCCTGAGTGAAATTCTCCACCAACGCAAGCGTGGCTGAGAATGCAGGGTATTCAGTGATGCTCACATTCAACGGTTGCCTTGTGTACTGGTGTTTGTCCTAAGTGCATTGGTATTTGTCCTAAGTGCACTTCTAGTTCAGGTATAATAATACCGGCTCAGCTGCAACGCACGCTCCTAGAGTTGTCGCTGAAGTAGTAGTAGTAGTAGTAGTAGTAGTAGTAGTAGTAGTAGTAGTAGTAGTAGTAGCGTTAGCATCTGTCCTTGAAGAAACGAAAAACAGTAGTTGAAAATAAAGATATAAACAATTAGGCGTTCACTATACACGAATGAAGGAAGAGAAAACGGTAGAAAGGAAAGATTGGGGACACAGTCGAAGGAATCCGAGAAAAGGGAACCCATCAGCGAGAGCAACCCGGCATCAGGAGATCGCGGATGGCGGGCCGATCAGCGAGATCCACGCTGGTGCCGGAGGTCATGGACGGCACACCCATTTAGCACGGAATCCACCAAGTGAGTCGCTGGGCGACAGTTGAACCACGTTCCACTCTTTCTGCAGATTTCGCATAGTGTACAACTACATCAAATTTTTTCTAAGGTAGGCCTAGTTTCTGACTAAAATATTCGCTGTTTTTATCGCCTTCACGAAAGAAGCGGATAGAGAGGCGTCACCAGAGAACCACGAAATATCAATAGGTTATGAGGTTCTTCAACTTGATTCCTAGAATTACTTTTCTTCTCTGAAGAGTCGGTTGATCAATCAAAGGTTATTTTACAATTGCTAAAAAGGGGCAACTTCATAAACAGTAAGTTATTATAACTGATTCTCAATACCTAATATCAAGTTAGTTTAAATGACAAAAGAAGACTTCATAGGCACATTTTGTGTTTTATTTCGTGGTAACAGCAAAAAGTGGCAGTTCCTACGTACACCGATAATCAATTATAGTCCAAAGCGCGAATGAGGAAGTTTGATCTGCCACTTTAAAATCAACAAAACGTTACAAGATGAACTTAAATTATGCAGTACATGCATGACTCCTATGAGACACCATCATGTTTTAACGTGTAATTCATTTTTCTAGTTTATTCATGTCACGTTATACGAACGTTGAAATATGAGGAGCTAGTGGAACGGCTGTGAGCACGTTATGAGCGTAGCAAGTAGGCATGCTTTACAAGACGCGCATGTCATGATTATATAGCTCAGGTGTGTCATTTATCTTCGCAGTCTATAATAGTCACGTGATACAAAACTTGGTATATGTGGAGCTAACGCAACGGCCACTGGCGCACTATAAGCGTAGCACGTAGTCATTTTTCACATGACGCACACTTTATGATTATAATGTCTTCATGTCTCATATATCTTCGTCTTCTATTTACGTCACGTGATACCAACTTTGGTGTATGTAAAGGTAGCGAAACGACCGCGAGCACATCATGAGTGTGGCACGTGCTCTTAATCTTACATGACACGCAACTCACGATTATCAAGTTTGCACCAGTCATATGCCTTCAACGTCCTTTCACACCTATAATACTAAAATTTTTGTACCTGCAGCAAGGGAAATGGTCGTGAGCACGTCATGAGCATAGTATGTTGTGATCTCTTACATAACACGCATGTCGCCATAATCATCTTTGCACCGGGCACCAAATTTGGTATATGTGGCACCAAATTTCGTATATGTGAAGCTAGCGAAACGGGCGCGCGCGCACTAAGAGCGTGACATCTAGTCATGATTTACATGACACACATGTCGTGATTAATATGTTTAGACGTGTCATTCTCCTTTCTCATCCGTTCGCGTCACCTAATACTAAACTTAGTTAATGTGAAGATAGCGTAACGGCCGCAATTGCACTGCGAGTGCGACATGTAATTATGTTCTTACATAACACGCATCTCATAATTATTATGTTTGCACCAGTTATATACCTTTGTCGTCCATTCACGTCACGTCATAACAAATTTGGTATATATGAAGCTAGCGAAACGGCCGCGAGTACATCATGAGCGTGGCATGTAATCATGTTCTTACATAACACGCATCTCATGATTATCATGCTTTCACCAGTCATATGTCCTTGTTCATTCACGTGACGTAATAACAAATTTGGTACATGTGAAGATAGCGAAATGGCGGTGAGCACTTCATAAGCGTGACGTGTTGTCATGACTTACATGACAGGTATGTCATTTGCACGTTAGGGTCCGTCACTTATGTTCACTAAGCAGTCATGTTATACTATTCCAGTTTTGCAATATGTCATGTGAACTAAACCACCAAAAATATGCAAGACAATGAAATGTAAATTATGACATTCATGACAAACATATGTCATAATTTTCACGTTAAGACTAGCCACTTATGCTCATCATGCAGTTATGTTATGCTATACCGATTTCGCATTTGATACCTTTATCGAAACGGCCAGGAGAGCTTAATGTGGTTGACGGATCGATAGATAGATAAATAGATAGATTGATAGATAGATAGATAGATAGATAGATAGGACAGATAGATAGATAGATAGATAGATGGATAGATGGATAGATAGATAGATAGACAGATAGATAGAAAGATAGATAGATAGATAGATACGCTCAAAGTCACCGAAGTTCACTAAGCAATGCTTCGCATTTAAAAGCAAGTCATTAAAAATTGCTTCTCAGACGCGTCAATAAGCTTTCCTTCCTGCACTTCAAAACGTGCTCAAAACAAGCCTCAAAAAGTCTTTGAAACACTCACAGTTTGTGAGATGAAGGGGGCTTTTCGAAGCTCGCCTCTCTACCGACGACCAGAGCTCCTATTCTAGTTCTATTTTTCTTAGTAGTCAAAATCTGTACGAACATTCTTCATTCAAAAGTCAAAGTGAAGCCGTAAATCAAGGACGTTGTATCTCTGCGCGAAATTGTTTATTTTTTCTTATTTCGCGCCTATGATATTGCATACAAAGTTCCCGCTAAGAATTCCAAATGCTTACTTAGCAATCATAAGTGTAACCTATCGCTACATCAAAAGATTATATTTCTCTTCGCGGTCTGATGATCGAAGGCCTTACAGACATTGGCATAAGGAGACAGTGCATCCAGAAACAGGTACTTCCTGCAAACTGCTGGATGCAAAATCTGGTACATGTCTGAGTGTCGCTACACCATAATGCTCCCTGCATACGAATCTTCGAGGAGAACATGCATTTCAAGCGTTATGAGTCCCTCGAATATACTGCAGTCTGAAACAGTGTCCGTAGCATTTGCATAGCATGTCGATAATATTAGCGTTAGGCACAACGCACCTAAACCACCGCCTAACCTTCAAAATATTAAATCCAGATGAAGCTCATCAAAAGAAGCTTCATAAGGGGAACGCGTTGAAAAAGGAAACTAAACGGGTATGGTTTAACATCGTTTGTTCATACCAACTTGTCCAACTTTGCACTTTAACACCGTACAAATAAAAGCACTTTACTACCACTGAAAACGGAAGGATGCGCAACATTGTTTCAGCGCATGTGAAAAAAAGGTGGGCAATGCTTCATGTGTTTTGAGCGTTTTTTCTGGACAGAAGCACTGAAATTAAAACATGAGAGAAAAAAATTCAACCTTGAAATTTTAGTGTTTAGAAATTGATCTTAATGCCACTTTCCTACTTGGCTCAGTCAAAAATAATATTCAGGAATGTGTTCATATAATCATATCTTAGAAGATGTGCCAAGCGTGCGTTTCTTTTAATAAACTTTATGTCTGCATGCGGATATGCATGCGGAAGTCACCACCAAGCTATCTATTCAGCGTAAAATATTTTCACACACTAGGGACAGTAGAGACAAGACAAAACACCAAGGCAGAAACACACGAACGTGTATATTTAACGAAGAAGCCAACACACTTAGTCTTTGTCTCCAAGTGACATTGTTCCCCCTCCTATTAGAGCATTGGTTCGATACTGATACACAAGGGGACATCAAGGCCCATAAGAAAAAAATGACATGATAATGCACAAGGCGTATGCACGTGAAAAAATGTAGTCTGTGAATGGTCATAATAAAAATAAATAACACAGTTCACGGTGTTCTGGAGACAAAACGAACGACACCAAAGAAAGAAATTGGCAGATACCACGTACAGTGGAAATCGATGATTTGCGGAGCACGAATGAGGAAGGTTAATATATCACTTTAAAATCAGCACAACGTAACGAGCTGAAGACAAAGAACGTCGTAAATGACTTAAGTGTCATAATTACCACGTTTTGATGTGTCGTTTACCTTCGCCATCTATTCGTCACGTGATACCTCATTTAGTATATGTGAAGCTAGCGAAACGACCGCAAGCATACTATAAGCATGGTATGTTGTCATGTTCCTACATGACACGTGTGTCGTGATTATTGTATTTGCACCAGTAATATACCGTCATCAATCATTGACGTCACGTAATACCGAATTTGGTGTATTTGGAGCTATCGAAACGGCCGCGAGCGCATCATGAAAGGCCCAATATATTCCTGCATAACGTTGACGCTACGAACGCTTGGCACCGCGACGCTACATTAGCAAAACGCGAGCACTCTATAATCTGACTCCAGGCTTGGCCAGCGTCCGTCGGCGCAGCCCGACGGCAACCGGCGTGAAATGGGACATGCTGCCTTTCGTGCCGATGACGTTTCTCAGAAAGTACTGCGTCTGGCTATTTTCGTGACGGAGGGACGCCGGGTGCGCTCAAGCGCACATGCGTCGAAGCAACGCAGCGCGGCGCGCGCCTGGGAGTATATGTTGCAGGACCGGCGCCTGGCATGGCAACGCCTGCGTGACGCGACAAAACAAACTCCAGCGCGCACGTGCCCCGGGTCACGTCTAAGTGTATTGGCACCTTGGCTGTGGCACGTAGTCTCGTTATTACATGACACGCATCTCATAATTATCAAGTTTTCACCAATTACATACCTTCATCATCCATTGATGTCACAAAATATAAAAGTTGGCATATGCGAAGCTGGCGAAACGGCCGCGGGCGCACTATGAGTGTGGCATGTAGTCATGTTGTCACATGACATGCATGTCCTTATTTTTATGTTAGGATCTGTCGCTTGTGTTCGCCAAGCAATGATGCCATACCACACCAGTTTTGCAGCATGTCATGCGAACGAAACGAACGAGAGACTTGCAACGCCGTGGAATGTAAATCATGACATTTATGGCATACATGTCATGATTTTTATGCTAGGGGAAGTCACTTATGCTCGTCATACAGTCATGTTATGCCATACTAAGTTTGGTATTGATACAATCATCTAAATGGAAAGGTGAACTAAAAGTTGCAGGCGGCTAGATAGATAGATAGATAGATAGGTACGCTCTAAGAAACCGACGTTTGTTAAGAAATGCTTCGCATTTAAAAGTGTTTGCTATCCAGGCACAGTAGGTCAATATTTCTTCCTAAATTATGGTTTTAGGCTGCCGAGAGGCACAATCTCTCTGCGTGGTGAGCAGCGCTAAGTCGTTGCTGTGTTTCCGTTGAAATGTTTTTATAGTGTACCTCATTCAATTGCCCTAATACCTTGTATGGTCCGAAATACTTGCTCAGGAGTTTGTCGCTGAGACTTCGCGGTCTTACAGGTAACCTGTCGATGGTGGATATTGTACCCTCTGATATCTGCACACTATGCATGATTGGAATGAGCACATGCAACCAGAGCTTCATATTTTCAAATTTGGAAAGTTAACTTGGCAGTTCAAACTGTTTAGCAGTATGCAAGCAGTGAGAATATCGTCTAAACTGTATTTCAAACAGTGATTTTTCATGAAATTGATGGTTCGAAGGAAACGCGTCTGATCAGCAACAGAAATGTACACAATCAAAACAACCTTTTTAGCGCCATTTGCTTTCCCTGGAAGTGTCTACAGCATCCTGTGCGCAGGTTAAGTTGAAGTTACATCTGTAAAACTCGTAATTTTCCAGAAAAGCGTAAACACCGTATGCATGGCGTAAACAAGAACGTCGTACTGAATGCGCTGGCCGAGCACTCGAAAACGTCTGGACACAAACTAGACTGTAATAACGCAAGAATACAGAAAGAAAAAAAAACTGGTCATCCCTGCTTCATCTCGAATCTATCACTATTCAGACAACAACATCTTCATCATCATCATCATCATCATCATCATCAGCCTCGCCATGTCGACTGCAGGGCAAAAGCCTCTTCTATGATCCGCCAATCAACCCGGTCCAGTCCTTTTTGCTGCCATGTTATACATGCCAACTTCTTAATTTCATCGGTACACATAACGCTCTGTTTTTGTTTCGTGCGTTTGCCTCCTCTGGGAATTCAGTCATTTACCACTATTATAGAACAGTTATCCTGCCTATGTGCTATGTGCACTGTTAATGTCAATTTAGTTTTCTTCATTTAGACTATGATATTATTAACCCTGGTTCGTTTCCTGACCCACTCTCCTCTCTTCTTGTCTTTTAAGGTTACGCCTAGCCTTTCCTTTCCATGATTTGCTGCATCGCCCTCACTTAAGGCTGAACCCTCTTTGTAGGACTCCACGTTTTGCTCCCTGGATAAGTAAACACAAAATGCAGCTGGCATAAACGTTCCTGTTGAGGATTAGTGGGAGAAAATTCGTGATTTGAGAATGCTTGCCGAATGGGATCCCACCCAACCTTGTTTATTTAGTTACTTCTCTCTGATCGCTAGGCTCCGCGGCTACTAACTGTCCTAAGTAGGCATATTCTTTTACAACTTTCTAAATTACGCCGGTTATCACAAAGTGCTCTTATTTAGCCGTGTCTGTTGCACATTACTTGAACTTTAAGCACAATATTTCAGACCTACTCTTTCGTTTTCCTTGTCAAGTTCAGTAATCATGGGCTGTACTTCTTCTCCCGAGTTACTCATCAAGGCAATATCATCACTGAGTCACACGTTACTAAGATACTGTCATCGAACTCTTATCGCTAATGCTTCTCACTCTACACTGTAAATCAAATTACACGCATATAGGTGTAATATAGTGTCTATAACTCACACCTCTACACCCCACCAATGAGTGTAACAGGCAGGACTGCATCTAAACAATGGACAAATTTTCAGATTTACACCCTGATTTCAACACTTTTTGGGGTGCAAAAGCAAATTTACACCCAAAAGACCATAAGGGTGTGAGGATAAAAAAGCAAATGTACACCCAAATGGCCTTAAGGGTGTGAGGGTGTAAGAGCATTAGTACACCCAAGTGGCCTTAAGGATGTGGGCGTCTAATAGCAAGATTACACCCTAACAACAAAAACAGTGTAGTGGTGTAATGCACCCTGACAGCAAAAAGATTGTTGCAGTGTTCATACAGAATTACGCCCAAAATTTATGCGAAATTTACCATAATTCGAGTGTTACCCCCTTCTAGTAGGCGCCCAAGGTAGCACTAGAAAGCTTAGCTTGTACCTAGACCTTCCAAACGCAGACGTCTTATTGTAGTGGCTCCTGTCACAGAGGCAAAATTCTAGCCCCAGCACTGCTTTTGAGACGCTTATATGAAGCATGGCCTATATGGCTATCACATATAACACGTGATCGTAGCCGAATACGAAGGCATAACTCAAAATAAGCAATCACATATAACACGACGTTTATTAGATATTCAGTAGTGCAACATGAAATCAAGCTTTAATTTATTAAACACAGAGCAAATACAGGCTTCAGAGACAAATCGTCGCTTACTTTAAGCCATTTTTCTAGTGTGCAGAGCGGAATGCCTTTCGCTGAGAAAGAACGATAGAACAAAACGGCGATGTGTCGTCATTTTGTTCTCGCGCTATAACTATCGTCATGCCATACCAACTAGCCCAAACTGCCATACTTCTGCGAAAGAAAACAGGAAATCAGACACGAATGGTAGGAAATGAAGCTCTAACGACCAAGGCATGGGTATCAAAGTAAAAAAGAGCCTTTTTTGCACTTGGAAATGAAAAAGGGTCATTCAACGCCAAATGTTCCAGCCATGTTGGCACCCATCGCAAATGTATTTAAAAAAATCGTGCTTAATCACTGCATTAGGATAAGTTAACTTCTAGAATATTTTAGACAGAAATTTTTTTCGGTCACGTGGATGCTTTCTGAACTTCCCGGAAAGTCGTATGGTGTTCTTTGTGAAAATTGTTTTTTTAAAAGTGTCGCTTCTTTTTTTTGATACAAAATTTGGTCTACATGTTAAGTAAAGAGGCTTGTGTAGGTGTTTGAAGCTCATTAATATAAGCGAGATTTTACTGGCACATGCGCTTCTGAGAAATCAGCCATAATGTGAGCCAGATTATGTTGTTTACACTTTTTCCGTTACAATATTGCATTTTGTATGGATAACTGAGTAGTGAATACTTACAACACCAAATGTATATCTTAAGGAAAAAATACTTTTAAATCTCTCACGCTGCTAAACTTTGTGATCAAAATAACAAACTTCGTAAAATCACGATTTCTAACCAGATAGGGACGCATATTGTAGTCAAGTCAAGTCAAGTTTATTAAATAGTTCAGTTGAGTTACATGGTTAGCGTTATTACAGCAGAAGGTCCCAAAGTTTCAGAGAAACTGACAGGGGGACCTCCTATGGCTACGTGGATGGGGTAATTACAAAAAATACAGCAATGGTATACAGACTTGTGAGTAATAATGAATAAGTGGTTCAATTAAAACCTGCTTTCATACTAGAACTGAAAGCAAATAAACCGTGCTTTTGATATTGCTAATTTTAAAGTTACAATTTTTTGTTTTAAGGAAGAAACTCTTTTTTTTATTATGAACAAAGAAGACAATTTTGCAAACTTTGAATTTTTGTCGTAAAGTTTGGCAGACTGAGGGGTCTAAAGGTATTTTTTCATGAAAATATACCATCTGTGGAGTATGTAATTATTACTAATATATTCATACAAAGTCCACTGTCACAATAGAAAAAATTGCACTAATATCGCTGAGCTTCAAACACATTGCACAAGAACGTTTACATGACACGTACACCGAATTCGGTGTAGAAAGAAGAAGCGGGAGAAGAAAAAAGATAACAGAAAGAAATGGGAAAGACGCAAAGAACTTTATTGCTTGGCAATCTCCCTAATGATGCGCAATAGGAGTAGTTTTAGAAGCGAGGAAAGAGAAAACACAGCAGTGATTTAACGGTTCTAGAAAATAAAAACTTTGTGGATATATATCGAGACAAGCACAATTAAATTCACGTTGAAAAATTTAACGAGAACAATAATAGTAGAGTATGCAGGCTAGGAGCGTTTTAATTTAGTACCGGCTATGTCTATTTGAAAATTTAACGTATCTTGTCTCTGTATATATTCCCGAAATTATGTTATGGCTTTCAGTTATTCCAAATTGCCACCTGCTACTCTGATTACTGATCTGTTTAGGTACATAAATCTGCTTATTCAATATGAGTCAATGTATTTGCTCTCTCGTGGTGACTGGAAATTAGTTTGTAGGACGTAAAGCTTTGCTTGGTCGAAATCTTGGTCCTGTTCATGGAAGTGGCTGCGTTCTGCTTTCGGTAAATTATGCTTTGTGTTTTCACGGTGGCTGTTCACTCTTACGTGAATCGGCTGCCCAGTTTCACCTATATAATATTTTTTACAGTTAGCACACTGAGGACAGTATATGAGGCTATTTGAAGTGCAGTTATAGCACGAAGTGACCTTGTGATTGTAATCAGATGCTGTGCTAATACTCTGGTAACTGGCTGTATGTGTTTGCAGGTAGAGCATCTGGGCCGCTCACAGCGACCCTACGTTGTCCTACTCTTTGCTTTATGTTTTACGTGAAAAAGCATGTATTTAAACTAACTGTTGCGTCTTTAGGCAACTTTGGGCGGTTCGGAAAAGATTTTTCTAAATTTATGGTTGATGATTAGAATGGCATAGTAACTTGTGATATTGTTGTTTATGTTAGGGACCCCGCAGGGGTGCCTGCGCAAGTAGGCGTTTGGTGTGTAGTGACACCACGAACCCGAGCTAACGGGGAGGGGGGTTGACTCCCTCTCACGCCTAGGCGTGCGTGGCTTTGCCGTGTTCGGGGAAAAGGGGATCCTCGGGGTTGAGCCGACGCTGGGTGCTTGGACCTTTAAGGCCCCCCGGCAGAGGCAACACACCCCTTTGGCCCTGGCTTCACGTAGATGGCACCCCTGGATTGACTCGCCTGGGGGGAATCGGCAGTCGCCTTTTCCTGTCTCCCTCTCACATCTTCGTCTTTTCTCTTACTTCAAATCTTTCCTGTCCTCTACTTTTTTCCGTTGACTTCCGTGTTTCCTGGCGGCAAGGGTTAACCCTATGTGGCTATCCTACCTTGGATACACCATATTCGGTTATAGTGGTGGTGTACAGCTGGTGTCTGCAGGTCCTGTGCTTACAGACCCTGCAGCGTCCCCTTGTAGGTCTCTATGGTGGGTGGCTGGCGCCGCTGCCGAAAATAAACCTTTTCTTATGGATAGTTCCTTCCCCCCCCCTCCCTGATCGCCCTCAGAAAAGAGGGCGCACCGATGAAGTCTTCCAGTTTTTTGGTCACCAGAGAGTATCCTTTCTCCGATTCCACGTTATCCACGCTGACACACCCGGCAAACCAGTGAGAACAATTCACCTTTTCTTGTTTCGAAGTCTTTGACAGAAGTCTTTGGCCCAGGATATAAAGCAACGAGGATGGCAAGTGGTGACCTTCTGTTGGAGCTCCGCGACCAGAAACAGTATGAAAAATTGTCTAATCTAGTGAAATTTGGAGATACCAAAATAATAGTTACCCTACACCAAACCATGAACACCACCCCTGGCGTTGTTTCAGATGATGATCTGTTAGGGCTTACCGAGGCTGAACTCCTGGAGGGTTTCAGCGAACAGAATGTCATCAACGTGAAGCGAATTAGGATAAGGCGTGATGGAAAAGAAGTCCACAATAAGCACCTAATACTTACCTTCAATTCAAGTGTACTGCCTGACTCCGTTGAGGCTGGGTATATCAAGCTTCGAGTGAGGCCACATATACCAAACCCTCTCCGATGTTTCAAATGCCAGTGGTTCGGCCACAGTTCATAGAACTGTCGAGGCCACCTAACTTGCGCCAAATGCAGTGCTGAAGAACACACATCTGAAGCCGTTGAAAACTCTCTTCACTGTGCGAACTGTAATGAGGAGCATGCCACATACTCACGGTCATGCCCATGCTGGAAAAAAGAAAAGGAAATTGTCACAATTAAAGTAAAAGAAAACAATTCCTTTAAGGAGGCACAAAGGCAGGTGTCCTACCTACCAGAAACCAGCTTTGCCGAAGTGGCGCGTCAGGGGGCAACGCCACTACGGCCCCCGGCGGCTGTCTGGCACACGCGTAGTGAGCCGGTGGTGACGCCATCCGCCCCCTCGGCGGTTGCAGCCAGTGCTGCTCCACCATCGAAGAAGGACCCACCAACCTCCGTGCTGGGGGCCGCGAAGGCCCTGTCTTTAGAAGCGAGGCTCTCAAGACAACTGCAGCGCTCGCAAGAGCGCTTGTCCAGTGCCTCGCTAGAGGCAATGGACACAACTCCGAGCGTAAGGGCGCAGAAAGCGCCTAAGGATCGGCGCGACTCCGTCGACCGATCCAAAAAAGAAAAATCTCGTGTCACGGCTCCTGGAAAGGGTCCGTGAGCTAATTTTCCATCCTTGAGCACACAGCACAAAACACATCTAAAATGGACATGCAGATTTTACAGTGGAATGTGAGAGGACTTCTCCATAACCTCGATGATATTAGAGAACTCCTTAATAAACATACTCTAAAGGTGCTTTGTGTACAGGAAACACATCTCAAGTCCCCACAAACAAACCTTCTAAAGCAATATGCCATCTTCCGCAAAGGCCGTGACGACGCTGCCGCCTCGTCGGGCGGTGTCACTATAATAGTTGATAAAGGTGTTGCCTGTAAGCAATTAAACCTCCGAACGTCTCTTGAGGCAGTTGCTGTCGGAGCAGTGCTTTTGGGAAGCTACTAACAATTACTTCTATTTACATTCCTCCCTGCTATCAACTTTCGAAGACAGAAATTCAAAGCTTCATCGATGAACTTCCTTCGCCGTCTATAGTCGTTGGTGATCTAAAAGCACATAATCCTCTATGGGGCGACTCCCGTTTTGATGCACGAGGACGCCTAATAGAACACTTTTTGTTTTCGTCAGGTGCATGTTTACTTAACAAAAAAGAAACAACATATTATAGCACTACGCACAACACATACTCTTTTATAGACCTGAGTATTGTCTCGAGTACACTAATTCTTTATCTGGAGTGGTCTGTTCTCAAGAACCCCTTTGGGAATGACCACTTCCTGATAATGTTGAAGCTAACTAAAGAAGATACCTGCTCGCCTGACTTTCCTCGTTGGAACACCAAGTCAGCCAACTGGAAACTGTTCCGAGAAAACACATTTTTAGATGGAGAGGACATTGCTGACTTTAATATAGACGATGCTGTCGCATACCTAACAGATTTTTCTATTGAAGCTGCAGCGAAATGTATTAAGCAAACTAACGATATGACTAGTAAGCGTCGCATCCCATGGTGGAATGATGATTGTCGGAAAGCGCGAAATAGTCAAAATAAAGCATGGAGATTACTCCGAAATTACCCAATGGCTGAAAACCTCGTCAATTTCAAACAGGTGAAGTCACAAGCTAGAAGAACGCGTCGTCTTGCAAAGAAAAAAAGTTGAAATAGGTACATCTCTGGTATCAATTCTTACACCGACGAAACAAAGGTTTGGAATAGGGTAAACAAGTTAGTGGGTCGGGAGCCGCACCCCCTACTTTTGGTAAATAGCCGAGGTGAGAGCCTAGAGGAGCAGGCGGCTGCCTAGTCGAACACTTTGAATACGTCTCAAGTTCATCAAACTATACAGAAACGTTCTTAAAATTCAAAGAACGCGAAGAGCGGCAGCCCCTTATTTGTAAACGTCCATCCAGTGAGACTTACAACTGCCCATTTACATTAGCTGAACTTAAGGCATCTCTTGCGTGCTGCAACAACTCGGTGCCAGGTGTCGATTGTATGATATACGAAATGGTAAAGTACCTTCACCCCGAAGCACTAAAAACACTCCTAACTCTCTTCAATATCATGTGGGCAGCTGTGTATATTCCATTGTGATGGAAAGAAGCTATAGTCATCCCAGTACCTAAAACAAGGCCAAGATCCGTCCTTGGCCGCCAGCTACAGGCCAATAGGGCTAACAAGCTGTCTATGCAAACTCTATGAGAAAATGATAAACCGGCGCTTAATCCACTTTTTAGAAAGTAACAGTATACTAGACCCCCTTCAGTGTGGTTTCAGAGAGGGGAGGTTGACAACAGACCACCTTGTTCGCATAGAGACATACATAAAGAGATGCATTTATTCGTAGGTAGTTTGTACTTTCGGTATTCCTAGACTTAGAGAAGGCGTACAACACCACATGGCGATTCGGGATTATCCGCGATCTTGTCACCATGAGCATCCGTGGGAACATGCTAAACACAATTAAAAGTTATCTGTATAACCAAATCTTTCGCGTAAAAGTGAGAAATGCTCTCTCTAGAACTTTTACCCAAGAGACTGGTGTTCCGCAAGGGGGCGTGCGTAGTTGCACACTCTTTCTTGTAAAAATGACTCCCTGCAGTCAGTCATTCCAAGCGCGATGTTTTATTCCGTGTATGTTGATGATGGGCAGATGAGTTTCAAATCATGCAATATGTCTATCTACGAACGACAAGTGCAGCTTGGAATGAATAAATTCTCTGAATGGGCGGATGAAAATGGTTTTAAAATAAACACGAAGAAAAGTACTTGCTTACTTTTCTCCAACAAACGAGGGCTAATGCCACTACCAAATGTTGCGATCAAGAGAGACCAACTCTCTGTGAGCAGCGAGCAAAAATTCCTGGGAACCACTTTAGATTCTAAGCTGACGTTTATTCCCCATATTAAATATGCCAAATGAAATGTTTGAAAGCGATGAACGTCCTAAAACGCCTGTCACGTACAACATGGGGTAGTGATCGAAAGTGCCTCTTGAAGGTATACCAAAGCCTTGTCGGGTCGCGCCTTGAATATGCCTCTATAATTTATCATTCCGCAACGCCAAGTGCAATAAAAATCCTAGACCCCGTTCACCATCTCGGTATCCGACTTGCAACCGGTGCTTTCAGGACAAGTCCGATCCAGAGCCTCTATGTAGAGTCGAATCAGTGGTCACTTCACCTGCAGCGATCCTATAGCAGTTTCACATATTTTATAAAGGCACGCGCAAACATCAAGCATCCTTCTTATTCAACTATAAACCATAAGACCGCTGCCACCCTCTTCCATAATCGACCCGCAGTGAGAAAGCCATTCTCCTTGCGTGTGAGAAACTTAAGTGAGGAAATGGGTGTTCCGCTGCTAGAACTTTGTCCTACGCCCACAGCAAAACTTTTACCGCCGTGGCAGTGGCAGCTTATACACTGTGACACCTCATTTGTCGAGATCACTAAACACGCACCAGAAGCACATATTAAAATGCATTTCCGAGAACTCCAGTACAAATACTCATGCGTAGAGTTTCATACCGACGCTTCTAAGTCGCATGCAGAGGTGGCTTATGCAGCCGTCAGACCATCCTTCTCGGAATCCGGTGTGCTGCACCCTGAAACAAGTATATTTACGGCTGAGGGTTATGCACTATTGTCGGCTGTGAAGCATATACGGAAATCAAACATACAAAAATCAATTATATTTACAGACTCATTAAGCATCGTAAATGCATTAGGATCACTTTTTAGATTAAGAAATCCGGTAATAATTGAATTGTATTCTGTCCTTTGTACTGCGTACATGTCCAATCAGTATGTTACTATTTGCTGGGTACCTGGCCATAGAAGTATCGAGGGCAATGTGTTAGCTGACCGAATGGCCACGTCAATTATATTGCGGGCTATTAACCCTACTGCTACTGTCCCTGCAACAGACCTAAAACCCTTCCCACGTAAGAAACTGCGACGCCACTGGCAACGCTTCTGGGACACAGAAATAAATAATGAGCTTCACTTGACTAAGCCGCAGTTAGGTTATTGGCCCTCCGCTACGAGAACATGGTGAACTGATGTCCTATTCTGTCACCTCAGAATAGGACACACTTATGGTACCCTTAGCTTTCTGCTGACTGGCGAATAACCTCGTACTTGTGGTAGATGTGGCGACAGGCTAACCGTCCTCCACGTCCTCCTGGAGTGTGCGGAAGCTGAAAGGGAGAGAAAGAAATATTTTGCTTTGGCATACCGCTATAATCTTCCTTTACTTCCGATTATGTTTCTGTGTGAAGAGCCGTTTTTTATGCAAAATCAGTTTTAAGCTTTTTAAAGGATGTAGTATTGAATGTTTTTAGCCCAACATTGAATGTTTTAGCCGAACAGGTTCATAGCGCATCCTCTGTTCAGAGGATGCCGCTGTGATAGCAGCTTTCAACGAGCCCAGGCCTCCATGCTCTTGTTTTAAGGGCTCTGTCGAGGCACTGGTGCTCCATGCCAAGATATTATTTCACATACTTATCACTTTTAAACCATTTTTTGTCTCCATAGTTCACATCATTTGTCATTGCCATAATTTTCCTATATGTATATTTTTACGCACCTACAGCGACTGTTTTTAGGCCCATTTACAGCCACGTCACATCTGTTTTATCTACACTGCACATCCCACTGTTCATTATCATCGCTCTGGCGCTCTTTGGCCATATCTGGCCCTTGCGCCAATAAACTCCACTAATCAATCAATCAATGTTTATGTTTGGGAGTGCATTAGAAAACTTTGCAGCGAGAAGAGTTGTAGTTGCTGTGGTTGTTCTTTTGGAGCGTGGTTTGAGTGCTTCAATGCAGTAGAGTTCCAGTGCGTCCGTATAAGCTTTGTCAAGGAGTGTGTTAAAGTGCTTTCTGTCTTATAGTGTTCATTTTAGGGCGGTAAAAGTCTGTTTACCAGAGCTGCAGAGACCTTAAAACCTCCGGTAAACACGCGGTGAACAGAATTCGAGAAATCATGTTTCCCTGCTTTTGAACCTTCTTTATTGGTATTCTCTCGGTTTCTCTTTAGAACTATTGTGGCTGTGGATCCACTGTATATTTCTTCCAGTATGTTCATGTGGGATGCGTCGATGCCCTGATTCCGTAGTTCCTGCATTACTGCTGATGTCACAACTGAAGAAAATGCCTTTACGTAATCCATGAAAGCTATGTATATGGGGTTGGTTGTAATCCGCGCGTTTCTATATTACCTGATTGATGGTGTGAATATGGTCTATTATGAAGTAAGCTGTACGAAATCCTGTTTAGTCCTTTGTTTTGTTAAACTCTCATGCGGCCTTACTTCTATTAGCTGTTATATATGTAAGTAGTTTTGAAGAGAAGTAACAGTGAGCTGACTGGCGTGCGATTTTTCAAGACCTGGTCGTCTCCTTACTTAAGAATTAAAATTATGTTGTTGATCTTCCAAGATCCCAGTACCCTTGACGTCCAGAGGCACTTCTTATATAAGGTTGCCAGTTTTTCTTACAAAAAGTATCCGCCATCATTCAGCGTATACGCTGTTTCCTTGTCCCCACCAACAGCTGTGTCTCTCTGCATTCCTTCTAGGGTTTTCCTGAGTTTGCCTGTCGTTACTGGTAGGTTGTCCGAATTCTATTCGCTATTACTGCTTCTTAAGATATCAACCTTGTTGTTTGGAATTTTGTACACCTCTCTGTAGAGATCCTCGGCCAGCTCGACTATCCTGTCCATATTGGTTATGACAATGGTTTCTTTGTTTCCTAATTCATACATTCGATTTTGGCTCATGAACAAGTTCGCATTCTCAGCTTTTATGCTTTTATGCTTTAGCCGCTTTTCGAAGCCTGCTCACTTCTCCCTATGTTATACTTTCGACGTTGGCTACCACATACGCCTATAGATTAAGTTTGAAAGCTGCAGTAGCCCTAAACGCTGAACCAAAATAACCTGAAATAACTTCAAAAACTTGGTAAATCGTTTGTTTTCTAGCGCACCACCTTTTAGGGGCGAAGCTCCTTATAGCAGCACCCCTTCGTACCGCGTCCCGTCGTAGTATGTAACCAGTCTTACGCTTTGACCTGCAAACAATTTGACCTCCAAGGTGGTGCCGGTGAGAGATTTCTTGTGTGCGTTGTTGAACAACAAAAAATAGTGCTCAATGTACATGCCAATAGCTGATAAAGGGGTATGAGAGACGGGAGCATTCGGCTTTTAGTTAACGTGCACGCTGCAATCCCCATTAGCAGCCATTACATGTAAATTGAGCACTATCTGAAGGGAAAGGGTTGCTACGTTGCACCCGCTGAGTGTAACCACCTTATACCTGTGTCACACGGGCGCGCAAAAAGTCTTTTAAGTAAGCGGTCTTTTACGAAGTTGAAAGACTTTTAACAAAGAGGTGTTTGCGGCGCAGACACACGGCAGCAACGATCTCCTTCTAGTGTTTTCGTTCGAAGACGCTAGCGAAAGCGTGGCGCTAGCAGTTAAAAGAGAAGCAATGAAAATTAAACGGTGTATCACGATGTACAAATTAAAGGCTTGTTGCACTGCTCGTTTCTTCAAATAAATTTAAGAATAAGAGATGAAGAAACACCAATGTGAATATTTTTTGCACTAGATAAGGAAGCATTCCCATAACTAGCGAGGTGCACAAGTCAGTCTGGCACCACTGTGCTTTTATTTATTGTATTTGTTTTTCGCTGCTCTTAACTGCTCTTGACACGTTATTGGCGACCGTACCGGAGAAAAAGCGAGGATCGCAAGCCTCACGGCCTGCCTTCTCGCTCTGGAAAGCGAGGCAGATGCTGCAAAAGCCGCCAAGGAGAGGATTAAGCAGCGCAAGACCGAGCGTCACCACGTGATATTGCCGACGCGTTGTAGCTGCTTACGAGACTAGAAAAGGAAATAACCATTAAAAGAGTTCATTACACCTTCTGCAGGATATGAAATTTGTTTTTACAAAGAGTTTTGATGACAGAAAAATAAGCATTCGCTCTTTTTTCCCACCACTCGAAAATTGCTGGCGCCCACTGGTTTCGAGGCTACTCATTCGGAGCCGTAAAAGAGATCGACGAACGCCGTTTACGAAAGAGACCGCTTCTGAAAATGAGTTCGCTCTGTGCCGTGTGTCTGCTGTCAGGAACTCCTTTTCGAAAAAAGACCGCTTGCTTAAAAGACATTTAAGTGCCCGTGTGACAGGGGTATTAGTTCTAGAAAGGTTTAGCGAGCGTTGAGCCGCATCAAAGCCTACGAAACCGGGATGGTAGCCCCTCAGGCCCTCCGCATTCTGCAAAGCGTCAAGAGTATCACGCCCCATTCTCTCACTTGGTTTTCCGCTCACCTGGGGTCGATTGAGGGCTCTACCTGGTAACCCGAACGAGTGCGCACACGAGGCCGCGCGAGAACTCACTGACCGCGCCGCCTCCACAGTCCCTCTGCCTCGCTGGGAACCCTTACTTACGTTCAATGAAATAACAAAGCACTTCTCTCTGTCAAGAAGGGTATTCCCTCTCCCACACCCGGCCTTGTTCAGGGCGCAGGCAGTCACGCTAAGACTAATGCAAGCCAGTGCGTATCCTAACCCTGCGGTTCTTCATGCCATCTACCCTAAACGGTATCCAAGTGCGGATTGCCCCACTTGTGGACTGTTAGCCACATTCAATCATGTGTTGTGGGACTGTGAAGCCATCGGCACCGTCCTCAGCGAGGACAGGTGGGCTGCGCTCTTACGCAGCCCCGAAATTAAGGATCAAATCCTGGCCGTCCAGAGTGCCCGTGAACGGGCCGCCAAGCTCGGCTTGACGGTCCCAACGTGGGATTAGCCGGGTGGCGTGGGGTTTTCCCTGCGTCTTCTAAGGACAAAAATAAAGTTTTATTTTTTATTTATTTACAGATACTGCAGGCCCTACCCGGGCCCATGCAGGAGTGGGATACAAACAATACATTCAAGCAATAACTAGTAATACACTGGAGTACAGGGCATAAATGAAAGAATACATAACTATCAAGTACAGAAAAGTCAAATATATTTTCTCTCTGTTCAACAGAACTGCGTTCAACTAAGAATATTTTCAACATTTGTAGCCGGATGATTTGCACTCAAATGACACTCTTTTCAGCATACATCACTCATATGGTAAAATTAATCTTTTCTATCTGTTGAGTGAATGAAGCCGTCGAGGCAGCATTCACTACTTCCGCAGGTAATGCGTTCCAATGAAAAATTACGCGAGGAATGAGAGCGAACTTGTGGGCATTAATGTGGCTGGGTGGCTGCCTAAACGTTTTGCTGTGATTTGTCCTAGCTGAAAGTTTAGAAGGCTGCTGAAGGTATCGTTCCCGTGATAATATAAAGTCCCCGTGATCAAGTTGGTAAACGAATTTTTATCTGGATATTATCCTGCGCTGTTCTAGTATTTGTAGGCTTGCCCTATTACGTAGATTAGTTACACTATGTTGTCGGGAGTAAGCGGAACATATAAAGCGCAGAGGTGAATTTTCGACCCTTTCTATTTTCCTAATCAAATATTGTTGCCAAGGGCTCCAAATAATGTCGGCATACTCCAATTTTGGTCGCACGAGTGCTTTATACGCTTTCAGTTTTAACGTGGGAGGAGTGTTACGCTGTTTTTCTTTTCAAAAAGGATAATTTCTTCAGTGCACCCGAACACACATTTTCAACGTGCCTTTCCCAACTGAGGTTGCTGGTACCCAGATATTTAACCCGATCAGCTCTCGTGATTGCAGCATTTGCTATGAAATATGTGAAATGAAGGGGTAACGTTTTGTTGGTAAACGTAACGGAATTTGTTTTTGAACGATTTATTTTTAGCCCCCACCTTATACACTATTCGTTAATTGAGCGCAAGGCATCATTAAGTTTAATTTGGTCTTCTTGGTTATTTATGGATGTGTACACTACGCAGTCGCCCGCAAATAGTTTAATCTGGATCGGTGGCTCGACACAAAAATAAATATCATTAATATAAACCAAAAAAAAAGAAGAGGTCTGAGGACTGAGCCGTGCGGAACTCCCGAATGCACTGCCAACTCTTTCGAGAGATAGCCATTTATGGTAACTTCTGTTACTCAAGTAGCTCGCGATCCATGCTACAACTTTCTGCTCAATGCCTATAGCTAATAATTTGTTACTAAATTCTGATGGGGCACGACGTCAAAGGCCTTAGAAAAATCCAAAAAGATGACATCGGTTTGACCTTTCAAATTAAGCGTTCTAATTAAATCGTCAGTTATTTCAGCCAGTTGGGTGACGGTCGACAAACCAGACCTAAATCCATGCTGCTGGGCATACAGTAGTTTCTTATTTTCTAAGTAAGTGATCATGGCCTTAAATATAATGTGCTCAAATTATTTACAGCAAGTACTAGTGAAGGAAACAGGCCTGTAATTGTTAACTTCCAAAGTGGAGCCTGATTTATGTACCGGAATTATTTTTGCCGAGCGCCAGTCATCAGGAATAACTGCAGCGTCTAACGATGCAGTGTAAATGCGATGTAAATATTTTGCCACCCAAACAGCATATCTACTGATGTGTGTGAGGTGATTCTACTGATGTGTGTGAGGTGATTTCTTTACATCTAGTTTGTGTAAAAGGCAAAGGACTCTATACTCAGTAATTTCCACTTCTGGCATAAGGCTATCAGAGTCATATGACCGCAACTGAGCATGCGTGGCTGTCCGTGTAAAAACAGACTGAAAAAAGACATTAAATTTGTTGGCAATGGTAGTCGCGTCAACAATACTTTCTCCCTCGACCCCGATCTCCGAGATGCTTCGTTTATCTTTTGACAGATAGCGCCAGAATTTTCGGGGTTCATTCTTCATGAATGACGGTAGAGTATCTGAAAAAAAAGCTTTCCTTTGCCGATCGCGTTAGTTCCCGCAACTTAGAAATAAGGCTTGAAAAATCACTCGTGTTCCGACGCTTGTGCTGACGCTTAATTTTGCGTTTCAAATGAATCATTTCTCTCGTGAACCATGGATATTCCCTATTAACTTGTTTCTTTTTTAACGGCACATATCTTTGCTCGCAAAAGAGAACATTTTCTCTAAAATTTGACCACATTTCATTGACATCATTAACTTGGCTAAAACAATCAAAGCGCGACTCCAAGTATTCTAAAATAGCATTATCATCCGCATGATTGTAATCTCTCACGAAAGTATCCGACGGTCTAGTAAATGAACGTGTTCCTGAAACAGGACATGACACAGTAAGCAACTTGTGATCGGATATTCCTTCTTCTGCATTGGCTGAACAACCTTGGAACGAGCTGCTAACCAGTGCCAAATCAAGGAGGGATGATGATGAACTGTCAACCCTGGTAGCCTCAGAAACTAGTTGTTGTAAGCAGAAGTTGAATGCGGTCGTAATCAAAATATCTGCACTTCAAGATTCTTTGCCATCATAAGAAAAATCATTCCAGTTTATACCCGGTAGGTTGAAATCTCCTGTTATTATAATCCGGGATCGAGAATTTGTATTATCTGCAAGGTAGTCTTGAATGGCTTCTAAGTATTCGGGCGAAGAACTCGGTGGTCGATACACGCCCCCTAAAAGTATTCTTTTACCAAGAAATTTAATTCTGCACCACACGCTTTCGTGGTTGTTGATGCCATCCAAAACAGTAAATACGACGTTGTTTTTAATGGCGATTGCGACTCCTCCCCCACGTGACTCCCTATCTTTACGAATAAGCTCAATCAATCAACCAGCGTTGAGCCGCAGTGCCATGAATACTATGAACTAGTATTTACCATGAATGAACTCGAGGTATTTAAAGGTGGGAAGTAGGTACGAAGTGCAAGCCGTAAGAAAGTAAAAGCCGAATTTTCCTGTCTCTCATTTCCCATGCAGCCATTGGCATGTACATTGAGCTCTATCTGCCAGGAAAAGGTTTCTACGTTATACTCGCGGGGCGTAACCTCCTTGGTTTTAGAAAGGTTTAGCGAGTGTTGGGCCGCAGTGCCATGAATACAGTGAACTAGTATAAACCATGAACTCGAGGTGGTTAAATGTGGGAAGTAGACCTGAAGCGCAAGCTGTTAGAAAGTGTGCGTGTGCCACCTCTCGTTTAGTCCTTGGAATGTCCGCTGGATGGCAGTGTTTCTATGTGGGGAATATATAATAAAAAGATGCGAGATGGTGGTACTTGGTGTGTTGAATAGATGGACGAACGGGCACACAGACAGATGCATGAATGGACGCATGAACGGACGCAGGGGCGGATGCATGGACGAACGCAGGAACGGACGCACGCAAGGACGGGCGGATGGACACATGGGCGGTCGCACAGACGGAAGGAAGCAAGAATGAATGGACGGATAAATGCTTCGCTCCACTCTCCATCATTCACTCCGTGGACACGCTGCCAATTTTTTTTCTGTTTTTTGCCACCTACCAGTCGAAGTAAAAATTTACTCTCGTGCTTAATCGGGTTTTCAAACATAGGAAGGGTAGTAATTTTTTACCCCACTGAGGATTTGAGCGTGTATAGAGAGAGTAAATTTTTACTGCCTTCACAAAGTTGTTGAAGTGATATATGGGAGTTATTTTAGGTGGTAAAAAATAAAAAGTTCACTGATGTATTCACCCAAAGAGTCGAGATATTTATTGAACATTGAATGACGGCGCAATTGGTGACACATGATTAAGATACATACGAACGCGCACACACAACACATGCAGAATAAAACACTACTTGAACAGACTGAACGTGTTAGGTGACTTTACTTCGACAATTCCGTATATAAAGACACGACTTTTTGACCGGCCGCGTAGTGCCTGTAGGAGAGCTATTATTTGCATCGACAAATTATAACAATTGCAATTTCAAGCGTAAACTTAAGGTGGTCGGCAAGTCGCTAGGAGTGACACCAAACTATTATTATAAAACCACCCGATCTCACCTTTTTGATTATCCAATGATTAGATGACACACCGGCCTGTTCGCCCCACTCGTGTTAGCACTGCTGATGCACGAGTCCATAAAATATACTTGCTTACACACAAACCACGCCAGCTCAAATATTTTTATTGAGCCTCGGTGCACGAACACAGTAGCTGCACGTCTTCATCACATCGCGCATAGAAGAGTGGTACGCGCCTGTATACCAACAAGCTTCTTACCGACGGTGTACTAGACGTTTTTGAGGAGCGCCGCTATGCGATGAAAGACAGCTGGCAATTACAGAATAATTCCGGTGTGCGGATGTCGTCGTCATTTCAGTCACCAGTGAACAAGTGTCTGCTATCTGTGGAGTCTTATGGGGACGGGGCCATGTATGTATGTATGTACATCCAACGAAAGAGACGGACCACCGTCCGGGTTTTCATGCTCGCGGGCAGCCGCTTGTTGGTTCCGTCTGCCTCGTATCGGTTTTCGCATTCGTGCTACATGTTTGACAATGGTTGGCGCATGGGGGCGGTCAAATCGGTCTGCACTGAAATTCAACAGACGTCTTTTGTGGAACAAAATGTATGCGATGCTTCTTTCACCTGCCCCAACGATGCACTCACACTGGCCACTGGTAGGCTCGGTACCAACGACGTAGTGGAGAGTTTTGCTTATCGCTTTTTCAGGAATGAAGCACGAACGATGACATCCGCTTTATTTTGTTACCGCTGGCGGCTCTTCGCGATTCATCACTGAAGTGAGGTATCCGCGACGTACAGTTTCGGAGGCTCGCTCTCGGAAGCGCACGGTCACTCGATGATGTAGAAACACGTTAGATCCATCAGCTCAACCAGTCACATAGATCCCGAGCTTCTTACAACGTCTGTCTCCAGGGCTGCCGCACTGCAGCAAAAGCCAACACTTTGCAAAAATATGCAGGACAACTTTCCAGCAGATTTGTTTGTATTTTTCTTGAAGCACCCCCCCCCCCTTTTTTTTCGTATACAGAATGCTTGCTTCGCTCGTTGTGCTTATGCGGCTCCCAGTTCCCGTGAGTGTGTCGACTTGACGTCAGTTATGAGGCGCGACAATGCCATACCAAACTTTGAAAAAAAATAACATCTGTGGTCTTCGTGAACCTTCACGATTCACAGAGAGCGTCACTCGAGAATATGGGGCGAAAGCCGCCAAAGCAGCTGCAGCTTGCAGTAACGTGGTTATAAACTCAGAAACGTAGGCTAAAACCGAAAGTGGATTTTGAAGTCTTTTTACTACGTGCCTCAGAGGTGGTGATAAAACTATGTCGTGTGCCACCTTTTACTCTTACACGAGGTAGTAACTTTAAACGCGAAAGAGCTGTCAGGGGTCATGGACTGCAAAAACCACAAACATGGATAGTTTTTACTTACAGTGTATTTAGTCGGTGGCGTTTGGTGCTTTAATGGTTTGTTGTCTTTCAATAAATTATTTTGCCTCCTGAAATAGTTTTCTATTGTCCTTTTTATAGACTGTACCTCCGACTTCTATTGCACACTCTTTGATGTTAGTAGTAAGATTATTGTTCTTTGTGTCAACGCTAGCGTCAGTTATTTCATTTAGTGCCTCGAACCTACTCTGAAGTGAATTTTTGAAGTCCTGTACTTTCCCTCTCACAGCTAGTTCATTATTTTTCGCGTATCAGTTTATGTTGATGCTTTTATAAATCTACGTGAATACGAGCTCCTACGATGCTATGGTCACTGCATTGAATCTTGCCAACTACCTATGCATCCTGTGCAATGCCTGTGTGTGCACCAAAAATAAACTTCATTTCATTTTTAGTTTTGATATTACGATTCGCCAAGTCTACTTACGGTTCACCCACTTGCTCTAAAGATATTCCAGATCCTGAAGTTATTACATTCTGCAGATTCTATTAATAACTTCTCTTTGGCATTGCTTGTGCCGATGTCATAATCCCTACTGCATGGTCTCCGGCCTATCTCTTGCCTATTTAGGCATTAAAGTCGCCATCATAATAGTGTACTGTGCCTTGACTTGATTGATGGTTGACTCAACGTCTTCATAGAAGCCTTCGACCAAACGATCATCATGGCTCTGTGTAGGCGTGTAGGCCTGTATTACCTTAATTTTCTACCTTTTTTTAAACCTAACTATGATACTCGCCACCCTCTCAGCTCATGCTATAGTATTCTTCAAGGCAGCCAGCGAGCGATTCTTGTGCATAAGAAACCTATCACCTAGTTCTTTTTTTTGTTAGAAAATCCATGGTAGCATAGGACATGTCCATTCTCCAACACAGTATAGGCCTCACTCCTAAGTTCACTGAGCCCTGTTAGATCCAACCCATATATTATGATTGCACTTATAGCAGAGCGACATTAACCTTACTATATAGAGTTCTAACATTGAACGTAGCCAAGTTCAGATTCCAATGGAAGCCTGTCCAATCCCATAGATTCTTCGCACCCTTTGTTGCATAGTACGTGTGACTGCTGCCTTTGACAGTTGCTTCGCAACCACTGGGGACTGCGGAACAAGGGTACTTGGTACTTCCGTAACGGTACTTCTCTCTGTGCTCATTTTCACGCACATCAGAGTTATTGCATTGCGCACCGTACAAGTCAACGCACATGTACCAGGAGTGAATCAGAAGCCGAATAATGCAAAAAGAGTGCATGCTGGTTCGTCGTGATAGTTGTTATCGGATTCAGCTAGCACTTTACGCTCAGACAGAAGCGCTGCGCTGGTAAAAACGTATTTGAACAATCAGTCCTATGTGTATGATAATTGCTAATGCACACTCTCCTCAATGAAATGTGAACTCGTAATTGTGATATCCGTAATACGACATCTCTCAAGGTCATGAAGAGAAAAATCAAGCATTAGATTATTCGCGAGAGCAAGTTAAAAATAGTAGCTATAAAGAGACGGTCGAATAACGTCTGCCTAGTCTACCGCATAAGCACGCATCATAAATTCAGAAATGACATTTTCTCGCAAGACGCACAAGGCTCATCTGTGCAAGGAAGCTGAAAAAGGTCACTTGCGAAGCATACCGACATAACGTGATTATGTGTGTGGTCCTTGTAACTCTTTCTTCTGTTTTGTTCAAACAGCGACTGTCTTTCCTCTTTTTCCGACTCTCTTTCTCTCCATGCCGTTTCCGGCATGGAGTTAAACTTATAGAAGGCACGACTCTCAATTTTCCTCTTAATTATTCTTGTTTTATCGAAATATTACTAGCAATAAATTACGAAGAAAACGTTCTAGAAATAAAAGTCTGTGTGATTATCTTTTCTGAGCAGGTCTCTTTCGCGAACAATCTGAGTGAAAAGAGTGTGATAACTTAATAACTTTAAGTGGGAAAAGCTGCCTTTACTCAAACGCATGGAGATGCTTTTACTACTCGAATGAGGAGCACCGCAAAATTACAGAGTTCGCAGAAATTTCAAACCCTGTTGGGCGAGGAGACATGGAAGGCCTTGATGACGGTTTTTTATGGCTAAGCCACATGTTTGTTTGGTGTTCTACATGTGAAAACCCCGTACCAGCTGCGTAAAGAACGTCGACCCTAGAAGGTGCGCCGTTCATATGCGTATTCGTTATGATCACAATACATTTTAATGTCTGGGCATGCCGGCATGCATCACCCTTTTCTGTTTTAGTGGTCGCGAGAGGGTACCACCGCCTCAGCGCTCTATCGCTACGCGGTGAGCGCTGAGGCGGTGAGGCGGCGGTAACTTCGCTCGTTGCCCATAGAAGCCATAATGAAAACGCTCTATTTGTGATGAACGCTCTACGCTCAACTACCACCCCGCAAGGAACTAGAACACGTCTTCATCCGTGAGAGAGAACGCCGATGCATGAGGCGTCTGCTAGCGAGTTTCTTGGTTTAAAAAAAATTACTCGCGCAGCACAACCGTTCACCAGCCACTCCGTATATAGAGGCACAGGGTCTCCACATGCAATGTAGTGCCAGTTGAACATAGCTCTTGGGCGTAGTTGAACCTTGAAGATTCGCAGCATACGCGCCAGCTAAAAGTGGACTGTATCCTTCACCCACTCCCGAGGTTTAAGTTTAGTGGGTCTGAAATGTCTTCCCCCACGTGCTTTAGGGCAAAAGCTACTTAAGGTTGAGGCTTATTTTTTGGAAGGTTGGCGTTCACCGTAGCCATGATGACAATGACAATTGCCATCATGCTCAACGATTGGTTTGTGCAGTATGTACCGTCTTAATATGCTCTATGATACCTTTCGTATTACAGGCAACAACCAGCAACCGCCACGGTAACGTGCACAGACCTCGTCTTTGCCAATTTAGGGTTGATACGATACCACAAAGCAGTAATAATGAAGGAAAAACGAAATTCACAACTCTACAAAACATAGCGTTTCTAACCAAGAAATATTGCTAACAACTGCTCACCACTTTGTCACAAATTTATATGCGTGAGTGTTCGAAGTAATGGGTGACTGGCTGTTAACACAGAACGACAACACTCCTTTACTCACGCATCATAAATACCTTCGCGGATATGCCATCCTTTTTCAAGCCGTTTCGCAGCGACTTATGCTGCCTCTTTCGTGCGCTTGTGAGTGATTAGCCATCGCTGCATGACCAAATCGATGCTTTATCGAACTGTCTAGGCGTTTCACATTGCTACATTTTTTTGCGGCTATGAACACATGCTACTCTTTGTTGTCTGTAGCAACTGAAGTGATGCTCTGGTAAGCACCTGAGTAAAGGTGCAATTTCTGGCATGGATCAAGTTTTATGTTAGCAAGAAGCATTGAGCTGTTCGAATTAAAAGACAGAAAGAAGAAAATAGTAAAGTAGTCGGTATTGCTTGGCTTCAATGGCCGTCCTTTTCTGATAGGTGAAGACCTCATAATCTTTTTAAAGCTTCTCAGCAGCCTTAGACGGTGCTTGAGGCGTGAAAAAAGGTCCTTTTTCTACGTTAGTTCCCGTGAGACTACAAGGAATGTGATTGCACAATTTTGATTTAACACTTTGATTTTCTACTTTACGAACCTACTTCTACAGCACGACAACGTCATGACCCGTCGTATTCAGTACCACGAGCAATGTGAAGGAGTTGATGAAGATGGAAGAATTGTTTTACAACGCAAAAAAAAGCATTGGTGATTTTTTTGTGTCATCGGCACCGGACGATATTTCTTTTCGTCTTCAAATATTACCTTGTTCAGCGTTTGAATTCTC
This sequence comes from Rhipicephalus annulatus, assembly GCA_013436015.1. Taxonomy (NCBI): domain Eukaryota; kingdom Metazoa; phylum Arthropoda; class Arachnida; order Ixodida; family Ixodidae; genus Rhipicephalus; species Rhipicephalus annulatus. The sequence continues at coordinate 288,463 of WOVY01014306.1, forward strand.
TTTCCGGTATATTGGGCAGCATTGTAATTTTAATTAAAGCTGGCACAAAATCAGTCCCTCTTTTTCTAGATATCTCCCGCACATAAGACATCGGAACAGACGCGATTTTACGGTAAAGCTAGCTTTTAAAATAATCAATAAAAAGGGATAGGAAAAAACTTTTCTTATGTTTTTGTAACTTTCACGAAACGGCTACATTGAAGTATTAGGTAACACGAATGCCTAGTGGTATGCACGTTACAGTGAAGCTGTCAAAAAAGCTCTCACTATAATTGAAAAGTTGAATGACTGTCGAGAACTTTTGACATTACACAACCACAAAAACTTATATCTGGGTTTTTATGTCCCGAAATTACGATGCGATTATGAGACACTTCGTGGTGGAGGCATCCGGAAATTTTGAACATCTGTAGATCTTTAACTTGTTCTCATAACGCACCGGACATGGGCATATACCATTTAGACCCTATCGAAATGTGAACACCCCGTCGCTGTAATGCGAAGAGTCTTTGAAAAATATTGAAAATCAAAAACAAACTAGTAACTACTAGGTTGAGAGTTGCAGCTTTCTTGTACACAGATTACTCAGAAATCGTTTTTTAGAATTTTAAAATAAGATAAATAGCATGAAGACGAAAAGGGTAAGGCCGCGTTGTATTATCAGCCTGGGCATATTGTCATGCGTTACGGCAGGGCAAACTGGCGATAAAATGCTAATTGCGTGCTCGCTGACTTCAGCACATCAGCTGTGTTGACTGGCATAGTTCGTGGCGAGGCATCGTGTGTTTCCCATTGCAATGCTGCAGTGGTATAAATTTTGCTTAGCGTGCGTCAAACTTTCGAAACAGCATATGTTGCTTCTCAAAGACATTTCTCACTCAGTGAGTTCATGCTGTGAGGTGCTCAACCTTCCTCCTACGCCAGAGGAAACTTTATGAGGTGTCGAAGGTTTTTTTTTTTTAAAAGAACACAAAAAGGTATCTTTTAAAACTGGCTTGTTTGGCATAACATGTATTAATTCGAAATTTCTTGAAATATTTTAATCGTAGGATATAAACGGAGAGTAATATCTGTATTATTTATACTATATATGAACAGTTCAGTGTTTATGAGGTTAACTATAACAAGAGCGAAATTCACAAGATGTACCCGCTACGTTACGTCGACCAACTTGACAAAGCGGGCTGTTGAAAGTGTCCTTTATATTATACATAGTCCAAAAGTATAAGAACACGAAGTTCAAAGCACCGTGTTCGAGAAACGATGCAGTCATTGTAAACTTTTGAATCATCTTCCTTTTTGCTCAGTTGTTGTAGTAACGGGGAAACTGCTTTTACAGCGAAAGCTGGTATGAGATAAGAACGCTGACCACGTGTGGCGCCGTTGTTCTCCACCACCACTGGTGTCCAAAACCGACATTGCAGGGAATAAAAAAAAACTCAATTAATAAGAACACCAACGACACAATTCAATTTGAAGCAGAAACTGCTGCATGCGAGCCCGGTAATGTACCACTGAGGCACGCCGGCGCTTAAAACTCACTTGCCTTGGGCTGACCTGATATCTGGAAAGTAATCGAGCTATTATGACTAATGAAGCGTTTTAGAAAGATAAAAGAACAGCAATGCGAATTGCGAATTGCGCAACACAATGCGAATTGCGTAAATAGTGGGTCTTCTACTAATTCTAACTAACAAAATCTTGTTGTTGTTCACCTATTAACAGTGGCGCATAGCCACTTAATGCATAATTCTTCATTGTCGTCAGCGACTGCACAAAAATATTGCACGATATTCCTAGCAAGTGTGTACTGGATACGACGCTTCGCTGAAGAGTGATGAAGGATAGCTTAGTGAAAGCCAGCCGAATACACAAGAATTATGATTATTCATGACGTAGGGGGTGCCCAGCAAGTGTGCTTTTAACAGTTACTCAAAAAGTGTGAAGAAAAGACTCTGAAAGGCCGCTCTTTTAGCTTTCGCTGTGACAGTGCTGCGTGTTTCATGCGGGCCTGAGTTTTTTTTTCTGACCGCAACATCATCAAAGCAATGTAATGAATCTAAAAAGTATTTTAAATAAACGCGTTATATTAAAGGTACTAAGAAATTGGCATATACATGCAACACTTAGCCTCCCCAAAAATCTAAAAGAAATCTAGAACAAAGATGGCGATATAACAAACGTTTTTTACATGCGTTATTTGTTATATTGTAAAGTTCAACTTTAGGTACATGTAATAAGTTTACACGTCCAAGAAGTGGGCAGCCTGCCAGACGTGGTGACGAGACACCACGGCGGCACAAAAATAATGAGAACTCTCTTGGCAGGTCATGAAAAGTTTCGTAACAGTGAGGCACCGGGATGACAACATACCGAAAGTGTTGTTCTTAAGAGCTCTTGCGTGTATCCGTGGCGGTTATTGTTATTCTAGCAGCAGCTTCATGGCCAACTGTTGTCACATAAAAAAGAGAGATGCGCAGTGCTTTCATTTCTGGCCTTGTGCACGAAATAACAGCTTAATTCCATCATTCTAAAGCTCGTTTCGTGTACACGGATAGAGGTGACGAAAACCGCATCAAAACAAGAAAACACGGTTTCATTAGGGCAGAGTATTTCGAGAGAACAAAAAGTCTTTATGTATTATTTGCTCACCTTTTTTTTGTAAGGCATGTACGGTCCAAATTCAATATGGAGGGGTAATGGACATGAATTAGATTGCTCAAACAATGTGAGCTGAAGTGTAAACGTTATGTACAGAAAGAAGAGGCAAATAGGTTGATTTTGCTATACAGTAAATAAAAAAGAAAAAAAAAGTGATGATTGCTTCTTGCAGCCACAAATCTGGGAAGATGGCATCAGTATACAGACGTATTTGGGAATAAATGAATCTCTGAATGCTTCAGCTGGGCTACACTTGACACAACATCAACTAGTAACGTGATCACAAGTAGCGCGACATAGGAATAAGAAAGAAGCGATCGAAGCACTCGTTATCTGACGTAACAGATTTTGATAAGCCAGCTTGCTGAATAAATGCTGTGGTTGTGCATTCAATGGATTGGCAGCCTGTCACGGGGCTTTTTTTCTTGGTGCCATCGATGTATACGAGGATGACTTAAACAGACATCAATTGTAATTTCCTGTTTCAGGAAGTAAAAAATTCCATCAACGTGATGTGTCACAGCAGGGTCTCCTAAAACACCAGTAGGTAGAAGATACTGAGGAAGAAACAGCGAAACAATTCGATGAAGGAAAAATGAGCACACAACATGAGCACTGCGTTTGTTTGTATTGGTCATTCTGTTTTCATCCCATTGTTACGCTGTTTTCCCCTCACTGCCACAGCAGTCAATGTATTGAAATGTGGTCATTTCTTATAAAGACATTGAGAAAAACAAGGCCATATCTGATAACGTTGGCTCTTGCGACACCTGCTGTCGAAGGATTCTTCGATGTCTTCATGCCTCCAAACTCCCTCGAACACCAGCGTTCTTTGCATTGCTTCCTGTATGTAACTGAATGAAAGTCATAAATTGTAAACGTTTCTCTCATCAGTGTTTCACCTTTGGCATACTTGACTAAGAAAACGTGAGCACGTTTTGTTGTATCTGAAGCGCGCGCACATTCTAGCGTAACCACCGCTACTTGCGATTGTGTGGTGAATGGTCAGTGGTAGTCTGATTTTTGGCCCAGGGCTCGCGACACCCAGTGTCAATAGGCACCGCGTAACGTGGGTTAACAAGGGTTGATTATTGCCATTTTAGGGCAGTGTTAACTGAATTACAATTGTTTAAATATTGACTTATTAGCAGTACTACTGGCTGCTGTGAGCTTAGCCATAAGTCCTTGCAAGCGCTCTCTACCAGAAATGACAGGCTCCCTGCTTGCTCTATAAGCTCATTGGAAAAAAATTTTGTTCAGTCAGGGAGAGTATTGGGAGACAAGATCTTTCATCTTCTGTCTGAGTGACCTGGCCCGGACAAGCAACTAGTCGGATTCCACAATAAAGTAGTTTCATTCATTTATTCATTTAATCATTCATTCATTTATTCAGTGTCAATTCTTTTTCGCAGTATCAGCTGGCTCCGACAGCTTCTGTAATGCCTGCACGACAGGCTGTACAGAAATTTGTTTTTGTATTGTAAGTTTTGTTTGCAAGAACTATTACAAGCAGAATACATAAAACGTCACTTAATAGATTGAATGAAAACTCTAGAAGCGACTGACGTCAGTTGCGGGAGACGCACAGCTCTGGTTCCAGCATGATAACATACTCCCGCAGAACACTGGCGTGAAATAAAAAAGTTAAAGAAGTGAAATTTCTTCGGGAGGTGTTGCAAGTGTGCCGCTAATTCTGGCGCCTTGATGAGTTCCTGATCAATTTCTACTCCACTCTGCGTTAGTACGCAGTGTGGAGGAACTAGTGGATATCCGGTGGTTGTGCATATCAAACCCACGGCATCTCACTGCAGAAAGAACCATAATATTAGTCTGCAGAAAATAGAGACTGCATAGTGTGCACCAAATTTGCTTATTAAAGATTTACATTTTACGTGAGACCGGGATCGAAATGACGTGGTACCTCTTCTTGCTCTGCACACATGCCTTCGGCTTAGCCTACAGTATCACCTTTTTATGGGAAAAAACTTACCTGCGTGCTCCTTAGCGGAAAAGGTTCTGACCCCCACCTGATCGGGCCGTGGTGGCGCATTTACAAACAGGCTTATTGACGCCAAAGTCTTGCGGTATTTGCGTATAGTTGGCATTTATTTGTTGTGGACAAACTGTAGTATGATCATTAACTGCTCGTCATGCGCAAAAAGGCAAGTCGCTGAACAATGGCGTAGCTATTAGAACTGCTGGGAACTTGACTGCACAGCAACAAGAAAGCCTAAAGCACACTTTTTGTAATGCGTGCTCGCCTAACTTGGTGTGAATAGCGCTGTCACGTGGTATGTTGACCTACATGTCATCCTAAACTTTACGTGCACGCGCGCACTCACAAATGACTGTGTATGCCTGGTAGTGTTTGCCCTAGAATGGTTGGTACAGAAACCATGTCCAAACTTACGAATCACTGCAAACATAAACGCACTCAAGTGTACGTGCACAGGAAAGTGACAGATGTAAACATCGCACCTGAAGCGGAACACTTGGCTAACAAAGCTCTCTTTCGTGCACGTGACTCAAGCTCTCGTTCGTGCACGTGACTCAGTTCTGGTCTGTTGGCAGAACATGTTGATCTGTAGGTACCGCATGTGAAAAACTATATATGGCTTCAATGGCACGTTGATGTTACGTTAGGTTACAGGGAAAAAAAGGGGGGGGGGCGAGGAGACAGGTCCTTGACCTGCTTGTACATGCGTGATAAAACTGTTTCGCAATTCATTCGACGATATTCTCGATTATGTTGAAGTTCTGGAAAATTTCCTTCGTAGGTAGTGTTAATGAAAAGAATTTCGCAAGCGAATACAGTTTTCAACAAGCGCTGTCATAAAATCAAGCTTGCCACTGTTAGATTACTACACATAGTAATTTGTTTCTTTTTCATTTCGTAGTGCAGTGTTATCGGCTGTCTAGAGTTTCAAAGAGATTTGATTAACCCGCACAAGTGTGATCGATCAAATGTAGATGGTATAACAACTCGAACTTGACACTCTGCTAAACATTGAGATTCTTGTTTTACTCTGTTCTCTTGAAGTTTAAAATCACCTTTGCGGAGCTTGTTCGCTGTTGAATGTTTGTTACACCAGCCAGCACCTACACTCATTTCTTTTGTTTTAACTGCAGAACATTTTGGGACCCGGGTCTGTGCACGTCATACTGGAAAGCCACAATTCAGTTTTGACTCCAAGGGTTTTTAACAGGCACCTATATTTAAAAGCACGGTTGCTTGTGCGTATCCTGCCCATGAAAACGCACCCGATGAACCCACAAACAATTTAGCTACCCGGTGAAAGCTTGTGAGAATAAAACGCATGCGTCCATCGATACGAAGTCGATGTTTAAGTTGTATCCTGACAATGTGCCACCAGTTTTTGCGGAAAAAGCTTGAATGGCCACTTCAACGTTCAAATCATAATTGCTGACAGAGAAAATAATTCATCAGACGTTGAATCATGAACTGCATTATCAAGAACTGCTTAATTGGCTAGAAAACGTCTAGGTCAATTATTCAAAGCTTACTGCGGAAAGTGGTGAGCCAAGTTCTTTATACCAAATATACGACTAAGCCTTCATCACATTTGTAAACGTTCGGAAATCCCTTCATTGCTTTCTAGGACTTCCATTCGCCATGCTGACCGAACACACAACATGTCCACTCCTCAGTATCAAGAGACACTGCGAAATCGCTCATAAAAGTTTTATTGCGTTGGGCTAATATTTATCTTTAAAAAAGTTCCTCGGGGCATTCTCTTGTTTGGTTTCCGAAGACGAAAATATATAGCTTTTTTTTCTTTTCACTTAACTTTGATACATATAAACAAGGGATGTCCTGTCACCATCTCTTTTGTGGTCTTTAAAAGCAGTGATATTAACGGTGGGAGTTACCTCGTTTCCTCCCTGCTTTCAAGGTGTCAAGAAGTTTTCAATTATTATCGGTTACAATATCTCTAACGGAACCTCAGTCTCTCTGTCAGCCATGCTACAGCCTATTTCCTTAGGTTTTCTTACCTTGAGTGCTTCCTTATTTCAAGGACATCTTGGTAGTTAGAACCGTCTCACTATCCTACCAGAGACAAATTTTGGAAGCCAAACTGTCAGACCTGAAGTTCTTTTACAAACGCAGCCAGCTCACTCGAAATATAAGTATTTCGTGCCTGCAGACTACAACCAAATGGTGCCTCGAGCCACTCTAGGTGCCTTTACTCATCATCTACCCTCTGTATTGCGGCGGTCTCTATTGCACATAGGCATGCAATTAGAAACCTCGCTTCCTGAGCCGACTGTTTCACATTGAGGAAACCTGTGTGGTGTAACGGAAACACGTTGTTTTCCTTGATAAAGCTAAACTTTAGTGCGAACAACTTCCATGTTTTCATTCATCAGTAAGTTATTGTGATGAAGAACTCATGTAAAACTGGCGAATGATTAGAAACAAGGCTCTCAAGATACACTAGACAGAACAAAATACTTGAGGACGTCATTCACGCGGGTCTCTTTAACATCGCTGAGTACTAGTTAAGGTCTTTATTCGTTTATTTATTTGTTTACTCCACTACTTTTTATTTATAAATGCATCTTTCTTTTTCTATATTTCAATTTTCTTTCTTTTTCTTGCTCCTTTTCTTCCTCTCCTGTTTTCTTTCTTTCTGTTTATCGTTTTGAGGATCCCTTTCTACGCTAATTTCTTCTATATACCAGTAAATGATCTTCATCCACCTGCTTAGCAGCACAACTCCTCTGTTGATACAGGCGACGGTGACAGTCACGCTTTCACATCTACCCATTCATCAAATGTGGCAGCGTGAAATGACAAGTGACCTCAATGAAAAACCAGATTGGTACATTAAAACGGCTGATCAATGACAAGCCTGTCTTCAAAAGAACGCAAATTATTCGAAAAGCGAGCATACATTCATTCAACTGACCGCGTCTTGTTCGAACGATAGACCTATGCATACTCGTTGACGTCTAGATTTTGCGCACACCACTGTCGCCACTCCGCTCTCGAAATATAACTCGATACAAGCTCCATGTGAAAAAAAAACTTGTCAGTGTGTGCATAGGCTGGCACTTGCTTTTTGTTGAAGTGAAAACTTAGTAATCACTCAGTGGTCTTCTTGGTAACTAAATATTAAAGAGGTATGAAGCACGCACAGTATTTCTACTGTTTATTCATAGTTCGTGCCATACTAAGCGACGTTTGTCTCGTGTGTGAGCACTTTTATGGTTAACTTTTCGCTTCCGTAAATCCAACAGGTCTCGTAATAAACTAAAGGATGCACTGGTTCGTTGATTTTGCGCTCACGTCACGTGACCTTCATGAATACCACGTCAACCGAAAGTTGTGCTACTGCTTTTTTTAGCTTATGCAAACACGAACGTGCTGCACATTTTCAACTGCCGAATCACATCAGTATGTCCCAATCTCTAAACGTACCTCGGCAGACTGTCTTAAAGAGTTAGGCAAGAACCATAACGAACGTATTACATTAGTTCACGGGCCTACCAAGGAAGTGCCCCACCGCGGTGGTCTAGTGGCTAAGGCACTCGGCTGCTGACCCGCAGGGCGCGGGTTCGAATCCCGGCTGCGGCGGCTGCATTTCCGATGGAGGCGGAAATGTTGTAGGCCCGTGTGCTCAGATTTGGGTGCGCGTTAAAGAACCCCAGGTGGTCTAAATTTCCGGAGCCCTCCACTACGGCGTCTCTCATAATCATATAGTGGTTTTGGGACGTTAAACCCCACATATCAATCAATCTACCAAGGAAGTTTTCTTCTGAACACTGTCATTTACGTTCATGTTCTGAAATTTCGTAATTGTAAAATTTTATGCCAATCAGAGAAGCCGTATCAGCTTTGTGGGCAAGCCGGAGTTTTGTAATGGTGCACTTTAATATCTTGCAACTTGGCAGTATTCATAGTAGCCGTCCTGATTGATGTGTTATTTTAGAATGCTGCATAGGTCAAGGCTGACAACATTTCGAAGCACAATAATAACTTTTAATGAAAGAGTTGGATAATATTTAGGAGCTAGATGAGTAGGGCCCCATGACTTGTTCTGACAGCTGGACGTAGTCCAGACGTGCTAAGATGTTTTGGCGTTGCCCCAAATTGTTTTTTTACTTTATATATAAGTATAAACTGACGTCGTTTCTCTTTTCACTGCAGCCCCATCTTGTGGTTGGAGGGTTGGCGGTGAGTGACGGTGCTATTCACAGTTGCAACCATACGTTTTCTGCCATGCGGCTTCTCTCAGGTGTTTTTATATAATACTCGGATGTAGGACGACCCTTGGTGTTGCGTAAGCGCCTAGGTTAGAAGTGGTGACCACACCTTTCAACTGACTCGAATGCTGTAGGTTGAATTCCAGGCACAGTGGTTGCATTTTCCTAGGAGATACAAATCCTAAAAGCCCCTGTTCTTAAACTTAGGTGAACGACATATAACGTAATCTGCACGGTCAATAATTTCGCAGCTTCCACGAACGTGCTTCTCGTAGTCATAACCTGGGTTTGGCCCGAAATACGCCAAGGAATAAATATCATTACGCATACCTAAAGCAGAAGATAAATTAAAGCTTTATAAGAAAAATATTCAAGTAGGAGGCTTTATCATCTAATGCTTTGTCACTTGGCCAAGGCGAGGTTTCAAACGTTGTTTACGCAGGGCTTTTTTGTGTGTGCAAATACTCAGTCTTTAAACGCACGTTCACAGAGCTATTTTCATTTATTATTAAGAACGAAAACAAAAATAGCATCAAAATATTTTAAGCGTGTGCACATACACAATTATTTACGTCTGCACAAAAGGCAATCGATACCACTTCTTTCTGATTGTTGCCGTTATCTGACAAACCGAACAGTGAGTTATTGCTGGTGCGAAGTCATTCAAAGAACGGACGAAGAATTTTTTATTGCAAATTGCCACAAATACTTTGCAGTGTATGTTCACATTGAGGCATGAAAGAGCAAAAATAAAATCTTGGGCTGTTAGAGTTATTCAGGGACCTTCACTATATGCGGGGTCTGCCATAGCCCAAAATGATTTTAAATGTCGAGCCTTTGTAAAGAATAACAAATAAAACGATTAACAAAAACTCATAATTTAATACCAGACGGGCCCGAATTGAACTGATCGACTGCATGAAAACTTTCTTTTCCGTGAGAAAAGTCAATTGATAAGAACTTGCAGCAGCTTCACCATGTCTATTGGTGTCATTTATTGGCAGATTCGGAGCACTTCGAGTAACATTTTTTCTGCTATATACGGAGCAGGTCTTTTCAATTGGCAGATTGAGGGTGCTTTTTGTATGTTTCATTGGCGGATCTGAAGCAGTATCGTCGCGAGATACACTCTGCGGCGCAACTTTTCATGCTGCGCGCGAATTGGCAGATTTTACCGGAAGTCGCGAGCGCCACGTTACTTGAAACGGGGTTAATTTTCGGAGCTCACGTTTGGCCAACATAGCGTCGCTGTGTGCAGCGTGCCCCCCCCCCCCCAAGCAAGAAGAGAGACGCACGTATCGCGTACAATTGTGGCCCTGCCATCTGCTTCCAAGGGAGCACGTGTCTTTCATTGGTATATTCCCTCCATTTGCCCGCCGCCAGAGTGTAGTGCTCCGGCGCAGAGTTCGTCAGCCACTCCAAATCCGCCAATCGATGACACCATATGTGAATCACGTAGCAAGTTCAGACACGCCGTGTAAATTGTCTTACAGGTCACTCGACAGCCGGCGGCCGATGCCCCTTGATACGTAAGATTTGTGAGACCTCTTTGTGCCACTAATCTATGCACCTAACATTCTCGAAAAAATCCATAAAGAGGGCTGTGACTCAATATCACCGTTTCGACAAATTTCGGCCCAATGGCCTAAAATAGTAGAGGCTGTTATTGCGCCGCGCGCTTGTAATGCTTAAGATACACTGGGAATAAAGAAAAATACTTTTTAATATGTATCCCTTGGGCAGCAGCATTTTACGCTCTGAAGTATTGCACGAAACCCATTTAAGCTTAGCTGCTAAAAGCGTTAAGTATTATTGAATAAGGCGAATCTGTGCTCTGCACTTCGGGAGGACAGCAAAATGTAAGCCTACGGCTACAGTCCATGTATAACATGCTAAAACTTGCATGTAGAAATTCTCGGGTATGGCGGTACGTTTTGAAAGAGAATATTCAATCTCCTAATACACACAATGCTCAAGGCATCGTCGAAACAAGCAAGGTAAAAAAACTCTACTTTGCATTTCTGAAACTCGCTTCATCTAATTTTGACGGTGGCAAAGGAGAAGTGAAACTTTTTTCGTGTTTGTGAAGAATGTATCAGTTTAATATCACGATTTAAAAATAGATGGTGTAGACGCACCGAGCGCGTGAGCCCACTGTATTGCCCACAATAAATTGATGTCCAGTTATGAGAAACAGTTTGATAACTAATGTGCGTTATATAAAGCACTACGGCTTGGCTGATGTAATGTTGTCACGAGGTACCAGTACAATTCTAATATATTTTAGTACATTCCAGTAGATGTTATTGAACGTAGATTACACTATGAAATAGATAAAGAATGCTGATACACTGGTTTGAGCAAGTGAATTAGTCATGCCAAGTGGCAGTGCAGTTTTAAGACGTATACTTACTAATATTGACATTTTTTTCCCTTCAAAAGCTACACAATCTCTGTGATTTTTCTGTATTTTTTTGGTCATCATGCAACTATAGGGTCATAATATGCTTACCATTCATCTTTCATTCGAAGATCATGTCACTAAACTTTGGTACGCCAACTAGGAACCTCCTTGACTCACAAAAAAGCACACAGTCGAAAAAAAGACCAGAAACTTTAAACCGTTTTAGACAAGCTAAATACGTAAAAGAAGTGAATTATTGTCTCCGGGCGTTTCTCGGTTTTGAGGCACAATTCCTGATGACAGCAGTTTGTTCACCTAATGTCTGGATGAAATAGGGTCTCGATTGGTCGATATTCGAGCGATAAGTTCTTGCAATTTGTCTCCTACAATACTTTCCTCACAGTCACACGCTTTCTCTGTCTTCTCTCGTAGGATTATTGTGTGCGATAAAGTAATTTCACCTCGTTGTCTGCATTTACGATTCATCCACCACACATAGCCGCGGTAAGTGGAAAAGCGCCAAATCCTGACATGCTCTTCGTGGCGATTAGGAAAAGCGCCTGGGGTTTAACGCTTCAAAACCACCATAAGTATACGAAAGGCGGCGTAGTGGCGCGCTCCTACAACTTCAACCATGCGGTGTTCTTTAACGTGCTCTGACATCGCACCGTACAAGGGTCTCTACCATATCAGCTCCATCAAAATGCGACCGCCGAGGCCGGGATTAGATACGTGACCACCGTAGCCACTGTTATACCGAGGCGGACGACCGAAATAGCCCTTTTATGAAGTGTACTGAAGTCGAGAAAGAATTTAGAGTCTCGCCTTTTCATTCTGTGTACCTTAGGAGCCGTTTAAGGGCCTGTTTTCATGCTTTCACCTCAATGAAATCAGTATTTATGGCTTTTCAACGCAAATCACTTAACCCGTATATACCTTGCGTCCAACATGTAGAACGCTGAAACTTTCCATTGTAAATGGAACGTTTTTTTCTGTAGACAAGCTAGCACTATCTGACGTGTGTTGGCGATGCCCTGCCCCTCTCACGTGCAAGTGTAGGCGATCGCCGCGCCACCAGTCGCCTCTTGAGCGCAGTCACAAAATTGAAGCTTCACGTGCACAAGGAGCTTACATGACAGCCTGTTTTAAGATGAAGAGATATCAAAACGTGCCCTAAAAAAACTCCGCCAAATTTAGCGAGCAATCGAGCACGCTGTCGCCACATTCCCCCAAATTTAGCATAATTTTTTGTGCCACCATTTTAGGGCCAACAGTACAATGAGCCCCCTCCTTCTAGGTACTCGTAATCTGAAATATTATTAGTGACTTGCAGTGTATTTTCAAAAGCTCGAAGTGTTTCAGACTAAAACCTTATTAGGGCAAAACGCTTGGACATATCAGGCCGGAAATGTCGGTGACGTCTAGCATTTGTGTCAACACGAATCCTTAGGTGCACCAAGCGTGAAATGTAACCCTCGGTGGCCTCCAGCATCGGAGTCAACACGTTCAGTGCATCAAGCTCGAAACGTAATCATCGATGGCATCGTCCAGCGTCGGCGTCAACACGACCCCTCAGGTGCATCAAGTGCGAAATGTAACCGTCTGTGACGTCCAGCATTGGCCTCAACACGTTACATGCATCAAGCTCGAAACGTATCCGTCCACGTGTCCATCCATCCGTTCATCCGAGCGTCTGTCCATCCGTCCGTCCTCTTCACCCCGCTCGTCATCAATAATGTCGTGGATATTCTGTTATTTTTTTGTGCTACTTGGGACTATGGTGTATCTAATGCTTCGTGTTTATGCGGACGTTAGGCGGCACCGACGAACAGATTTCACACTTGATGCATCTATTGTTTCGTGTTGACACCGACGCTGGACGCCAGTGACAGACACTTTTCACGCTTCATGCATCTATTACTTTGTGTTGACGCCGACGCTGGGCTGTATTTTTGAGGATGAAATGGAGGCAGGCGTACAAGCAGTGGGGGCCACAACGTGACGCGATAGCACGGCATTGTCTTTTAGCAACATTGTGGTTTGGTGGTTGGGGGAGCGATGGTGGCATGTGGTGGGTCAAAGGGTGGCACCACCCGAAAACAGGTGTTCATGTAGGCTCCCTACACGTGCACATACCAGAGCACCATGCCACGGAAGAAAATGCAACTAATATAGATCCAAACTGTTCTTGATGTTTCCAACACATTTGTGGATTGTTTGTCGATTAATGGGTGTGCAGGAAAATTTGAAAATTTGTTCGACTGTGATATTTGCGGCCTGTCAAACATTGGTGTCTTACATATAGCACGCTGGGCACTTGGGGTGTCGCTTCGTGACAATTTAAAACACGTGCCGCTTTGTGGCCGTGAAGCTTGTCGTGACGCAATGACACGCACATGGGTGTATACTACGTTCATGTTTTTATTTCATTTGCTCCTTGCAGTTCTTCTTGCAATCCTTGCAGTTCATTCCACTCAATAAAATACCCGCAGACACAAAAAACGTCTCGAGGCTTTTACGATTAAGTAGTCGGTACCAAATCAGGAAACTTTGAATGCCTTTGCAAGGACAATAGCGCGGTTATTTCGATTTCGTATGGGCTTCTATCATAGCACTTGGTGTGAAGATACTCTGAATAAAAGCAATCCAAGGTCACGGTGGAGCAGTCTTTTTAATTTCCAAATACAATGGCAAAACAAGTGGCATTGACCAACTGAATTGAAATATTGCAAAGTACCACACTGCCACGAGAGCTGTGAAGTAGAAGTCATCACTGCCATTGTATCTTCTTGATGCGTGTGAGAACAACGCATCGCAGTTGTAAGAAAAGGGAACAAACAAAAGGAATCTGAGAAGGTTTCGAAGGGCTGTAGCAATGCCGTACTTAAACAAAGAATCATAAAAGCCATTGCATGAAAAAAGCTGCCGGCCTCCACTGGAGGCAGAACGCTGATTTGATCGCACTGACCACTTGGTTATCCCCAAAAAAATGCAAACGAGGTATGCTCACATTCATGGGAAGACCACCACACGTTGAAAAAATTGCCATCACAGTGCATACAAAATGTTTCAATCTAAACCATTCGCCTATGTAGCATGGCACGTGGTACGCATTCCAAATTCACACAACGCGGCACCTCATGTGCCTAGTGTCCTATTTGTAAAACGGACCTAAACCGTTGTTCTAAAAGGCTTTTTTTTTTCATTGCGAAGCATTTGTTAGCGAACTTTGGCTATTTTGAGCGTATTCATTTATCTATCTATCTAGCCCCATACGTTTGAGTGCTCTCGTTGTCATCCCCTTAAGTGGCGTGAACAAAAATTAGCATGGGAGGGTAAGATGGTTTGACGAATATGACGTGCTGGTCAATACATGAATAATGTCACAAACCCGTCACGTACGTCGTCAAACACTTTACGGCAGACAGTGGCACATACTCACGGACGGGTATGTGCGGCTGGTAAGCGGGTATGTGCCACAGGTGATTGATACTTAGTATATACCCAGGAATGACGAGACCACACACGGGCAGTTTTAACACGTGAGCGTTAAGCAATACCCGACAGCGGTAGCGACGACCCAAAGAAGGGATAGAATAAATGTCAGTGTTAAGAAAAACCTAATATAGGCAGCGTTAGCCACCCGACGATTGCAAATATGAAATTACAGGGTCCCAGTAGGAATCGAAGCCAAGCATTCTGCGTGGCAGTCCAGCATTCTACCACAGAGCTACGCCAGGTTTTGGAACTACTTTTCAAACAAATGCTCATTTTCGTGAAACGTCAATAGTGGTTGCAGTGCTGCCTACCCAATTTTTTAACAATACATATGTACTCCTTTCATACAACTTTCACGTCGGGTTAACGTTAATTGTGGGGAGGTGCCATGCGCGGAAATTGATTTATGTAGCAGTGTCAAAGGCCAGCATCTTCGTGAGCATCAGCGCTTCATTTCAACGTCAAGTTTTGCTAAAGTACATTTCTAGCTGACATCTTTGTGCAAGTGAAAAACTGGCTATGCAAACATCTGCATCTCTTCAACACACATGTTCTCTTCGACATATGTCTCTGCGTGCAGCATTCGTACGTACGTTTAGCGTAATTTCATGATGTGTAGCTCAATAAAAAAAAACGCAACACGGTCACCTTCCCTCCACGTGCTTCGCATACACTTGATTCCCAGGTACGTGCGATCTTCCGAATTTTTTTGTTGATAAAGGTTTCATTCTCTTTTGTCAGACATTACAAGCTAATATTTCTAGAAAAAATTGGCAGTTCCCACGTAAATTGGGAATTGGTGATTGCGAAGCAAGGATGAGAAAGGTTGATATGTCACTTTACTATGAGCACAGCATTATGAGGTGAGGTAAATTATGCCATACACGATTTCCTTATCATGATCATCTTGTTCTAACGTGTCATTTACCTTGGTAATCAATTCACGTCACGTGATACCACGTTTGGTGCATGTAAAGCTAGCGAAATGGCCGCGCGCGCATCATGAACGTGGCATGTAGGTATGTTCTAACATGACAAAATCTCATGATTATGATATTTGCACCAGTCCCATTTTTTCATCATCCATAGATGTCCCGTATCGCCAAATTTGGTATATGGGAAGCTGGCGAAATGGGGACGAGCACGATATTGAGGGCCCAATATACTCGAAAGTAACTTTAACGGGCACGCACGCTTGGGTCAGCGACGATAGAACTCTTTAGTCTGAAGCCAGGCGCGACTGACGCGATCAGCGTACGTCGGCGCCGCCCGGCGGGACCCAGCGCGAAATACGACATGCCTCATTTCGCGCCGACGACGTTACCCAGACAGCAACGCGTCTGCTTCTCTTCGTAACGGAGGATGTCGCGCACGCTCAAACGCGCATGCGTAAAAATAATGCAGCGCGGCGCCCACCTGCGATCATATGACTGCAGATCGGTGCCTTACGTGGCACCGCCGGCATGATGGGTCGAAACAAACACCGGGGACACGCTCCGGGTCACGTCGAAGTGTATTGGTGCCTTTTGTGTGGCATGTAGTCATGTTCTTACATGACACGCACCGCATGATCATCATGTTTGCACCAGTCACATACCTTCGCCATCCATTCACGTCCCGTAATACCAAACTTGGTATTAGTGAAGGTAGTGAAACGGCCTTGAGTGCATCATGAGCACGGCATGTAGTTATGTTGTAACATAGCACGCACCTCACGATTATCATGTTTGCAACCGTCACATACTTTAGTCGACTATTCACGTACTGTAACACCAAATTTAGTAAATGTGACGCTAGCGAAACGGCCACGAGCGCATGAAAAGCGTGGCATGTATTCATGTTGTTACATGACACGCATCTGATGATTATCATGTTTGCAACCGTCACATACCTTTGTCATTGAATGACGTCTGTAATAGCAAGTTTGGTATATGCGAAGCTAGCGAAATGGCTGCGAGCGCATCATGAGTCTGGCATGCAGTGATATTGTTACACGACACGCATGTCATGATTTTCATGATACGGTCTGTCGCTTGCGTTCGCGATGCAGTGATGTGATGCCACACCACTTTTGCAACATCTCTAGTGAACAAAACCACCGCAAGAGCAGCAAGACTATAGAATGTATATAATTACATACATGTCGTGATTTTCATGTTATGACTTGTTAAGTATGCTCGTCATACAGTCATGTTATGCCATATCAATCTTGATATTGATACCATTATCGAAATGGCTAGGAGAGCTAAATGTCGTAGGCGGATAGATAGATAGATAGATAGATAGATAGATAGATAGATAGATAGATAGATAGAAAGATAGATAGATATATAGATAGATAGATAGATACGCTCAAAGTCACCAAGTTTCGCTAAGAAATGGTCCACAATTTTAAATAGTTTTGTTGATATTGCATACTTCAAACATATATAGAATAAACAAGAATGCAGTTGAATGAGAAACTTTTCCGATTTTGTTTTACTGTTTTGGTAGTTACCAGTTCACCTCCCTATTATCGCATTTTCTTAATTTTTGGTTGGCTAAAAAGGTGCCCAATCAGTGGAACAATTCTTTGATCTCACTCAACAAAGAATTGTTGAGCCAAATGCGAATTGTAAAAAGAATCAGCAATCTACGTTGGCGCCTTTCTACTTGGTAGCACATTTGCTAGTTTTTTACTAATGAGATTACTTTTGCTCTTACAGAGAACAATTCATGTGAAAACGGTGAAAGTGAAGTTTACAATTTAGGAAGCCTGCATGCGTCTACAGTTACTTCTATGGGAGAAGCTTATGTTAAAAATGATAGGAACGTGGAAATTAGTTCAGCTAAGCAGCTTATTTCGCTGCAGTATGAGCTGTAGTTGGCTGCGTTTACGCAAGTGTTTAACAATTTGAGTTACTTCATACGGCCATATGTTAGAGCGTTAGGTCGTTCCAGACTTGCGAACTCAAAAAAAAGTTGGACCTGTCTAGTAAAAAAAAATGTCAGCTTCCCACCGTTACAGTCAAGTAGGTTCATCAGGTCCTAAACAGCTTTGCCTCAAGTCCGCGTTCGTCAGTGGAATATTCGTGAATACGAGACATCAAATTCGTATAGCTATAAACTCATATCAATCCTATAGCTGTGGACTTCAATTCAGGCGCGTGTTAGAGAAACCACAGGTGGCCAAATTTTCAAAGCTATTCAACTCGACGTGGCTCGAAATCGTAATATTATTTTGACGCGTATATCATTAGTTATTGTTGTTGGGTGAGACACATAACACAATCATCTGATGTCACTGAAAATGTTGGATGTTTAAAGCTGAACATCTTGTCTGTTCCAGATAACTCAAATTTACTATCCGTATTATTTTTATGGAATAATAGCGCACAAATTCAATAAACGCGTGTCTCTTATAAGAATATAAAAAGCAAAAAACAATGAGTAGAGCAAAGTTTATTTGAAGAAAATTTATTGACCGCTACAACAAAGAAGCCGTAAGTTACTTTTCTTCAAGGAAAAAAAGCCAGATTTAGAGCTGGTGTGCCTTTTTGTTTGCTACAGCCACGGTTTTCTTGTTTTTTAACCAGTTGTTGAAACCCTTAATGAAGAACTGCATTCTTGTCACAATAACAACTTTCAATATTTGGCAAGTGAATATGATACATGAACTCAACAGCCCAAACGTACAGTTCTGAACTTTTCAAGTTACCTTTCAGAAATGTTCTCGCAAGCACCAGTCTCGTCTAATGGTGCAAAAAGCACATCATTTACAACTCTCATCAGACTCAACATTTTTACTGACGCATACTTCGTGGAACCTTCCTTGAAATTCCTATAAGTGGTTATATATGCATCAGAGCCAGTGACAGGCGCTGCACTGCTTTCCTATCCATCTTCCCTATCTCCTCCTTACTTCCGTCGTTTTTTTTCATTCACTGTCCCTGCGCCTGGCTCTCTCCTTCTTCTCTACCTCTTTACCTTTTAATTCTATTCTTTTAATCCCTCCTTTACCCCCACCCTTTGCTCACTGTTGAGGTGTACTCCCCCTGACAGAAAGTTACGTGGCTCACTTTTTTTCTTTTCATTGAAAAATCACTCACAGGCCTACATGGGCGTGAATTAACTCAAAGTCAGCAAGGACACCAAAGTATACCGCCACAACCGAAGGTTCCAAGTAGCCACATTGTTCCTAAGAGTGGTCCAGACTACTCTGAATATTTCCTTTTAGCCACGCTGTTTTTACGCAGAAGTTTGCTTCGTGAATCTACTTAAGAGCATTTTTCGGTGACGTAAGCAAATATACCAATTATATCGCCCTCGGTGACATGTTCTCAGGCAGTCACAACGCGCTTTCATGCAGCGGCCCGTAAGACAACGATAGCCTCGTAGGAAGTTTTCTGTATCGTGAATCGACTTACGCAACAAAATTTCTCTTGCGCAAACTTTTTTTTGTGAGTTTTGTGATTTAGGCCCCGGGTTCTTCAGACAATGCTCAAGTATTTGAAGTTCATTGACTACCTTAATGCATTGGTGTTGTTATGCAATCGACAAAGAGTAAGGAGGTAGCTATAGCGTTCTAGATGCCTTAGGTAAATGCATAGGCAGGGTCTCTCATTATTATTTAGTTGTCATAAAACTCAGCGTATTGCTCTGGGAAATCTTCGTACACCGCCCAGAGTAAGCACGTCGTGGCGTTGCATAGCTAGATGGTATCACTGTAGCTTTTAAAAGGTAGGGATTGTGCTTTTTACGTGCGTAGTACACTCTAGAGCGGGCTTTTACACGTTTGATAGTTGTTTCTAACTCTCGATAGCTGACGTCACTAGTCCGGACGCCAGTTACGGGTCACTGTATTTGGTTTTACGCTGTGCCTATTTAGATGTCTGAGAGGCCATACGTCGGTCTTGGCATGTCCTCCCCCCCCCAGAGCTTTGTGGGGGGGGGGGAAGTGTTGTTTCGGGCAGATGAACATACCTTGGCAAGGGGGCTGCCTCTCGGCGCCTGCAGGCGCCAAACAGACGTGGCCGGCTTCCCGGCATACAAACCAGGGAGACCCATCATAGGGGCTACACTTCGGTGCGGTAACTTCGGTCACAATACGCAAGGTGGACGGACCCCGACGAAGTGGGCTATCGCAGCGCGTGAGCCGAGCTGCAGTCACAGCCCATCTCCTGGTCACTAGGGCCTAGCGAGACACAATTCATTCCTTGGGGACTACGGTACCACTGTTTGGTGCAGAAGCGAATGCCACTGCACGCAAACCCAACGTACCCTGGTACACCAGCATGGCTAAAAGCCGGCTTAGCCCTTCAGGAAGCAGGGAGTCACCCTCCGCCTCGGCGAGTAGAGTCGCCGAGCACGGAGAAGGTGCCGACACGGACCATGCGCCTAAAGCCCGACAAGGTGACAAAATCACCGTAGCGCATGCAAACACCAGGCGAACAACCACATGAGCTAAACTCAGGGGCGACCGGCTCACTAGGCCGACTCGTGGAATTCTAACGAAGACCATAATTGAAAACTAATGGTTATCTGCCCTCCTGACTCACTGAAAATCACTGCCGGACGGTGCCACGTCGCATAAAACGTCTTTGCACCTAGGAGCTGCCAAGCTCGGTGGAGAACGAACCATACCTTCTTCCGTACTTTTGCAAGTACTTCGTGAAGACCGGGTCACCTCCCACCAAAAACGGCGAAACACCATGCCGCCCACACACAAGGAGCACCGGGGTGACCAAACAAGCTAGCTATCTTTCGATGGAGGGCAGCTGGTAGTGCACACTGAGAAAACATGTGAACCAGATCCTCCCTACTGCCGCAGAAGAGCCACATTACTCGTGTGGGGATGTTCGTGAGGGGCCTGAATGTTATGGGCAGGCGTCCCCTGACGAAGCGGTACAAAAATGCAGCGTGCTTGGCGTCCAGGAAACTGGCAGTGATGAACCGCCAGTTAGAACTATGGTGGGACAAGTCAAATTCTTTACAGCGTGCAGGTAAATCTGGGGTGAGCCTATCGACTAGGTCGTCGACTTCGATAGAAGCTAAATCTATCGCTGGGTCAACCTCTTGGAGATGGGCCAAAGTAGAAGCGGCCCCTGCATATAAGGCAGAAGGCATTCCCACCCGAAGCACCGAATTAGAAATTCCCCAGGCGAGAACTGTTTCAGCTCCGTGCTCAGGAAATACGACGCAAAGCTTTGAGTGAGGAGCGAATCTGAATTGAGAGCGACCCTTGTCCATCTAAAGTGTAGCGCCGTGGTCAAAACGCAGAAATCAGGAATACTGAGTTCTTCATTCCCGCGCCGCTTAAGCACGGGGTGCGGCAACCACGCAGATGCACGACTGCAAAATAAAAAGAAATTTTCCGTTTCCAGGATAATCCTGTACGGGGATTAACCGCTATAAATGAACCTACATACGCGATAAAACTAAACAATGGCAACCGAATTATCGTAACCCTAGCTGAAAGCGCTCAAGACAAGGTACCGAGTTCCCAAATCCTGTCAGTCCCTAGCTAACCACCAGTTTTCGGTAGGCAGGCAGACAAGGCACCTAGTTCCCGAATCCTGTCAGTCCCTAGTAACCACCGGTTTTCGGTAGGCAGGCCATCCGGTTCGAATAGGAAGCCCAATATGCGTAAACGCTCCTTTGTGGGGAGGGCGTGCATGGGACACGGGCTCAAGGGAGCGCAGTTCAGATACATGACTGAGCTTTCGACTTATTTATCCTGGTGCCACTCGCCAAGCAGTACTCCTCCAGAACAACTAAAAAGATGCAAACAGTTGTCTCGCCCGGGACGACAATGGAGAGGTCATCTGCACAGGTGAAAATGGCCACTGGCGGGGTGGGGAACCAGGTGGAAGAGAAAATCTACCAAAGCTGGTGTCTTTAGAAAGCCTCTGCACAGCGGCTCAATTGTGAGCACGTAGAGAGCAGGCGAAAGTGGATCGCTTTGCCTGACTTCCACGGCACACACTGAAAGGCTCCGATACGCAATCTTGTATGACAGCAGCAGAACTAGGACGAAAATAGGGATCCCTGATCATGCTGATGAGTTTGGCACTGAAGCCTGCCTGCTTTAAAACTTTTAAAAGGTACTTACGACTCATAATATCAAACACCTTCTCTTGATAGAAAGAAGAAAAAATTCCACGAAGATTGCATTTATTCGAACATTTTATAAGATTCCTAATAGCAAAATTGTGAGGTTGGCACGATCGAACTTCGACACAACACGCCTGGTACGGACCCAAAGCAGTCTACGTACTAGAGCGAGTCGGACAGACAGGCACTTAGCTATGAGCTTGTCGTCACAGTTTGGTAGGGTGATGGGCCACAAGGCTCTAAGGTCAGTGTGAATACTGTGCTTAGAAAGAGCGTTGACTATTTAGAGTGCTTGGTACTACACTAAGGGAGAACGCTATACTGCCTCGTCTGAAAAAAGTCAGTCAATTTTTGCTAAAAATGGATCTGACTGCCTACCGTTGAACTTCTTCAAGCAAGACAAGTAGGTCAAATAGTGCTGAAAGTGCGTCCTTTTGTTGCTAGTTTTTATTAGTAAGCCTCAAATTCGGGGTGATTTTTTTGTAGATTGAGTTACCGATACTCATCGCTGTAGGTTATTTCATCAAAAACAACTGTCATTTTATTTATGCATAACGTGCACGGGTTTTCGTCTGGATTTAAATCCAAACACGTGTGGCTGGTCAGAAGTGAGGCGTTGACTGCGGCCGGTACTCCATGTCTACTTCTTACCTTTACCGGCACTAGTTCATCGAACTACGGGAGGAGACGCTGCCGGGCAACGCAACGCTGCGGACGCGCTTCACGTTGGCTCAGCCTTTTATGAATGTTTTCCGCAGTTTTATCAAGTCCAATACCTGGAATTCGACCACCACTGAATATAACGGGTCCATACAAACGCTTCGACACCAAAAACCTTGGTAAGAGACCTTTTTTGAAGCTTTTTTGATGTGAAAAACCACTCGAGCTACAAGTGTGCCCAGCTAAGTCTACACTGACAAGGCCGATGACGGCCTCGGGAAGGGGTATCAACGGTGCTGAGCTCTAAGCCAAGGGATCGGACGCACCTCCGAAATGGACGTAGATCATGCAGAAGTGGGGGGAAACTCCAAGTAATGATTCCGGAGAGGACGATAGCGATCCGACGAGACGAGACGCTGATGGAGACGCGGAGGGTTGGATCGAAGTCACGTATAAAAGGAAGGGCTGTGTGAGCCCTGGCGAAGAGACAGCACACAAAAGCACACGCTCAAGAAGCCCGACGCGCAGAGGTGGGAAGAGTATCGTGAACAAGATTTTACAAGCAAGCGAGATGCCAAGGCCTCCTGCAGATGACATCAAGATCAACCACAACAATATACGCGCGTACCACGCCATATTACTGTGAAATTACACGTTGTAGTGTGATGCTAGTATACAGGACGCTTGTGCTTGTAAAGCATAAGCGTTAGATTTCCTGCATTTTCAAGTACAAGGAGTTATATTATTTGCATTTTCAGGCATACTCGCGGATGTGTGACAGAACACTTGCTTGCCACGCAAACAGCGTGGGTTCGATCCTAACTCGAACACGGAAATATTTTTCATGTATTACGCTTGCATCTTTAGAGATTTTTGGTAACGCACACGGTGGTAACTTTTCGCTCATAATCAACGATGCATACGCTGCCACGCAAATAGCCTGGGTTTGATCCTATCTCAAACACGGACATATTTTTCATGTATTACGCTTGCATCTTTAGAGATTTTCGGTAACGCACAATGTAGTCACTTTTTGCTCATAATCAACGATGCATACGCTGCCACGCAAACGGCCTGGCTTCGATCCTAACTCGAACACGGACATATTTTTCATGTATTATGCTTTCATCTTTAGAGATTTTCGGTAACGCACAATGTGGTAACCTTTCGCTCATAATCAACGATGCATACGCCGACACCTACGCTGATGCCAACGCGGCAATCTCGTTAGGGTATTGTGTTATATTGACACTACTTATTGTGCAACATAAAAAAAAACAACTTTTGGCTAGGCTACTCTAACTTGTCACTAAAACATCGATGACTGGAATCAATTACCTCAATACATAGTCGAACATTGCGATTTACAAAGGTTCGAAAAGGCTTTGTCAGAATATTTGTAACCAAATTGCTTGTTCCTTGTAGGTTGAATATGTTCAATGTACTATATGAATATGTTCAATATGTTCAATATGTACTATATCACTTCAAATCTTTTTTCTCTTGTTGGTGACGTGTACAAGATGTATTCGAACATGTTTCTTTAATCCGTGACCTATGCGGGATGTATTCTGATATAGTTTTGCGTTTTTGTTTTGTTATTTCCATATAGTGTACGTCTTGACCGTACAGTGTGAAACTTGATTCCACATATGTTCTTTGTACATGCCAGATATGTAACCGCAACTCCTGTCTTGGCCCTTGGGCTGAAAGTATGAATAAAAAATAAATAAAAAAATAAATAGATAAAATAAAAATACTAACTTGTCCATTGGCCTCTGAGGAGTGCTGTCTTTATTTAACCATGACACCTATTGGTACAAATGCTGAAGATAAAAACTAGATGGTGCTTTGAAACTGCTATTATGAACTAAAAAATGTTTGTAGGTTGATTCAATCGTAGGTTGGTGCTGAGATTGTGCGCTTCAAAGCACCATAATTGAGGCTTTTAATGGACGTAGTGCAAGAACAATTTACACGCAGTGCCTTAACTTTCTACGCTAGTTTTGTGATCACTGCCATTTCCAGCGTCTTTGCGCACTACTTGTGAGACTTCTCGTTCAGGTACATTTCAAACCAAATAAAAGCTATATACAAAATGGCATGCAAGCTTTATATATGTCATTCAACACTCTATTACTTTCTGACCACATCTACAGAGTGCGTTATACACTTCTGACT
This sequence comes from Rhipicephalus annulatus, assembly GCA_013436015.1. NCBI lineage: Eukaryota > Metazoa > Arthropoda > Arachnida > Ixodida > Ixodidae > Rhipicephalus > Rhipicephalus annulatus. Next base: position 313,187 of record WOVY01014306.1, read on the forward strand.
AGTTGTGTTATAGTGTCAAATGATATGATTGATATGTGGGGTTTAACGCCCAAAAACCACCTTATGATTATGAGAGACGCCGCAGTGGAGGGTTCCGGAAAATACGAACATCTGGGGTTCTTTACGTGCACCCAAATCTGAGCGCACGGGTCTACAAAATTTCCGCCTCCATCGGAAATGCAGGTGCCGCAGCCGAAATTTGAACCCACGACCTGCAAGTCATCAGCCGAGTACCTTAGCCACTAGACCACCACGGTGGGGCTATAGTGCCAAATGACTTTACAAATTAGTGTGAGCTCAGAATACTACGTGGTAAGAACTTCATTGCCTTCAACAATAAAACTATGGAGGCCGAAATGTTGTAGGCGCGTGTGCTCAGATTTGGGTGTACGTTAAAGAACCCCACGTGGTCGAAATTTCCGGAGCCCTCCACTACAGCGTCTATATGATGGTTTTGGGACGGTAAACCGCACATGTCAATCAAATCAATCAAAAGATAAAGCTGATTTCTTGGTAGCAAAAAGCAAACTTTTTGAAATCAAAGTGTTTGCCGCTAATTTCAGCTAAACAATAAGCGAGGAACTATGATTGGTCGCAGGAAGGTCTTTTGTCTGTTTCTAGGCTCGTCACTCGAGCTTTTGCAGCCTCAACTAATGTCTCATTTGTCCCGTTTTTTTTATAGTTGAAGAGTAATGCCACATCTGGGCCCGGCTCTATCACACATCAACGTCGCATTGCAAGCAAGGTTATTAGGACCTTCCCACAGAAACTTAAAATGAACAAAAGTTGTGAGACAGCTCTGCCGGTCTGGATGACTGAGAGACACATTCGGCCTCTCACTTCCTCCTTGTTTGCTCTTTCTTTCAGCACATTTCTGGGAGAAAAATGTTTCCTCTTATCAAGGCGCTAACGAACGAAGCTTTTAGGACGTTAAAGTACACGCCACGCTTCTCCTACCTGGATGGTGTTTTGTAGACGTTCAGTTGACGTTACGTTAAACTTTTTTTTCAAAAGTCAAGTTGAAGGTTTTGGAAATCAATGCTTTCATTCAGTAATGTGACCACCAAATTGAGGCAGGTGACTGTTGACGGAGCAAGTGACGTCAGCGAAGATGGATTTGCAAAGTTACGTTTTTTTAGTTTTTTTTTTGTCTGACTCACTGTTCCTGCGTTTCAACCTTTTCACCTTCACAGGCCAGGGCAACAGCAATTTGGTTGGTCAACTTAAACATTTTTATTCGCCACTTTCACCAGACAAGGCGGTACGCTCAATCGTCAATGAGATATTTTGATAATGACACATAACAGTGCGCACCTGAAGCTAAATTTACGTATTCAAGACGCCTGTTCACTCTGCGCAGAAACATCACAGCCCTCTTACTTCTTGACTTTCCGAGAGCCCAGCAATCATGCTGAATATAGGTTTTTATGAATTGCTGTATTTGCAGGCTCGTTGATCCTATGACAATGGTCATCGCGTTCAGGGCACGCTAATGATCACGACAGAGGATACGCGGCAGCAAACCGATAATAATGTCTCCTAATTTAGTGGTCGTTACCGCTGCTGTGAATGCTGAAGAAGTCAAATAATAAATAAATTTCAAAAACAAGTTTTAGGTAAAATAAATGAAAGAATAGCAGATCGTAAAGACGAGATCGCTTAATTGTCGCAAATGACCGACGTGTTGTGATCGGTACGCGTTGATTCTCTTTATTTTTTCCAGCGCAAATTAAAACAGCGCCTAAAGAACAACACAAGATTTGCTTTGCAAGAACAGGTAAACCATCAACATGTTTTCTTTGAGCGATACGTACTTTCTTTGAGCTATACGATATAATAGCAAAGATGAACTACAAGCAAAGAAAAAAATATTGTGCATGATCCTTTTTTTGACGCGTACACATGCCTTTCATACGCGTACGCATAACTATCCCACCGCGAACAGATCTTCTAAGATTCTTATTACCGGTTATTATTCTCTGATCTAATCACCAGCGTGCTGACCACTTGTCGTTACTCACTCAAGTCGTCAGACCTTGCTATGTTAGAAGCACAAAATGTCAGAACATGTAAGGCTTGCAAAGCTTGCAGCTGGCATCATCCTTTGTTTGTTTGTTTGGTTGGTCGGTTGCTTTATTGTGTGTGAATTTGAAGCTAATAAATGCGCAGCTGCTGCTAGTCTGTCTTATGAAGTATACGTGTTGCTCGCACAGCTCCACGTGTTGGTCGCACTATCCTAGCACTGCCAGGATATCGCGAACTACAGCAAATATAGCCTGACACACTTATCGGAACACGTACGCTTCACTGCATCGCACTCTGACGTACAAGCAGGCGCATTCGGTACATACGCATGTCATTCTAAATGTGTGCCTTGCATTTTTTCAAAGAATATTCTTTGCCTTCAACACAGGTTGGTGAAATTGACGAATCTTTGTGAACGTGTACGTTCGTTGCTGCATCACTCACGATGCAAGCTCACCATGTATATCCCACCCTAAACTCGAAGTTATGCTGCATGTCCCAAACTTGAACTTTGAGCATTACCCTTCGTTCGTGGCACCGGCTGGCGTTCTTATTACATCGCGCTCGGTTGAACATGAAGGGCAGAGGTTTGTCGACAGTATAAAATGTAGGCTGAAATTTGGGAGACTAGACGAGGAGCAAACATAGAGATTGCCAAGGCTTAACGTGGCCCTAAATCAACTCCGACGACAAGAACTAACAGATGTTGGGGACAGATTTGCGAGTTCCTTCACTTGGGATGGGCGCAACGTGTTCCTTTATTCTCACGATCCTAGAAATAGTTCAGCTTCACGGCGTGGCACAAGCTGTCGAGATGTGAAATCTAAGAGAGCACTGCCGAGGTGATTGGAGTTTTTCCTAGCTACGAACTAGTTTTCGCAGTAGTGGAGAATACATATTTCACTTGCGAGAATGCAATGCACAATACACAATAAAGTGCGCCAGATTCAGCTTTGTCGATGAAATGAAGTTTATTATTTTTTTTATTTTGTGTTAACATAAAAACACACCTTAAAAGAAACAGCAACGGTTACTGCTGGAAAATTTAGCAGCTGTTGAAGGATCTGAACACGCACTGTGGACATTATAAGGCATTAATAAGCCGCTTACATTCCGAACAGTTGAAAAACTGTCCAGCAGTAAGGCATGCAAAATGTATGTTTGTTTCATTTGCGAAATAGGGCCAGCCCAATACTTTACTTCGTACTTTGTTTACAAAAGAAAAACACTACACACAAAAAGCCCTGTTGTTCAGAAAATACAGACAGAAAGATGATTAAAAATTACAAAAAATAAAATTTAGCAAATACATGAAAGTGCTAGCTTGATGAAACTCAAGTTAAATAAATATGTAGGAGTTACTTTGTGATTAACTGATTTTAATGTGTACTATTGCAAAATGGGCAGCCATTGAGCATATAGAAGCTTCAATTCGCTGCTCGGAGATGATATCTACAATTAGCTTTCATAACATTATGCAGCCTATGTGTTAACCAAAGCAGTTTCATTATATGAAGGGCACCGTGTTTTGTGGTTTTCATGAGCGCTTGTCCACACCTTAAATGTATTGTGCTCAGTCAAACTGAATTTCACTATTATAAAGATACCACCACGTATATTTTATTGCGTGATGTTGTCTTAACAGTAATGCGCTGTGCATTATTTAAACTCTTGATTAATCGCTCGAATAAAAGCGATTTCCGACGAGGCGGGGAAGAACTCGTTTTTTTTTTTGAACACAATCGTTTTTCATCAATATTCACAGATTAGTCTAAAAATCTTCCGTCTAACCAGGCAATTCAATTTTACAAAGTATGCTTCTTCACGAAAAGTGTAGAACTTGTGTGCGCTGCCCGCATTCGCAAGAAACTCTCATTTTTAGCGTTTACGTCATGGCGTTAAAAATCCCTGAAGTACTTAGGGAGACAGCCGTACTGTTCAAACGTTGTAATTGCCCTAATCTAAGCTCTAATATTTCTTATATTTGACATATATAGTTCAGTACCTCGATAGTTGTGTAGGAGTGTGCGTTGACATCACAAAATGCCATTCGCACTACTCACAAATAGTACGCAACACTTAAGACGCGGATGAAACTTCAGGAGTGTTATAATGTATCCGAGTTCCGGCCTCCTTGTTAAAAAGGCGCTGCATTTCTGCTATGAGAAAAGTGTGTGTCTTCTTAGTGATCTGGTAAATTTAAATACCTTCGAATCTACACAGCCAACTGCAGAGTCTCTCTCCGCACAGGGCTTTGCGTTCAATTAAAGAAATAGGAAACCGTAGCTTACTGTAAATTGCGGCAGATTTTTATATTAACCATACACAACCTGCGAAGGTTGCAGCTCGCGGGTCCAGGGTATGCGAATCTTCAGCAGAGAGATCATTTTAGGGTGCATACAGTTTTGTTTATAATGCGCCAAAACGAGCCACATCAACGTACTTCGCATAGCAATGAATACTAAAATTTGGCATCCCTTTATTACAATGTTTGCTGCTGATTTAATCTCTTCATTTTGCATGTTTAAACTTTTAACCTTCGCGCATTCTTAAGAGCCTATTAGCAATAAAGCTTCACAAATTTCCTGACATTTCACTTTTAAAACATTTCATATACAAAAGTATTCGCTAAGCAAAAGTATTTTTAGGCGGTGCCCGAAGAGCTACAGAATGGGAAAAGACGTTTTTTTTTCCTAGATGAAGTTGATGAAAAAAGCCGCTGTAATCATCAGGTATAAAGTTTTAGTAAAGCGTAGAAACCTTACGGCTTGACCCTAACGCTAACATGCCCTGCACCGAAATCAGGAGCAACAGTAGTCATTTAGGATATCGTAAGAAACGAAATGCTGAAGCGACATTGAATATATAACGCTTAATTTTGATATTAACCGCTAAGTGCACCAACAATGCATATTATAATGGCTACAGGTTTAGTCGCACGATGTCGCAATATGGAAGAAGTGGAACCCTTCACATCCTCACTGTGCATGATCGTGTCCCGCGTCTTGCACCGCCAGCTCACGTCTCATGCCGGCCCAGAAAGACACCCGCAAAAGTGTCGATCCCTTCCCCGTCTCTCACTTCGCTAAACCAAAGCACCAAGTCGGCTAGCAAAAAAAAGCAAAAAAAATGGCAGAACACACGTACAGTGGGAATCGAAGATATGCAAAGCCCGAATGACGAAAGTAGCTTTGTCACTTTAAAATCAGCAAACGTTATGAGGTGGAGGTAAATGATGCGGTACGGGACTTCCGTCTCATTATTATTGTAATTGCCCGCGTCGTTTACCATCTCATATTCACATCACGTGATGCTAAATTCGGTATTTGCAGAGCAAGCGAAACGGCCGCGAGCGCGCTATGATCTTAGCGTGTAGTCATGTTTTACATGACACGCATAATATGATAATTATGTTTGAACGTGTCGTTTACCTTCATCGTCTATTCACGTCACGTGATATCAAATTTGGTATATGTGGAGCTAGCAAAACAGCCGCGAGTGCGTCAAGAAGGGCCCATTATACTCTAATGTAGCGTTGACGCGCGCGCACGCTGGGCACAGCGACGCCGCGTTAGCAAAATGTGAGCGCTCTATAGTCTGACGCCAAGCGCGACCGACGCGACCAGCGTCCGTCGGTGCGGCGCGAAGGCAACTGGCGCGAAAAGCGACATGATGCATTTCACGCCAATGCGTTACCGAGACAACAACAAATCTCGATCTTTTCATGACGGAGGGATACCGGACGCGCCGAAACGCGCATGCATCAAAACAACGTAACGCGGCGCGCGCCTGCGAGTATAAGGCAGAACTGGTGCCTGGTGTGGCAACGGCGGTGTGACCCAACAAAATGAACGCCGGTAAGCTCGCGCACCGCGTCCGGTCGAAATGTATTGGCAGCTTGACTGTGGCGTGTAGTCGTGTTCTTACATTACACGAATCTCATATTTATCACGTTTGCGCCGGTCACATACCTTCGTCATACAATGACGTCACGTAATACCGAATTGGGCATATATGAAGCTAGCCATACGGGCACCAGCGCATCATGAGTGTGCCATGTAGTCATCTTGTTACATGACACGCATGTCCTGATTATCATGTTTGTATGTGTCATTTACCTGTGTCGGCTGTTTGCGTCACGTAACACCGAGTTTGGTACATGTGAAGCTAGAGAAACGGCCGGGAGCGCATCATGAGCAAAGCACGTAGTCATGTTGCATGACATTTATCTATTGTTTATCATGTTTGCACCAGTATCATACCTTCGTCATTCATTCAAGTCCCATAATGACACGCATCTACATGAAACGCATCTCATTATTATCACGTTTGCACAAATACTTTCGTTATCTAGTCACGTTCCGTGATACCAAGTTTTGTATCCGTGAAGCAAGTGAAACGAATGCATGCGCGCCATAAGCGTGGCGTCTTGAGTCACGACTTACATGGCATGCACGTCATTATTTCCACGTTAGGGTCTGTCATTTGTGTTCACCACGCAGTCATGTCATACCATACCAGTTTTGCAACATATTTAGTGAACAAAGCAACCCCAAAACGAACAAAACCATTAATTTAAATCGTAATATTTATGGCAAACAAGCCATGATTTCAATGTTAAGAATAATTCAATATGGTCGTGATTCAGTCATCTTGTGCCATAAAAATTTTGGTATCGATCCCATCATTGAAACGGCCAGGGGAGCTAAAAGTCATAGCCGGCTAGATAGATAGATAGATAGATAGATATATACATAGACAGATAGATAGATGGATAGATATATAGATAGATAGATAGATAGATAGATAGATAGATAACGCTTTGCATTAAAAAATTTGGTTCATCCTTCCATCACAGGATTCGGTAAAACACAAAAGTGAAACTTGACCTTACCAATGTAGTGTACCGTAGACTGCTATAAGAACGCATGCACAATGTCATCGGTAGTCAGGCGTTTGTAGTCTTGAGCGCAATAATTTGTGGTCTTGACACCTCCACGGCGCATGTGCATCGTCCTGGCCTCCTCTCTCCTCTACTGCGCTCCCCTCTCCTACGCTCCTCTTGGAATCGCGTTACACATTTCGGTAAAACAGAGCGCGTCTGCGTTGTACGTAGCAGTTGATCACCGGACACATCTTGCGCGGTGTGCACCCCTCGTGCGGGGCACGCTAGGTGGTGGTGTGGCTTGCGGACGCGTCTGCATCGGCTCCATTAACCGATGTTGTTCAACTGAGTTTGATGTGCTTTCCCCCCGAAATTTCTACTGGAGCAACTCCGAGAAGTTTCAAGCAATTTATAACCCATTTATAACTGTAGGTCCACTGGAACATCTTTTGTGTGTCCTTTCTTCGACACCCAGAGTTAGGCCTATTCGTGCTTATACACTGCATCGGGCGCCGCAGCGCGGAAAGCCGGAACGTGCGGCTGCTTGATCGGCCCACCCCCGAGGAGGCCATGCCTCATGAGGCTATGGTAAAAGGAGAGCAAATCTCCAAAGAGGAAGCCAAGTTCAATGGCTGGATTACCGCCTAGAGAAAGCGGAACGCAGATTAAAACCACTTCGAGCACGAGACGCGCTTGGCTAGGCAAAATGGAGCCTACGTTGGTGCCACTAAAGTCAGCCAGCTGAGAAAGGTCGCCGCAGCCTCCAGGCTACCACGCCTGCCCACATCACACTTTCGAGTGTGATGTGGGCCCTGGGGGAGGGCTGGACGTGCGAACATGCAGTCAGTTAAAGGTCACGCAAGTCATTTTAATGGCTGCCAGGCTGCCCTTGGAGGCAGCTGAGGAGGACATCGTGAGAGCACACGCCTTGCACAATATATTCGTTGAAAGCACACCCTCCCAATTGAATGCCAATGCACACTGCAAAGTGCAGGAAGTAATCTTGGTAGATAAAAATCACTCTATCGCGGCTTACGTGAAACCCCTGGGAAATACCTATATAGGTGGGGTAAGAGGCATCGACACCGATCTGGCCGAATCTGCACTGCAAAGCCTTTTTGTCACACCCAAAAACCCGAGTGTGCTCGCATTCAGGCGCGTAAAAGACACGCCTACCATGATCATGCTGTTCAACGGCATGAAATTACCCAACTATGTTCACTGCGGTCCCAACATGCTACGCCGTACCCTGTACAAGAAGCAAATCGACACTTTCCGTTACTGCGGCAAACTCGACCACAGGCAGGACGTGTGCTCTAGACCGACAGAAACAGTGTGGGAAAAGTGCGGGACTTCGATCATCGCAAACGGGCAAGAATGTGTGCAACCAATGGGCCGGTAATGTGGAGGCGCTCATCTCACCGGTGACCGTACTGCAAAAACAGGTACCAGGTTCCCTATGTTGTAAGAAGACGTCGTATAAAAAGAAGGAAAGGCGGTCACAAGAAGAAGAACGATACGAGAAACGCCGGAGACGGGGGAATCGCCGCTCTAACCAAGCAACCAGCTGCGGCTGCTCCCACTAACGCCACCACGGAAGGCTCTCAGAGTTCCCGGGGTGACTTCAACTCGCTACCCACCTGTGCGGACAAGGTAGCCGGAACAGGTAAGGCCCATGCCCCTGCGCAACCAGGACAACTGTCACAGCAAACGCGAGACAAAATACAATCGCTAGAGCACGAGAATGCGTCTTTTCGACAGGAATTATTTGATATTTGGTCAATCTTGCAAGAAATGCAGCATCGAGAACGTGCGTCTAGCGATCAATCACCGCAGCCACAGCACCTGTAAACAAGGGCGCGAACTACAGGGCGGGCCCTGCGCCCATGGACGAAAAGACGCCTAACGTCTCAGGTATTCAAATACTGCTTGAAAAGTTAAGACATGACTTTATTGCTGAAATTACCCCTATCAGGCTCCAACTCACGGAGCACACCGCGAAGCTTCAAATTTTAGAATCGTACAGGCAGCACACACTGTTGGTAAACCCCCCTTCGAGTCAGTAAAAGGGCTAACACAAGCATCAAGCAATCTAGTCATCTGGCAATGAAACTGCGTCAGCTTTTGCGAAAGGATGGCAGTATATCAACACTTACTTAGCTCTGCTACCGAAGGACCATTATAAATCCTCCTCCAGGAAACGCTCACCGATGTAACCGCTCTTCGTCACTATCGTGCTGAAGCTTATTTTAAGGAGGGCAAGAAGGGTGTAGCGACACTCCTCTCAAAGCATCTCGCCTAGTACCGCCATGACGCAAGTCTGGGCTTGAAAATTGAACACATCATGATCGAGCTCATTCAGAACGCTAAACTTAAGCAGTACGTTTTAATTTGAAACAATTACATCTCACCAGCTGACAGAAGAGATGTTTCATGCTCTTTTCCACAAAGCGTGTAAAATTGCAGGTGATCGAACACTGATAATAGCAGGGGACTTTAACGCACATCATCAAGATTAGGGCTATATCAACGATACCTTAAAGGGCGAAGCCCTCGCGGCGCAGATGACAGCTTGTGGTCTTACATTGGTCAGCGATCCACGATACCCCACCAGAATAGGTGTTCAGCAGGGATACCACACCAGATTTTACCATAGTTAGGAGTGCAGAGGAACCCGTATGGACCAACTTACAAGAAAATTGTAGTAGTGATCACTACAATATCAGCCTCGCAATAAGAATCTCGTCACCACCACACAGAAAATTTCACGGCACAAACTGGGATCTTTTTAGACATATCAGAATGAAAGACGAGAATAATAACTCGTTAAACGAATTAATCCCTCGGCCCAAAGAATACATTGCTGCTTCCACAAAAGGACTGCAGCAGAAAGAGATAAAGAGCGCATGGACAGTCGATTAGCCCACCTGATGGAAGCTAAAAACGCGCTGTAGGTTGAATGGAAAACGCAGATACTAAATCAATGCCTACGCAAAAAAAAAGGGCTGAACTTTATAGGCAGATAGAGGAGCGTAGTGAAACGCTAGCTCGACACCAATGGGACGAAGTATGCAATGCCGTCGACGGACAAATAAGGATTGGTGCGAATGGAACGTCCTCAAACATTTACTGGGAGATAAAAAATGCAAAGCCAATCAGCAGCTTACCATTGACACAATTATCCACAACTCAAAGAACTCTGGTATGACAGAGACACAAATTATCGATGAGCTCACCTCGAGATATCTTTGCGCAGAACCCGCGTCACACAATGACTACCCTCCTGTTGTGCCAAAAAACGGAATGAGCCCTCTTGGTTTCCCCTTCACGTGCGCAGAGGTACGAGAGGTTCTATATGAGCTCAACTGCAGATCAGCTCCGGGTCCCGATGAGATTAGTAACAAACTCCCAAAGAATTTATTTGACGAGGATATCGAGCTTCTAACAAATAAAATCAACGAGGTATGGGAGAGCGGTGAGGTTCCAGTAGAGTGGCGTGACGCGGCCGTCAGTCTCATCGCGAAGCCCGGGAAACTCCTGGAGCTTCGCTCGCTCCAGCGATATCTCTCACTCCATGTGTGGGGAAGGTCGCCGAGCATGTGATTCTCAAGCAGGCCACTCAATTTGCCGAGGAAAGAAATTTCTTCCCATTTAAATTAATTGGATTCAGGCCATCCATATCACCGCAGATGTAATGTTGCTTATAATACACAAGATCATTGGCAGGGTCTCCAGAGACACCAGTGCTGTTCTGGCACTTGACCTGAAAAATGCTTTCGACAAGGTCAAACACTCTCACATACTTTACTCCGGTAAAGAAGCGGGTCTAGGATAACATTTTACAACCACATCACCTCATTTCTTAAGAATAGAAAAGCTTCCTAAGAATACAAAAGAGGGAGTACGCACTTCCTATCAAAGTCAGGGGAATATATATTGTATCTCAGGTACCTAGAAACATGCACCTCCAATACAACTACGGCAGACGCAAAGCAAATGCCAGAGCTCTTCTTCGAACAGCGGCTACAATTGAGGACAACGTCACCTTCGCTGACGAAGCGCAATACACAGCTTCGAATCACTTTGTTTCCGCAGCTACGGCGTTACGGGGATAGCTGCTGACATTACTTATGCTCAAAAATTTGGATGCCGACAAAGCCGAACAGGTGGCAATGGCCATCGCCATGGCAACTACGAACCGTTCTACTATTTACACGGACTCGCGAGCCGCCACTAAAGTATTATTGAAAGGCTCAGTTTGCAAAGAAGCCGCTCGAGTTCTCTCTGCTGCAACTTGGACAGGCAAAAAGCATATCATTTGGTTCCCTGGTCACGTGGGCAGTGATGCTCACGAAACCATCTCGAACGCCAACAAACTTGCACACTCTTTGGTGCGAAGTCTTACTCACTGCACCGGAAGTGGCCACTCGGAGGCCGAGGGAGGGCAGTGGCAGAGGGACCCTCTTCTCGCTTTTAACGAGGTCTGTAAGCACTATAAGCTGGGGCGTCGGAAGCTTCCGCTTACACACCCACACCTAAACAGACCATAGGCAATCACCTTGCGAATGATTCAAACAAAGACGTATTATGTCCGTTTATTTGTCCGTTTATTAAGTCCGTCTTAATTAATAGACAGACTACACCCACGTTGTCCGCGCTGTAGTCATCCGAGGTGCACTCTCCAGCACATGCTGTGGCAGTTTCACGACTTGCACGGCGTCTCAGGGTCGCCCTCCACTGAGGAAGACTGGCTCCAGTTCATCACCAGCTCCGCAAAGGACCTACAGCTAAGGGCTGTGCAGAGATCCCGCGAAGTGGTCGAGAGCCTGAATCTCCCGTCGCCATCGTGGAAGGGGCCCCTAGACGGTGCCCCCTAATGGGTGCATTCTCGTCTTCTCAGGACCAAATAAAGTTTCTTGACTGACTGACTGACTGACCCTTCGTGCAGCTGCGCGTCGCGTTTTGGTCCTCTGAAGCGGGAGATGGCGTTAAGTTGAATGCGAATGCATTTCTTAGTCGAGGCACATCAGGCATCCGTCGTTGTTCAAAACGATGTCTGCGCACCGCCAGGTGTTATCTCTCCACTCTCTCCCTCTCTTTTAGCAACAGCTGCGAATTCACACGCTCATTCTCGCCCGTAAAAACCGGAGTATGGTGTGGAAGAGAGTGTAGAGAGAGTCCGATCTGGGCATCGCCACTCTTTTTCTTGCTGTTTGCCCTCTCTCCTCAATGCACCCCACTCCCCCGTCCACTCGCTCCTCACTCTCGAGTCTCGATCGTTCACTGACTGGATGGCTCCAAAGCAATTCCTCTCTGGATCCCTCTCAAGACAGCCACCGGCGTCCAATAGGTTCGACATCGCAGTAACTGAAGAATCCTATTGTGCATCAACGGCGTCAAATCATGCATGTATATATCTGTGGTTGGATGAAAACTAATGTGCTACCTGAATGATCAGTGCATTCGAACGTAGCACGACATCGGATCAACCCTAATTGTTGTGGTATAGTGTGTCGCCCCATCTCACCCAATTAAAAGTACGACTTGACACCCTTGCCTCATTGGTAGAAATTGCCACTAAAGAGCTTAACGGGAGCACATTCCTCGCACGCTATGGGAAATAAAAATGACAGGAACATTTCAGCGAGTGGTTCATAAGTATTGTGCTCTAGTGTACTTCGATCGGCTCTCTAACTGCTAAATGAGTGCGATCTTTAAAATACGGCTGTCGATACACTTTGGGATAATCTGCAACGGCGCGTACCTTGTAAACCAAACTGTATTAGGGGTGTCCAGGTGATTACGCATGAAACTGCAAACAAATGAAGCATTTTCACCTTCACTGTTCAGAAATTGATATAAACCACGATAATATAGAAAGCAGTCGGGATAAAATGACTATAGTAACTTTAAATGACCCCGGAAACATGCAAAATATCAGGATGCTGGAGAACCATGGCTGAATTTGTCCCTGCGACAATTACCAGCCGTTTAATTTGGCGCACGAATATCATTAAAAGGTAGAGCGAGCCACTGGCATGAATTTTGTGCGACGCAGCGACCACATTACCTGGGAATAATAGCGTTGTGAAGGCGAATCCTCCGTCGCATGCTCTGATTGAAACAGATGACAAACGCGAGCAGACGACGGCTTGACCAATCAGCACAGCTAGTGATTGGTTGTGAAGCAATAGCCTCAACATCAGCTCACTCCACGACGTTGCCAAAACACTGCTTTCATCTGGCTCTGGCACGCCTGTCGTGTTCATCATATCATCCCCCTCGCACATAAGAGCAATTTAGACACGCCGTAAAAAATGCGAAAGTACTTTCCAAGAGCTATTTTAGAGTTTTCCTCTACTTTACGTTCGCTCACGTTCTGTGGAGTTGTCCGACACAACATGGCGTCGCCAACAGCGTATCGGTCGGTGCGAATTTCAGCAAATGCGCCTCGATCTAGTTTCTTCAGCGTTCGGCTGGGTGTGTTGTGTTTACCACTCTTTCTTTCGGTCCTAATAAGTGGTGTGAAAACTAGCGGCAGTGTATTGGTGTACGGTGACGCGTAGCAAAGTCTGTGCCTCAGTGTGTTTATCAAGCGAGATCGGCGTCTGTGAATCAACCACAACTAGCACTCGGGAAGGTTGCAATGTGTGTTTATGCGCTGGTATCAGTTCGTTCGCTTCACTTTCCATTCTCTCAGTTAGGTGCTATGCGATATTTCAGATATACAGCATTTTGGCACCTTACTTGAATGACCCCAAGTACATATAGAGACGTATGAACGGCGTGCTATGTTCGGTTCTTGCTTCACCACTGGTTACCCCGTACGCTTCTATTTTCTTGTGAGCAATATAGTGTTTGGCAATGAAACGATGTTCGTTGTGAACAGTGGTGCACAGTTGACGTTTCAAAGACTTGTAAAGAAGCTGTGCTTGTGTGACCGAAAATTGAAAGAGAGCATTGATAACTGTTTTGCCCTGGAGAATTGCGGTGGTGGAGCTTGGCGCTTTTTTCTGTTAACTGGTCACTTCTCCTTTTTGTGATAACCAAAGTCCTAGTGCCGTGATGTGACGAACCGAAGCTGCGAGACGCTACACTCTGTTGTGCATCGTGTTACTTTGGCAGCGAACCTAGACTGTTCTTCAATAAAAACTTGAGAGTTCTATATGCCTGCAAGAGCCCGTGAACGTCACGATTCCCTCCAGCCCCCAGAAAGAGCAAAAGTTTCACCGGTGCCTTGCTTTGAATAAAGTTGTTGGCCAGTACCGGCAAACTAAAGGTTTTCGAGTTTGTCTTCCATCGTTTTGCACGGCACCAGAGCCTTGACAACAACCGTTCATGGCCAGTTCTTACACTATAACAATGGAAGTGCATGCCTAGCCAGCCTTTCAATGCTGTCATCGGCAGCTTTCAGTCTGCAAATGCCCTTTGCCTGTTGGCCCTAGAGCAAACTTGGTTCCTATGACACTGACGGCTAATAAATGCTGCCTTCAGTGAGTTCACCTTGCAGAACTAGTTTTGTTTCTATTCACGCAGTTCTCTAACGTGTGCAAGTTTTTAAGCCAATCACATGTAATGTTTTCCTATGTTAAGTTTAAGCATGAGAGAGAGACAGAGAGAACACGAGGAGAACGTCAGGGAGGTTAACCAGGGCTGAGCCTCGGTAGGCTACCCTGCACTGAGGAAGGGGAGAGGGGAAGGAAGGTTATAGAGGAGGAGAGAAATGGTCACTGTCTGGGCCGACGCGAACGGTTTCACCATCACAAACGATGAAACAGGCCGGTGTCTTTGAGAAAATGCAACAGTGCTTTCATTGCCTTTTGCAAATTCGATGCGCAGTGCCATGGCCCAAATGCTTTCGCGACAGTGAAATCACTTCTTTCCAGTTGATTTAAAACAATGCGCAGGTGAAGCCTCTCGTTTGTGTATGCTCGGCAGTAACATAGGAGTTAAGCATGAAAACTTTACCATTGTTATATATATGCATATAATGGAGAGGCGGGCAAAAGATCAGGAGTTTTTTGTGATGTGATATCAGTAAACTCTTGTTTGACTATTAGAATGGGCCTGTCTATTTAACACGTTTGAGAGTTAGAAAGTTTATGTGAATTCATTTTCCAGGAGCCAGGTTGCGCTTGATTAATTCATGTTATTTGGAAAAGTTAGTTCTATAGACGACTACCGCTGTGGTGGCACCATTGTTCATTAGAAATATATATTTTGCTATGTAAATCCTACATGAGGCTTCAGTTTTTTTCAAAGGAAATATAGCGATTTAATCACTTTGACGAAGTGATAGCTCTGTCTTATAGTGAAGGTAGCATTAGAAGTGAGTGCTTTAATTGATTTTGATATATCGTTTTGAATCTTCACAGATTACACAGTTTGTTTATATCCTGCGATGCATTGGTTGGACGAGCTGGCACATCAAACCTCCTTCCTCATGACTTGGAGCACCTGTACAAAAATAATAAGGTCACATGTTCTCTAGATGTGCAAGCCTATTTCACTGCTGGGACTGTTATTGTTCAGTGGACCTGGATGTGGTTTGGAAGCATGCATGACAGCCTAATCTGGAAGGACCGCAATCTGCTTGGGAGCTTCGAGCTCACAAAACGGCCTAACGGCTGGGTGCAAGGTTATTTTTTAATACATACGATTAGGTAAACACCACTTACTGTGCGCAACTTGAAAACCCAAGCATGGTTGCTTGGAGTGGATACCTGTATTATTCGCACACATATTGCTTATTGAACATTATTAGAATTAAATGCGAGATAATTAAAAATGTTGAAAGTTGGATGAATCAAACTCCATTCATCTGAGACTCAAAAGCTTGTGCTTTTAAACGAGTACAAATACTTTGATTCCTTATTGTGCTCTCGAGCCTATGACTCCCTTTGTGAATCAAGTGCTCTGGAAGAAAATAGCAAGTGGGTGAAAATCGTCTGGCTGTTCACAACTTGCAAGGAAAAAGACCTATTGAGCAAGCCTCAGACAAGACAGGGCAAGTAACTGCATCTTTTACTCCATGTGGCTTTTTCTTTCCGAGTGCTGTGGCATGCTGTGTTTCAGCCGAACGTTTTCACCACGATTGCATAGTGATATATGTTTTTCTACAAATTGTACCTGACCTAAGTATGCATTGTTGACCTATAAAGGTGACAATAAATGTGCCTCAAAGCCATTGCTCCTCATCTCTCTGTCTGTGACTAGCCTGCTTCAGCAGCAGTGCGATGCAGCCAGCACACATGCAAGCCAGGTCATGGAGCGCTCCTTTGGTGTTCTGTCAAGGACACAGCATATTCATCCGGCAAGACACTAATATCATCACTAATGGCGGGTGCTGGTGGCACTTGTGGGAGCCCGTTGTGTTTGTTGCGTATGATTATTTCCCCTGATGAAGTGCATTTTTGGAAGGTTTTCTTCGTTTGATATTATAGATGTGAGCAACAAGCACACATAATTCACAAGTGCTTTGTGTATTTTAGACTGCCCATTTGCTCTTATGCGTGGTATGGTGAGCTGGCTATTGTTATGCCTGTCAGTGCACATCGAACATCTATGCCTCTGAAAAAGGCAATCTGTGTCAGGGCCAGCACGCGAGCCCACCTGACGCGAACAACTCAACGGCGTCATCACGCGGCGGCGCCTTCCTGTCTGGCGAGTCTTACGCAATGCGTGGCAATGTCACTCGTCCAATGCGTGGCAACGTCACAAATCCGGAGCCACGTGCAGGGCAGTGGCTCCGGATTTGAAGAGAATGACGCGTCCCAGCGGCGACCCCTTTGGAAAATTCTGACCTCATGACCAGCGGCGCTTCTGGTTGGACATTTCGTTACTCAAAGAATCCACCAGGTGCATAAAAAAAGCCCTGCGGCGCGTCGCGAGCAGTAGATCTATGTGTCAGAGAAGAGAGCTCGGCTCTTTGAGTCTCTAAGCTGTCTGCCCTAGTGCCGAATTTGTAACGCCTCTGTATATATGCTGTACATAAACCTTGTTTAACTCACCGTCGTCTTTCCGCTTGTCTATCAGCTCTGCGCAGAAGCAGTCGCGAGCTGAGAAACCTACGCTACCAAACGGCTGGTGACCTTCCCGGTGGAGTTCGAAGCAGTGGCGCCTTCGGGACCATGTTGGCGTCACTGTCTTTCGTGACAGTGAGAGCAGCAGTGAAATTTCGTGGCGCCCTTTGCAACGTCGTCGGAGGCGCGCTTCGTAACAGTGGTTGGCAGCTGCGAAATCAGCCGGCGTCATCGACATCGATGCGGGGAGTGCCTGATGTTCTCCCCTGAGTTCACCAGACCACTATAAGTCAGGTTATAGTAGTTTAGAGAAGGGCTGTGTGAAGCAATAGAGTGAGCTTTGATCGTTTTAAGCAAAGTCAGAGCGCTTTGAAACCAAAGTTATTGTGGAGGGAGTAAACACGGCAGTGTTAAAATTGCTTGTGCGACTTGTTAGTAGACTTATAGTAAGTAGGGCAAGTGGATTCTTAACGGGGGCAAACAGTAAGAGGCTAGTGTGAACGATGGAGAACCTTAAAGTGAAGGAACTCATCGAAATTTGTGAGAAACTCGGCATTAATTTGGGCCGTGCGAAACGAAGCAAGCGGTCTTTGAGATCATGAAGGATGAAGGAATGTCGGCTGAGGAAGTCGATGAGGCCTGGGCGGATATCAAACCACGCCGCGAGGAGGCCGAAAGGCGAGAAGTTCACGAATGTGAAGAAGCTGAAAGGCGCAAACGTCGCGAGCGTGAGGAGGCCGAGAGGCAGGAGCGCCCCGAGTTGAAACGAATAGAATTATCAATCCTACAGTGTTCGCAGGTGCCTAGCGTAGCTTCTCCGACAGTTCATGTCAGTGGTTATGGAATTCGGGACCAACTGCCACCGTTCGTAGTAGGCGAGGACACGGCGAAGTGTCTCGTCAAGTTAGAACACACCTGTGAGCGAAATGCTTTAGAGCGGTCTCTTTGGGCGCAGAACCTGTTAGCTATTCTTCCCGGCGAAGTGTCCGACGCGATAACTTGTTTGTCGAGGGAAGCGTTTGAACGCTATGACGAGGTTAAGGAAGTGCTCTTGAGATGTTATAAGTTGTCACCCGATGCTTTCAGGCAAAGGTTCCGGTATGCTAAAAAGGGGAATGAGTCACAAATTGACTTTGCGTTTCGTCTTACAGCCCATTTAATTGAATGCCTCAAGGGTGAAGGTGCTTATGACGATCGCGATAAAGTGGTAGATTGCATTGCATTGGAGCAATTCTACCGCTGCAATGAGGAGGATATCAAGCTTTGGCTGCAAGACAAACTTGGTGAATTACAGCTACACAAGACAGCAGAGTTAGCTGAGGATTATTATGCTCACCGAAAGTTGCTTAGCAGGGCATTGCGCGTTGAAAAGGATAAAAGGAAAGAGGGCTTTTCAAAGAAACCTTCGAATCACCCGCTTTTTGCGCTATTCACATGATGCAATATCTACTAGTTAACGCTTTTGCCCTAAGATGTTGGATGTGTTAACGCAACTCGCAGTGCGCAACACATGTGCATATTTTTTTGCCGATTTAACTTAGGCGCAACTGCTACTTTGTGCAGTGGCTGCGCTTGCCTCGTAGGGGGCTTGCGTGCGGTTAAGATGCGGACCTGTGATCTTTATTTTGTGAACACATCGCAAGCTTTAGGTCCCGAAATACACAAATTTTTTGCTAACCTGCAACGATGCCCATGGCAACTGCAAAGTTTCTGTAAAATGAGCTCTGTAACATTACATTGGTAAAGTTTCAGGTTCCTCCAATACGTTGATGAGAACGCAATGAAATGAAGAGATTGCTTCTACGTAGATATGCTGCATGGAACAGTTGCGCTCAGTATGAGTTTTCACTCGCTGGCTGGAGTTAAAGTCAGTCCAAGCCTGAAAAACGACTAAGATAAAGGTTAATATGATAGGAAAGTGTGGCTAATTGAGAGAGCTTACTTCAATTGTTTATTTAGATGGCACTTTGCAGTATTGATGCCATTTTGATTACATACAGCTTGTTCCGATTCTTATTGATGTCGAATGTACATGCCGTAGTAGGCCTTAGGCCCAATTGCCTGTTTCTTTCTTTTACCCCTTCAGTCCCACTATAATCGTAGTGTAGTAAACTGGCATAGCCTTTGGTAAGCTTCCCTCGTTTTCTTTCGCTTATCCGATGTCCTCTTAGCGACATTTAGTCTCCAATGAAAACGTCCTATCTATAATCCTAACAATCATTTTATGGAACGAATTCAGTGTTTCAATTTATTTCAGATAAGGACAAGGAATGCTATTTTTCACACAAGTACTTTTCTTCATATACGATAAAACAGTGGCTGTAATAAGCATGTACGTTCTGCGCTTGCAATTTTAAGTATTCAGTTTGCAAGACGTAAATGTGTTGATGCCTTATATCTTGAGTATTTTTTTTATTTTTGAGTTAGAAAAGTTTATGTGTGGCTTGAAAAGACTGCTTATTAAGCGATGATCGTTGAAGCGTGAGGTTTCAGATAAATCAGAATCCTTGCAAAAGTATCGACAAGCGCCATTGTGAAATGTTAAAAAAAGATATATTTAAAGAAGACTTCCACGTTTTTTTTATTATGAACGTCATTAGGCATTCTTGTAAGCTGTTCTGAAAACATGAATTTAATTACAGTACTTTTAAAGCCTATTTAGGTTCACTTAATGAATACAAAAGTTTGTTTGGCCTATATTTATCACAGACTGCTCTGAAATTTTATGCCTATATTCAGAACTAGGCTTTTTCATAACGAAAATTCGGCAGATCCCACGTACCTGGAATTGACGTTATGCGAAGCATGCGGAAAAAAAGGTGACCGTATTGCATTTTTTACTGCGAAAGCTGTTATGAGACCACATCTCGGGTCACGCGCCATTGCATGTTGTCCGCTGCCGCTGCCGCCGCCGGTGTCCGTAACCACATCGCACTAAACAAAAAAAAAACTTGCACCAATGACACAGTGGGGCTTGAACCCGGGTCTATTGGGTGCCAGCCCAATTTTCTACCACTGAGTTATGCCGGCGCTTGTAATTTGTTGTCAAACTTTTCCTAGTCAGGCATGACCTAGTAGTAATGGAACAGCGGGCTCGAGCCCGGCTCCACTGGTTGGCACCCAGTGAACCACTTCTTCACTGAGCGGACATTGTACCACTGAGATACTCCAGTTTTTTTTCTTTGCATGAAATCATCACCAGTAGTGGTGAACTACGCAGAACATTCTTCATCAAAAGTCAGGCAAGCACACAGAAGAGTCCAGAAGGGGAAGTCACTCCGAAATGGCGTCAAAAGTCTCAACAACACTGCGCGCTTAAGCAGCTGCTTCTCGGAAGAGGGATCTAGTCAAGCGTGGTGGCTCGGTGTGTCTATCTATCATGCGACTTTGCCATAGTGAATTAAGTCCCGACAACATAAAAGGTCTGATGGAGTATTATCAGTCAGGCTCTTTAAAAAAGAGGAACCTAATACCAAGAGCTGTGATTGAAAGTTTTTTATTATTGTTTTTTTAATGTCCCAAAAATAAAATGCGTTGCGACAATGAATTAAACAATTCTCCATCGTCTCAGGTTGGTTCCAGGGTCTACAATTCACTGTCCAGTATACGTATATTGATTTTTCATTCAGCTACGCTTTCACTGCAGAGCGCAAGTGTGCAGTTTAAATAAAAATGTTTTCGCTGAAGGAGATTTACACTATCTACGTACGCGACCTAATACATTGTGAACGAAAGCGAATATGGCATTCGATAAAAGGGTTCAGGGAAAAAGTTTTACACAAGTGCAGCGGTTATCTTTGTTCTGTCAAAAGTATACAAATACTGTAAACTAAATCGGGCTATAAAAAGTTGGGTGTATCAACAATTTCTTTATGAATCCCCACACCGGCCATTCCTTAGCAATGCCTGTTGTGACATGAATAAAA